>MASP02000041.1:0-112421 GCA_001693025.2 Colletotrichum lindemuthianum | reverse complement strand
AATAATAATAATAATAATAATAATAATAATAATAATAATAATAATAATAATAATAATATAATGTGATATACTGTTATTGCTGCAGCGCAATAGCGGTTCCGCTTTTGTGTTACAGTTATGAGCCTTTTTCTAGCTGAATAGTTAGATCTCTGGATCTGCGTATAATATATTATACGCCCCATAGGTTCGAATCCTATAGTAGTTAAGAGGGACCCACTTTAAAAAAACAGATAAATCTATATAGTAGAACATACTGGTAAGTAATCAGGTGATATTCTATAAAAGCTTGTAACCTAGAGGGGTGTGATATAATATACTATTATTACTGTAGCATAATAGCAGTTCCACTTTTATGTCACATAATAATAATAATAGTAGTTTATCTAATAGTAAGTTTAAAGTAATTAAGATTTCTTAAAGATTCCTCTATTTACTTATATTTACTTACTATTCTATATAAGAGTGTAGCTAAAAGCCTAAGCAAGAGAAAGGTAAACAGTAAAAAGTAGATCTCTATAGGTTATAAGATTTTAACTTAGTGTAGCTAATTAGTAGTAGCTATAAGAGGGCTTTTATCCTATAGGAGGCCTGGTGGCCTCAGGCCCTATAGGTCACATAATCCTAGCTATCCCAGCTCTCTATACAGACTATAAGGTATATATCCTTACAATTATCCCCCCCTTCGAAGGTCTTAGGCTCTAAAGCCTATAAACGCTATATAGCTGCTCTTGATATATGACTTTACCGACCGTTCAGCAGTAGCTTAGAGTGTGAAGATAAAATAATAGATAAATAATAGTTAAAATAATAGTTAAAATAACAGTTTGAAATAATAGTTTAAATTAGCAGTTAAAATAAGAGATTTTGAGTGATTATAAGAAGAGATTAAACCTATAAGTATATTAATCTACACTATTCCTATAAATATATTAACCTAGGAGGTTAATAACCCCTCAGTGAGGTTTCCCTATAAGTATATTAATTTATAAGGTTTTAATATATTAACTAGATATCTTAAGGTAATTACTAGAGTATCTAACCTTTTTAGTATATTAACTAAGTATTTTTAGGTAAATACTAAGATATCTAACTTCTTCTCCCTAAGGTATCCTATAGTAGATTAGGTATATAAAGTTTCCTATAGCTAATTAAGCTACTAAAATATAGATAGATATTTACTAGTTACTTCACTCCTAGAAAAAAGTTACTACTACTATATTTTAGTAGTCTTCTAGTTTCAGGCTTAGTATAACCTTAAAGCTTTTTTAGTAGTAAGCTTTTAGTAGTTAGGTAGTTATAGTAAACTTTTATAAGGTAGCTAGGTTTCTAATAGTATATATAGAATTTATTTTAGTAATAAGTAGCTATTAAATAGTCTAACTTACTATAAACTTTATATATTTAAGTTTTAAGGTGGAACTTCTTAGCTAAAGTTAACTTATTAACTATTTTATAGTATATATATACTAAGCTAGTAGTAGTATTATAGTTAGTAGCTTTTCTAATAATATTACTTAAGGTATCCCTATAAAACTATAATATCTCCTAGGGGTACTTAGCTGCTAGAGTTATAGCTTTTAGTAGCTAGTTATTAAACTTCTAATATTATAAGTATCTCTATATTCTAGCTTTAAAGTAGTAGAAGAAAGTAAATATATAAAGTTAAGATATCTCTAATCTAATAGTTTCTAGGAACCTATAGATTACTAATTATTTAATATAAAACTTTAGTGGGAATATCTAGCTATTATACTAAAATATATAAAATATACTATAGAGATATAATTCTTATAGAGTAGGGTTAGTTAATAAGTAGTAAGTAAATATTATAAAGTTAGCTTATAAAGAATTTAGTAAGATATAATAGTAATTATATTATTAGGTTTATAAGCTATATAATAGTTTAGTTATAATCTACCAAATCTTCTATACTTCTAAAGCTTCTAGCTATAAAATATCATTATCTTAGATTATTATTAGTTAATTCTTAATTTTATATAGAGTAATCTCTTTATAAAGAAGGTTATAAAGATAGCTAGAAGGTTTTAAGTAATCTTAATATTTAGAGGCTATAGATAAAGTTAGTAATAATAGTATTAAGTTTACTATAAGTATACTATTAGAGAGATATTCTATTATAACCTCTATAAAGGAAGACTATTATTTAAGAAAGTATATAAATATTATTATAGTTACTATTATTATACTAGTAGCTATATTATTTAAGTTATTTATTTCAGATACTTATATTAATATAGCTAATATAGAGGTTACTATATACTTACCAGTTGAAAGTATATTTTCAGAAAGTATATTTTCAGAGGCTATATTTTCAGATACTAAATTTTCAGATACTGTAGATATCTAGACTACTAATATAGTTATTCTTAATATAGTTACTAATCGGTCAGTAGGTATTTATTATAAAGTTATTACTGAAACTTCAGTCTTACCTCCTCAGAGAGGTAGAAGTTAAAAAATTATAAGAATGTAGCTAAAAGCCTAGGTAAGGGAAAAGTAAATAGTAAAAAGTAGGTTTCTATAAGCTATAAGATTTTAACTTAATATAGCTAACTAGTAGTAACTATAAGAAAGCTTTTATCCTATAGGAGGCTTAGTAGCCTCAAGCTCTATAGGTTATATAATCCTAACTATCCCAGCTTTCTATACAGGCTATAGAGCATATATCCTTATATTCTATTAGTAATAATATATAGTTACTTACAGGTAATAAAACTAAAAGTTATACTATATATATATATAAAGAGAGAAAGATCTTACAGCTACCTATATAACTAAGAGGTATCCTAATAGCTATAACCTAGGCTGTTATATAATATAGCCTAAGTAGCTATAAGCTACCCCCAATATAATATTATCACTACTTCTTATTCTTAAAGTTATATTATTATTACTTCTGGTAGTTTCTTAGTAAATACTAATCCTTCTATCAATTATACTATTAAGAAAATCATACTCAATTATTTTCCTTCTAATAATATTTATATAGTAAGCTCTCTATATTAATTTACTAATATTAGTAATATCAGTAATACTATAATACTAAATATTAAAGAGGATATTAATAAGTTTAACTATAAATTCCCTCTAAAGAGATATAAAACTTATTAATTTAATATTACTACTACTTTACTTTTCTTTTTAGTTTCTTATTAAATACCTATTATTACTTCTAAAAAAACTACCTATAAGAAAATTACTTTTAAGTAAGTTACTATTTTTACTATTGCTTTGAAGAGAGATTATAAATATTTTTATACAAATACTTCTTAATTTTAGGTATATTTAGTATTTTAAATTATATATACTAGTTAATCTATTACTAAAGTTTATAAAGTTTCTAATTTGGAAATATATTCCTTAGGATATTATTTAAAATATCTAAGTAATTAATAAATTCTTCATTTCTTTCTTTTTTCCTATATAATATTACTATAAATTTAATATTGTTTTTAATTATTCTATTCTTTACAGTAGTATACTATATATATTTTATGTCTATAAATAGCTTCTTTTATATTACTTAAATTGGGAGGAGCCAATCGCTTACTGTTGGGAAGCACCCTTTAGGGGCTTTCTAGCCTTCTTCAGGCCCTACTGCCGCAGCCTCTTTTCTCCCTCCTGCAACCACTATAGACCACCATAAATACCATAATTCAGTCACACCCATAGGTTATAAGCCCAGGGCCCCTGCGGGAGCCTGTTTAACCCCTTGAAGCTATTCAGAACTTTTCCTTCTATCTCTTTCTTTTAATGTTTGATTTTTTTCTACGAAATAAATAGCCTAAAACGACGCCCTTTTGCAATCGACAATAATAGCGGATTTCTACGTATTACCTATACCTTCCCAACTATATTAATAATAATCCGCTTTTCTACCTAATTTAGCCTAGCGTAAGCTAAATTAACTAATAATAGTATAGGTAAAATCTAACGTTTCGGCCCTACTACCTACCCTAACGGTAAATTCAATTTTTCAGTCTTCTTAGTATTTCCTACTAATCCACCAAACATATATATTACAATAGGGTAAATCCGTTTTCAGCCCTATTTACTATTAATAACGGGGATATTGTTTTTATTAATTGCAGTTAATTACCAGAGCCTTATTCTTTACGGCAAGAAAAACTACTATTATTAGCTTCTTATAATTAAGGTTCTTCTTAATAAAAATAATATCCTCAAATATATTAAATCTAATATTTCTACTTCTACTATCTCTGTAACTTGCAGTAATAATAATATCTATAAGTAGTAGCGGAAGGAATAAGTAACTATATATAGCTTTCTAATTAATAATATTAACCTTATTATTCCTCAACTTAAGAGTATTAGCTGAAACCTTATAGTTAACAGCTAATATTCTTTTAAGTTAATAATTAAGATTAAGGTTTTTATTTTAAGCTTTTAGATTATACTATTTCTAACTTTATTTATAACTATATTTATCTTAATATTAATAATACTAAGAATCTCTTTAAGTATCTTAAGATTTTCCACTATATTTATTAAAACCTTAATATCCTTATCTCTAAGTATAAGATTTTATATTTCTACTTCCTTCTAAACTTCATTTACGGTAAATAACCTAAAGATATTTTATAATAAGTACTTAATTATTACTTTTAATAAGGCTAACCTTTAGGATTTTATTAATAATATATATAATAAAGCTACTGATATTAAGTTTTATAATAAATATAATCTTATTATTCCTAAGAAATAAACTGAGAAATATACCTACTGCAGTATTAGCTATAAGGCTTCTAACTACTACTTCGCCTATTTTAAACTTATTCTTAATAACTATAAGTATTATAATATACTTCTTTAGAAAGCCTCTTATTACTATTATACTAATATTCACTGTATACTTAAGTAGGTAGCCTCTAAATACTAAACTTGTCGCGAAGTAGTATACGCCACGTATGTGGCTAAATGCTGCTCTATAGCTATAATCCGTAGGGTTAAAATACCCCTCAGATTACATATCCTACACATACTAAAATCAAGCCTTTTTGCTTCCTTATATATGCTCCCTATAGCTGCGATACCTTTATAATAGTTATAAGCCTAGCTTTTTAGATAATCGTATCTCCCCTCTATACTACTAATCTACTAAATAAAGCCTATATAATACTGTCTATATGAGATTTTTCTTATAGCGTAAGGTGTAGCTTTTGAGGAGCCTTTTTAATAGCTTTCTTGAGGAGCCTTACGCTATTCCTTCCCTTTCTTAAGGTAATATCTTATACTATTACCTTATCTCCTTAGGGGGTGGCATTTTTATATTATCTTCCTCCTTTAAAAAACAATAGTAAAAATGCTATTTTGAGGTACTTTTACCTTATCTCCTCTTAAGATACCCTTACTTTATCTCCTCTTAAGGTATTCTTACTTTATCTCCTCTTAAAGTAATATCTTATATCTTACCTTTTCTCCTTAGGAGTAGTATTCTTATACTATCTTTCTTTTTCTTAAGGTACCTTTACTTTATCTCCTCTTAAGGTAATACTTTATACTTTACCTCTTCTCTTTAGAAGTAGTATTCTTATACTATCTTCCCTCCTCTTAAAATATCTTTATTTTATCTCCTCTTAAAGTATTCTTATTTTATCTTCTCTCCTTAGGAAGTAGCATTTTTATATTATCTTCCTTCTTTAAAAAATAATAAAGTAATATTCTCTTAAGATACTATTACTTTATTTTTCCTTCTTTTATAATATTTTTATATTCTTTTTCCTTCTTTTAAGATATTTTTTTTTTATCTTCTCTTAAGATATTTTTATTTTATCTTCTCTTAAGGTATTCTTACCTTACCTCCTCTTATTAGGAGTAATATTTTTATATTATCTTCCTTCTTTAAAAATAATAGTAAATATCTTTTTTAGAAGTATTTTACGCTAAGTCTTCCACTTAACCTTCCTCTTTTTTACTTTATTTTATTCTCTACCTTTCAAAAGCTTTTTTTAAGGTTTTCCTAGACTATATATAAATTTATATATAATCTGGAGGAATAGAGAGAATTCTAACTCTAGTTAGAATTAAGGTTCCTAGTCTCCTACTAACTAAAGTATAAAGTAAGATTAGTATTTAGTATACTAAATATTAAGATATAGAGATTATTTCTATACTCTAGAAAGGTTATTCTTAGATACTTATTATTTTAGTATTTTTATATAAGTAGCTACTATATAGTGTTTTTATATCTATATATAAATCTTTACCTTACTGAGGGAATTTATAGAGGAATCACTTAGGAATACTACCTATAGGGTAACTAGAGGAAACTCTAAAGAAAACCTAACTTTATATCACCTAGAATAATATAGCTATCTTATACTAAGAATATAGCTAGATATAGTAGGAATATTAGTTTTAACTATAGCTTTGGAGGTAACTATTTATATAACTACCCCACATTATAGTTATCTAAAGCTAGAAGACTACTTTAAATAAATACGGGAGAT
The DNA here is from genome assembly GCA_001693025.2 of Colletotrichum lindemuthianum. Lineage (NCBI taxonomy): Eukaryota > Fungi > Ascomycota > Sordariomycetes > Glomerellales > Glomerellaceae > Colletotrichum > Colletotrichum lindemuthianum. Next base: position 105,930 of record MASP02000041.1, on the reverse strand, counting down.
ATTTATAAAGAGTAAAAATAATATTAAGTTTACTTTGTAAGCTCTGGGGAAGCCTAATAATACGTATACTACTTTAAATAGATACAGGAGTTATTTATTTGGGGTAATACTAAGCTTCACGCTATATAGAGCGTGAGACAGTTATTTATAAGTAGTATAGCTACTTAGGATTATCAGTTTTAACTATAGGCTTTAAGGACTTAAATAACATTCACTCTATATAGTTACTTAGGGGCCGTTAATATCTAATAGTTATTTAGATATCTCTTTTATACTTAGAAAACCTAGATAAAACTACTGGAAATAGCCTTATCAGACGTAAGATAATATCTTACGCCTGGGGGGGTATGTCGCGAAGCAGTATACGCTATATATATAGCTAAACGCCGCTCCACAGCCACAATCTATAGGGTTAAAATACCCCTCAGATCACGTATCCCACACATACTAAAATCAAGCCTTTTTGCTTCCTCACATACGCTCCCTACGGCCGCAATATCTTTACAATAAAACTAATATCCTTATTTAAGATAATATAGATATTCTAAATATCTTAGCTATTATATCTTAAGGGGAAATATTAGAAAATAGATTAATAGGAATATATAGATTTAGGCTTCTTTTTTGCTATATTTATATAATATCCAGCTACTTAGCTTTATATAAAGCCTGAGGGGAAGTATTAGGAAGCATCTTTTAGAAGCTTCCTAGCCTTCTTTAGGCTCTACTGCTGCAGCCTCTTTTCTCCCTCCTGTAACCACTATAGACCACCACAAATACCACAATTCAGTTACACCCACACTTACTCTCTATTATAACTATAAGTAAATATATTACCTTCTAAAATATAGCTTTAGCTTTCCTATTCCCCCGCTAATTCCTATAGCTAACGTTAAATTAATTTAAACTTAAAGTTCTTATAGTTATAGTAGCTAGTATATCTACCTTAGGTAAACCTTTTTAATAATAAATAACTAATAATCTCTTCTATATTAACCTTATATCCTTATACCCTCATACTATCTATATATAATTGTAAGAGTGTGGCTAAAAGTCTAGATAAGGGAAGGGAAAGTAGCAAAAAGTAGGTCTCTATAGGTTGTAAGATTTCAACTTAGTAGGCTAACTAGTAGTAACTATAAGAAAGCTTTTATCCTATAGTAACCTCAGACCTTATAGGTTACGTGATCCTAGCTATTCCAGCTCTCTATATAGACTATAGGAGACTATATCCTTACAATTATCCCCCCCTTCAGAGGCTTTAGCCTCTAAGGCCTATAAATACTATATAGCCGCATGTTTTTAATATATAACTTTGCTGCATATTCGCCGACGGTTTTAATGTTTAACATAAAATAACAGACGAATAACAGTTAAAGGAATAGTTAAAATAGTTAAAATAACAGTTAAAATAATAGTTAAAATAATAGTTAAAATAATAGTTAAAAAACAGTTAAAATAACAGTTAAAAGAATAGTTAAAAATAAGTTATCTTACAGTTAATTAGACTGTGAGGCTTCTAATAGTGGATTAAGCTAATTAGGATATTAATTTTTTAGGTACTACTAAAGTATCTAACCTTATCCTATTATATTAGAGGTTTTGCGAGATCTCTCTAGTAGTAGAATGTTAGTATGTATACTAATAATATAACTTTTTAGGTAACCTAAGGTATCTAACTTCTTCCTATTATACTGGAGGTTTTATAAAACCTCTCTAACAGTAGGGTATTAGTATATATACTAACGATATTATTATGCTATAATATTAACCCTGAGGGCCCCCTCAGAGTGCCCTCAGTATAACCTTAGTAACACTCTTAGAGTAATATATATACTAATACTCTCTTTTTGAACTTTAGATACTATAAATACCTTTATATCTAAGTTTCAGTGAGGAGAAGATAACTATATAAGCTCTTAAAGTCTCTATACTCTAGTGAGGGCTTCCTTAGGATACCTTTAGTATACTCTTAGTAATACTCTCTATATAGTAAAATCTTGCTAGATATTCTCTTTAACTGTATTTCATATAAGTTTTATTATAATAGTAAGTAGCTATAATATAGCCTAACTTACTGTATATCTTATATATAAGTATAGATATAAACTAGCTTTTAAGGTGAGGTTTCTTTAGTACTAAGGTTTTAGTAATATTATAGTTATTAGTCTTCTTAGTAATAATAGTTACCCTCTTAGTAGTAGTTTTCTTATTAATATTATTAGAAACCTCGTGGGGCTGTAATATTTCTTAGAGGTACTTAGCTACTAGAGTTATAATCTTTAGTTACTAATTATTAAATTTTTAGTGTTATAAATACTTCTATATTCTAACCTTAAAGTAATAGAAGAAAGTAAATATATAAAGTCTAGATATTTCTAATCTAATAATCTCTAGGGATTTATAGATTACTAACTATTTAGTATAAAACTTTAGTAGTAATTAGCTTTTATATTATAGTGTGTGAAGTATATTGTAGAGGTATAGCTTTTATAGGGTAGGATTAGTAAATAAGTAGTAAGTAAATACTATAAAATTAACTTATAAAAGGTTTAGTAAGATATATTAGTAGTTATACTATAATATCTAGAGGTTATATAATAATTTTATTATAGCTTACTGAATCTTTTATATCTCTAAAGCTTCTAGCTGTAAAATATAGCTATTTTAAATTACTATTAGCTAATTCTCAATTTTATATAGAGTGGTATCTTTATAAAGGAGGCTATAGAGGTAGCTAGGAAATCTTAAGTAATCTTAATATTTATAGGCTACTAGGGAGGCTATTAATAACGCTAGACTTACTAATAGTATACTACTGGAAGGATATTTAGCTATAATCTCTATAAATAAAAACTATTATTTAAGGAGGTATATAAATACTATAGTAGTTACTATTACTATACTAATAGCTATATTATTTATATTACTAATAGCTAGATTACTTACTTCAGCTGCTTATATTAATACAGCTAGTATAGAGGTTACTATATACTTACTAGTAGATATATTTTCAGAGAGTATATTTTCAGAGGCTATATTTTTGGAGGCTAAATTTTCGGAGGCTATAGGTGTTCTTAATATGGATACTGATACTGAGCGGTTAGTAACTGTTCGTTATAGAGTTATTACTGAAATTCCGGTCTTGCCTCCTTAAAGAGGTAGAAGTTAAAAAATTATAAGAGTATAGCTAAAAGCCTAGGTAAGGGAAGGGAAAGTAGCAAAAGGTAGATCTCTATAGGTTGTAAGATTTTAACTTAGTAGGCTAACTAGTAGTGGCTATAAGAAGGCTTTTATCCTATAGTAGCCTCAGGCCCTATAGGTCACATAATTCTAGCTATCCCAGCTCTCCGTACAGACTATAGGGGACCATATCCTTACAATAATTTTAATATCTTAAGAGATTTAATTACTACTAACTATAGCTATATTATTTAAATACTTATTATAATCTCAATATCTGTAATTTTTATATCCTCCAGACTTTATTTTACTTACCCCTAAGATAAAACTTTATATTCCTAATATAAAAACTTTCTTCTATTAATATAAAAGCTTTCTATTATTAATATAAGCTAACTTATAATCTCTATATAAGTATAATAAAACTTAACCTACTTTTATTAGTAAATAATTTTAATATATTAATTAAATATAGCTAATATATTAATAATACTAATATAAATATAGAGATTTTTAATATAGCTATATAATATCTTAAACTTTAGTAATTGAATATTATAATAGTTTAAGATATTTAGTAACTAATATAATATATTATATTTAAGATACTATCTAATTAATAACTAATCTCCAAAATTGTTAACTTATTATAGCAGATTTTTTAATAGCTATATAATTTTCTTCTGAATATTAAAAATCTATATATTAATATTAGTATTTATAATATTACTTAGGTTTCCTAGAAAATATTAACATCTCTAGTTATAGAGATTATGATAGAATATTTAGAATTTACTATTATATTTCCCTAATTGCGGATAGCTATATAAATTCAAGGAGAATTCTAGTTTTATTATAAAATACTGAGAATCATTTAGATATAAAAAAGTAATAAATTATAGAATATTTAGTTTTTATAGGCTTTTTATTTTATGCTATCTTTAAGGGGTTTAAAAAGATTATTAACCTTATAATCTTAGTAGTTACGTTTAGCTATATATATAAAATTTTAGCTTTACTAAAACCTTCACTATATAGAGTATTACTATAAGGTCTTCCTCTACTATAAGGTTAAATATTATAACTGAAGGTATAATTATCTATAATAATAAGTAATTTTATTATTATTTAAACTAGTTATAAGTTAGTATTAGTATAAATATTGTTACTAGGTAAATTTTACAGTCAGAATTATATATACAGTAAAGAGCTTAGATACTACTATAGGTATAGAGTAAAAGTAACTAATTTACTTAAATTAGCTATATTCTTCCAGGTATTATATTCTACTAGTAAGTCTATCTATTTTATAAGAATGTATTTGTTAACTTTACCTTCTTATTTACTAATAACTTTTTTTAACTTTCTATTTTATAAAATTACTTTCTATTTTAAGTAGAATAGCTTAAATAAATATTATTATTATTTCACCAGTTTATTTAGAGTTTAAGGTATAAAACTGAAAGTATAATATATATTTGTTAGTATTATATTAGTAAATTTACTTTATATATCTATTTCATAAATCTCTTAGTAATAGTAACTTTAATATATCTTAAGAGTAATATTCTATATTTGTTGTGATATGGGGTTTGCTCTATATTGTTATGGAGTTTGCTCTATAGCCTACTTTAGGGTTACGTTAGTTTTGGTTATATAGGTATAAATATCATTCAGATTAGGTCTCTCATTTATATTAGATATAAGTTTTTTTGCTTCCTTATATTTCCTCTGTATATAGCTATAAGGCTTTTTTGAGGGTTTCTATACTTCACTATAGTTATAAGTCTAGCTTTTTAGATAATTTTGTCTCTCTTTTAATAACCTTATCTTCTCTCTACTAAAGCTAAATGCAGCCTATATTTATAAGCTTCTCTTTTTGATTTTTTATTTTAGATATATATATATATATATAGCGTTATCCTTCTTGGGGTGCCCTTACGTATCTTTCTTGACGTTTATATAATACTATTCCTCTTAAGGTGCCCCTATATTATCTCTCTTAATGTTACATATAAGGTAGTTCTTAATCTTGCTTCGTTACCTACCTCTCAAGGATGCCCTTTTGGCGTTCTGGCTAGGCTGTATTTACAGTTGGCCTCTCTACTTTTCTAACTTTACTTCCCTCTTACCACTTTACCTCCCCTACCTATATTTAGATTGGCTGCCTATAAAATAATATTCCTTCGGCTTAAATAGATTCTACCTATAGCAGTTACTTTAAATATTTTATTTCAGACAAACCTTAATATTTCTATACGTCTGGGAGGGTAGAGAAAAGTTGAAAACTTTATTTATAAGGGTAATGCTAATTTAATACTAGAGATTCTAGATTATAAGTTAAGCTATAAAGTAAAGTTAGCGTTAGATATTCTCTAATATATATTTTAAACTATTAGTGTAAAGGTAGTTACTTAAAAGAGACTGCTTAAATATAACTATACCTAATAATACTGGAAAGAGTTTTAAAGGGTTCTTTCCTTTATAATAGTATTTTCAAGTAAACTCTTATTACTTAATATTCTTTAAATTATTATAAAAACAGGCTTCTATAATATTTATTAAAAGTTATAGCTGTAAGAGCTTTATTAGTATAGTAACCTTAGTAGGTAAATTCTTTAGTATAGACTATTTTACCTTAGTAGGGGTTTAACCTAAAATGATATATATATATTACCAGTGGGATAGAGTATATAGAGTGTAAGTTATAATAGAGAGCGTAGAATAAATACTGATACCTAATAACCTCTATTTAGCTTAGAGGCTATATTTTATATAATATATCTTAAGTAGCTATACTTAACATAATATACCTTAATCTTATAATTTTAAGCAGCTATATATCTCTAAGTAAAATTAGGAGGATAGTGGCTCTAAGGCACTAGAGATACTTTTAGCTGCAGTTTAGGAATTTTCTATCCTTCAGATATATTTTTTAAAAGACCTTCTTTTAAAAAGGATGTGAAAGATAGTTTTTAGATAGTAGAGGCTATCTAGAATGATTACTTTTAAATGAATAAATAATAGGCTTATAGCTGGTTTATAGCTATAGCTCTGAGGGATTTAAAAGCTTTATTGCCTTTACCTATAGTTTAAGGCTATATACTTTCGCCTATAGCTTAATATACTGTTATCCTTATCCTGAAACAGTTATTTAGATAAAATCTCTTTTTATATTTAGAAAATTTAGATAAAAACTACTGGGAATAGCCTTATCTAGATGTATAATGCTGTTTATAGCGTTATACGCCTGGGGGGGTGTGTTGTGATATGGGGTTTGCTTTATATTGTTATGGAGTTCGCTCTATAGCCCACTTTAGGGCTATATTGGCTCTGGTTAAATGGGTATAAATATCCTTCAGATTAGGCTTCCTATTTGTACTAAATATAAGCCTTTTTGCCTCCTTATATTTCCTCCGTATGTGGCTATGAGGCCCTTTCGAGGGTCTCCACGCTTTACTATAATATCTAAACCTAAAGCTTTTTATTGGTACCTTAATAGTAATTTTATATATAAATTTATGCTACTTATACCTTATATTATATATTTCTACCTAACTTTCTATAGCTATTTACTAATAGGTTACTATTTATTAATATAGTTAACTAATATAATTAATATATTTTACTATATTTTATATTATTAAATTACCATTTACTATTCATATAACTATTTATAAGTAAAATCTATATAATTATGTTATTATTAAGTAGCTAATAATAGTATATTTACTATTATTATATATAAATATAACTTCCTATAATTATACTATCTAAACTATAGATAAGTTTCTAGTAAATATCTGGAGGTATTATTTTGAAGTTTAATATATTTATTTAATTTACCTATTAGTTTGTAGATAATATATTATATCAATAGCTCTCATTTAATAAGATACTTTACCATAAATTCCTTCTAAAACCAATTAGTAAGAAGCTTATTTTTATTATTATAAATATCTTCTAGAATATTAAATTAGTATTAAACTTCTTTATAAAATATTGCCGCCAGCTTTATAGCTATTATTCTCTTTATTAATAGAATAAATAAAGTAAATTTTAAAAATTTATTTATTTAGTTACTTTTACTCTATACCTATAGTAGTATCTAAGCTCTTCACCCTATATATAGTTCTAACTGTAAAACTTACCTAGTAATAGTATTTATACTAATACTAGCTTATAACTAGTTTAAACGGTAATAAAATTACCTATTATTATAGATAATTATACTTCCGGTTTTAATATTTAACCTTACAGTAGAGGAAAACCTTATAGTAATAATTAATAAAAACCTTAGTAAGGCTAGAGCTTAATATATATAGCTGAAAGTAACTACTAAGGTTGTAAGGTTAAGAATCTGTATTAACCTCTTAAAGATAGAATAAAATAAAAAGCCTATAAAAGCTAAGTATTCTATAATCTATTACTCTTCTATATTTAAACTATCTTTAGTATTATCTTAATAATAGAATTAGAATTTCCCTTAAATCTATATAACTATCTGTAATTAGAATAATATAATAGTAGATTCTAAATATTTCTTTATAATCTCTATAATAGGAAATACTAATATTTCCTAAAGAATTAAAATAATATTATAAATACTAATATTAATAAGTAGACTCTAGATATTCAGAAGAAAACTATCTAGCTATTCTATAATCTACTATATTAAGCTAATAATTTTAGAGACTAATTATTAATTAGATAGTATCCTAATATTAATATACTATATTAGTTACTAGATATTTTAAAATATTATAATATTATAATTACTGAAGTTTTAGATACTATATAATTATACTAAAAATATCTATATTTATACTAATATTATTTATATATTAATATACTTAATTAATATATTAAGATTATTTACTAATAAGAGTAGGCTAAATTCAATTATACTTATATTGAGATTATAAGTTAGTTTATATTAATAGTGGGGAACTTTTATATTAGTAGCGGAAAACTTTTATATTAGAAGTATAAAACTTCATCTTAACGGTAAGTAGAATATAATCTATTATAAGGATATGAAGGTTGCAGATATAGAGGTTATAATAAGTATTTAAATAGAGTAGCTATAGTTAGTAGTAATTAAATCTCTCGAGATATTCAAATCGTATATAGATAGCGTGAGGGCGTGAGAGCGTGAGGGGAGGACGTAAGGTTGACGCGGAAGAAGTTATCAGTTATTTATTGTCGAAAAGGTTAACGTAGGGTAGGTATACTAGCTACTGTAGCTGCAAGAGGTTTAGCTCCAGATTAACTTAAAGCTAGCTACAGCAGTTAGTAAGAGGGTAAAAAGGCTGAAGTTATACTTTAGGGGGCAATATATCCACTAATAGTAATAATAGAGAGCAAGCTATCGGCCCCTCCCAGAAATTTATTGATAATTATAAAAGTAATATTATATATACCACTATATTTCCAAATACTATCTGGAAGTTTAGTAATATAGTTTATATTAAGTTTCTAAAATAATTCTATAGAAATTAATAGAGACTATAACTATCTATATAGCTTATATTATAGTATTATAATATCTTAGGCAACCTAATATAATATTATATAATCTTATATATTTTTAGTTCCATTACTGTAATGGAAATTCCCCTTTACTAAATTATAAATACTATTTATATTTATATATTCCACTTTATATTTATTAGAATATTGATAAAGGATTTTATATCTTAGAAAGTTTATATTTAACATAATTATTCTTTCTTAAAAGAAACATATTCCCTATATATTAATTAAATATCTATTTATATCTTCAGCTATTTTCTAAATTCTTTCTATATATATATAGCAACCTTTATTATAAATATACAGTCTTTTTACAAATTATTTCCAATTCTTAAATATATCCAGAAAATATATTATTTTAGTTTTTATAAGTATCCTTATTACTAAATAGAGAATATATTATATTCAAATAGTAACCTCGGTTCATATTAAAGTTTTCTTATTATTTAGTATTTATTAGATATTTTCTATTTCTTTATATTTATATTAACTATAGGTAACTATAGCTGTAATTATTATTCTATTTCTAGTATCTTAAGGATAATTTCATTTTTAGAAAGTTAAATATCCTCTATCTTTAAAATTAGCTTCCTTACTAAGATATTCTTTCTATTTTTATGTTATTTAAGTGAAAGCTTTTACTAACTCCAAACCTCCTTAAGTTTTTAATATTATTTAGTAGATATCCACTAATAGTAACTTTATAAGTTATAGTTTATTTATAATAATTAGCAGTATATTATAGTCTTTTACCTTTCTCTTTATATAATCTAGCTATATAAATAGTTACTTTACCAGATTTTATAAGCTTAGATTAATACTTTAAATTTAAATTAAATATTAAAATCTTATAAATATAGTAGATATACTTTTCCTAAAGATTTTATATAAAGGCTATACTAACTTCTATTAGTATTTAATAGTTTATAAAAACTATAAGCTTCTTAAATAAGTTTATAAAATAGTATTCCTAGTAGTTTAAACTTTTAATAATGGTAAATAGTTTCTACTATTATATCCTCTATCTTTACTTTATTTTACTAAACCTCTTAAAATAATAAATAATAGATTATTATTAGCTTTCCACTAATTATAATAAAATATGTAAAGTAGCTTTTTATAATATATTTATTTTAACTTTAATTTCTTGAAAGAAATTTGAGTATTAGAAAATAGTTACTAAATAAAAGGTATTTTATAATATTAAAAACGCCACTTATATATTCTTAAACTATAAGAATACTTTCTTCTTTATATTTCCCTTTAGAAATATAATAAATAATATTATCGTTCTAAAGTATTTAATAATGAACTTATAGTAAGAATTACAGAAATCTAGAAATACCTAAAGTTTCTTAAATATCTCCAGTAGCTTCCATTTAGTAATTACTTATATTTTAGCTAAATCTGTCTTAATATCCACCTAAGTTATATAATAATCTAAGAAAGTAACTTCCTCTATATAAAAGTTATATTTAGAAAGCTTTATAAAAAGATAGATTTTATACAATTTCGTAGGAACGTATAATATAATATTAATATAATTATTCTTAATTTCAGTTATATATACTATACTATTATTAACATATACTATATAATACATATTAATAAACGTATTAAGTATATAGTCAATATATAATTAATATATTACAGATATACCTATAAAACTAAATGGTATAACTATATACTTATAATAACTATATCCTCTTCGTAATACTTTCTTCCAATATTCTTCCAGCTTAATTCTCATATAATAATAAATATTCTAAAGGTTAATCTTTAAAATTAATATTACTTTATAAGATATATCTAGACATTTACTAATAACAGATAATAAAAATTAGTTTTTCATTGTAATTTTATTAAGCTCCCGATAGTAAATATAAAGATATAGGAAACTATTCTTCTTTAATGTTAATAAAATAGATAAATCCACCTTACTTATTAATAGCTATATATAATTAGTTACCAGACTTTCCATAATATATACTTCTAAGTTTTTTAAGTTATTACTTACCTAGAAGGTAACTAAGATTATATAATAATTTGTTATTTAACTTCAGATTAATAGAATATTTAGTATCCTTAAATATTACAATAACTTTTACCCCTACTTTATCAAATACTTTCCACTTACTTAGTAGTTTCTTAGAAATATTTATAGTTACTATAATTGAATTTAATTTCCCTAATATCTTAATATAATGTTTAGAGTTATTTCCTACTTACCTAATATAAAATATATAAGTAATTCTGTTATTCTTAATAATCTCTTAGGTAAATACCTTCAGTTTAATAATAGAGATATATTTAGAATATTAGATATTAATATAAATATTAATCATAGTATCCTCCTAACTTATAAAGTATTACCTTAATAGAAGGTTTAAGTAACCCTCAAGCTAAGAAGCTTTAGTTAATAGTTAGTATATCTTTTAAGGATATTTCTTTAAGTTTATAAGGAAGAAGGTTAATTAGTAGGTTTTCCCTAAAGTTAATATTAATTTATTAACTTCTTTTAATAGTTGTATCTTTATCTTAGTTAAAACTAAATATAATATTCTAGCTAGATATTTACTAATAAGATTTATTTGAAAATATAAGCTTATATTTACTATTATTTTTTATTTCTCTATTCTTTAAAGAATACTTACTCAGCTTTTAGCTATCCTCCTAATAGAAACTAACTTTTTAGTAAGTATAGATATTATTAGTTATAATTCTATATCTATTTATTTCTCTAGTTATTTCCTATACGCAAGTTAGTACTAGTAACTTATATTAATATATGGAATTCTAATATATTTTACTCTCTAGTAACTAGCAGTGTTAAGTTAGCTTCTATATTATTATAATTTTATATAACTTTATACTTTATCTTACTATATATAAAATAAGCTTCTAGAGTTTATAATATAACTAAAATATATAAGATTCTCTATATCAAGATTAATATAATATTCCTTCAATTACTAATAGTAAAGTATTATCCCCTAAATATTAAAAATATAGAGAGAATAACTTTTCCTGGTATCCTTAAAGTTAAGATTAATTAGAATACTTATATATCTAAATAGAGTTATTTATATTCTCTATCTTTTACTAACTTATTGCTATATTATTATCTAAACGTCTATAGCATTTCTATTTTTATTACAGCTTCTTAAGCTTTTAGAAGGGAAATCTTAATCTTCTTTATATCTTTCTTTAAGTTAGACTGTAATTTATAGAAGAAAATAGAAGTTTCCTCTTTATCTTACTTAAATTCTAAGGTATCTAGATTCTAATAAAATACTAACTACTTATTATAATATTATATTAGTAATTATTATTTACCCTATTATATTTCTTTAAGTTTCTATTAATATAGTTACTTTTATATTTCTAAATTAATTTACTATTAGTAAAGAGAGAGGCTAATAGGTTGCTCTCTATTGCGACTATTAGTGGATATATTGCCCCCTGAAGTATAAATCCAGCTTTTCCATCCCTCCACTAACTACTGCAGCTGGCTATAAGTTAATCTAGGCTTAAATACCTTATATCTATAGCAGCTAGTATATCCACTTCTTACTATAAGGTCTTCCTCTACTATAGGGTTAAATATTATAACTGGAGGTATAATTATCTATAATAACAAGTGATTTTATTACTATTTAAATTAGTTATAAGTTAGTATTAGTATAAATACTATTATATATAGATACCCTAGGATCTCAGAAGGTGAAGGAGGTATGATTTCCTGGAGGAAATATTCTGAATAATATCTAGATTAACTTGAGTAACTTTAGCTATTAAAATCTCTAGGAAATCCCCTTATAATCCCTATAATTTATAGAAACTATAATCTAAGGAATTATCTGGATTTCTATATATAATCCCTAAGGAAGAGATATAGAAACCTTCTGGATATTCTAGAGTATTACTTAGGATTAATCCCTATAATTCCTTAGTAAATTATCTATATAAGAGAGAGTATCTCTCTAAAATTCTATAGAAAAAAGCTATCTTTATTCTCCTATATATTATTTATATATAATTATAATAAATAGTAGTATAATTTATTTTCTATATTATTAAGTTATTAGTTTACCTAATAAATTACTAATAATTTACTAAGAGATATATAAATTCATAATTATCTTTTAACTTTAGGAATCTATAAACTTCAGAATCTATAATTCACCTAGAAAGTTATTATTACTCCCTAGTTATTATTAGTAAATATCTATAATATTATTTTTCTATAATTTTAATTATATTATTCCTCTAGTTTCACTTAATTTTTTCTAAGTAAATTAAATAATTATAACTTACTAATTTAATCTTCTAGATTTGTAATCTTTTTTTTCTATAAACTACTATATTATCTTTAAACTCTTAAGAAGTAAATTATAAGGATATTCTATATTAATAGCTTTCTATATTTTTCTTAGTATCTAGATTAACTAGAAAATTAAGTTTATTTAATAACTAGATAAATTTATAAATTAAAATTTAAATTACTAATATATCTAGATAGATCTATAAAATAATAGAATCCTCTTTAATATAGTTAATTTTACTAATAATATAGAAGAAATTTCTAGATCCTCCAGAAGGGGAAAATATAATACTCTAAGAAGATATAGAAGATAATAAGGTTAACTAGCTACTACTTAGGAGACTTAAGTAAGATATTTAATATTTCCTCTTTTAATAGATATACTAAATTTAATTAATATTCTCCCAGAATCTATATATTAATCTAAACTACTTCCTAATCTAAATTAGTTAAGTAACTAACTTAAAAAAGAAACTCCTAAAAGAAACTAAGAAATAATCTAGAGATTTAATAATATCCCACTAAGAAACTAGAGATTTATGAAAAAGATTATAGAGAATATCTAGAAGATAATTAGGTTATTCCCTCTAAAAAATAATAAAAACTATAAAATATAGAAGAGATAATAGAGAAAACTACTAATTAACTTATTAGATTAATTAAATATAAATAGTTACTTTAGTAAGTTTTTTATTCTAAATCCTCCTTTCTAGGAGGAAACTACTTACTTAGAGGAATTAAATATAGAATTTATTATAATAGAGGAAATTTAAAAGAGTAATATAATTAATTATTTTCTTCTTAATTTATAAATAGGATAAAATATAATATATTTCTATAATTATTTTATTATTTTAGAAAATCTTATAAATATAAATTAGATCCTAATAATAAAGAAGAATATTTAGATAATAAACTCTCTATAGACTTTAGATTTAAACTAATATTATTAGATATTTTAACTTATCTAGTAAATTAGAAATTTATTAAAAACTCTATATAGAAGGAATTAAAATAATCTATATAAATATCTTTTAATTTATTAATATTATTTATATATATACTAAAAAATCTATAGTATACTAAAAAGTTATTATTATTAAATTTTCTAAATATTTTTACTTAGTTACTTTTAATTAATATTCTAAGGATTTAATTTGGAAATAGTAGAAATAATTTTAATATTTATATCTAAATATTAACTATTAGTATAATTTACTAGTAAAGTGTTTTAGAATATTATAATAAGTAGTAGAATATAAACTAGATAAGATAAAATTTATTATAGATAATATTTAAAATAATAAAGATATATAATAGTTTATTATAATAATAATAAGAATAGCTAAATAAATATAATATAATAATATTAAGATAGTAGTATTTATTTATAATTAACTAGATACTAACTTAGTTATTAGTCTACTATATTTAGACTAGAATATTCATTATAAATAATAAGTTTCTTTTTTAGTAGATCTCTAAGATAAATAGATATAAAATACTAAAGTGGGAGGTTAGAGAAATACAACCTACTAGAAACCTATTTAGTTTAGCTTCTTTAGAAATTTAAATCTTCCAGACTAAGGAATATTAAGAGGTTAAATTAACTATCTAGTAAACCTAAAAGAGAATAATATCTAATTTTAAAATATTTAAATTACGAAACTCTAGTAGGACCTAATATTCAGATAACTAATATCACCTCAGTATATCTCTAAGGAAGTAATATATTTCCTGAAGGAAACTAATTAAGATAGCTCTAGATTCCCCTCAGTTAGTTATAGTTTAAATATATTATCTAGAAGAACTAACTTTCTCCCCTATAGAGGTTAAAACTAATAGAGAGGATAAATATAATATTTTTAATATACAAAAGACTATATAAACTCTAAATATTAATATAACTTTACTAATATATAAATTTCTAATCTAGATAGAGAGTATATTTATATTATAGATAAAATTATATAGAAGAATAATTAGGAAATATATATTATTTATATTATTAATAATAATTATAAAAAAATGTTAAATAATAACTACTTTTTACTAACTAAAGTTCTATATAAAATAGAAGCTAATTCTATCTATAGTTTAGATATCCCTAGTAATTATTAGGAATTATTAGAATATAAAAATAATTATTTTATAATTTCTATATATTAAATATATTATTCCCCTATAAGTTTAACTTATAAAGAAAAATAATTATACTTTACTAAATATTAAGAAATAATCTCTATACTCTAGGAAGTTAGCTTCCTCTAAAATAAACTTAATCCTAAAATAATATTTAATACTATATAATATAAAAATATATATATCGAAATTAAAATTAAACTATTAGCTATAAGAAAACCTCTTAAGGTATATATAGATATAGAAGCTATATAATATCTTATCCACTAGGATATTCTAGAATATATACTTAGATATTACTTAGATATATTTATAATTTCTACCCTTTCGGAAATAAGAAATATCTAAACTACTAGTTAAATTATATTTACTTTACTTTACAGAGGAATTAGGAAAGTATCTCACTGAATTATAATTCTTTATATTAAGATATAAATTATTCTTAAATTCTAAGTAAATATTCTTCTTAGGTAGAAGTTTAATATACTTAATAATATTAATATTCTAAATATTAAGGAGATTATTAAGATAGACGTCTATAGAGAACTAGAAGTTCTAATCTAGATCTATATTAAATAATCTCTAGTTAAATATCTAGCTTATATAGAGAAGAAGCTAAAAATTCCCCTAAAAACTATAATTTATATACTAATCTGTATTACTAAGAATTTAAAACTAATATACTTATATTCTAACTTAGTTATAGTAATATAGTTAATATTATTATAAGTTAATCTCCTATAGTTACGTTATATAATAATACTTACGAAACTATAAAACTTCAGAGGAATAAGAAAGTAGGATATATCTCAGTAGAATTCTGGCAGGAAATAATAAATTATACTTTTAATATAAACAATAATATACTCTCTATTAAAGAACCTAATTTAGATTCTAACCTTACTAACACCCTAGATTTTTATAGTAACTATATAAATAAGGATTATAAATTTAATATTAAGTTTAATTCAGCTAAAAATATCATTATTACCTTTCAGGATATTACTATCTTTAACTACTTACATTAATTTATATAGAAAATATTATAAATTATAAAGGAGTTTCTAATATTATAAATACTAGAAGAATATTTAAATATATCTGAAAACAAGAAAATTATTATTCCCTTAGTAGATAATTATTATAAGAAGAAGATTACCTAGTAACTCTATCCTATTAATATTAAGAACCAGAAGTTTCTAGATAAAAAGCTGGATAGTATACACTTACGTAAGTAATTTAAGTATGTAGAATCCTATATAGCTTTCGGAGCCTCCATATTTATAGTTTAGCAGATAGTAAATAATAAACAGAAGGATAGAATAATAGTTAACTTTTATATTATTAATAAAATTACTATTCTGAATATATACCTGATATCCCTCTAATCTAAAGTAATTTAAAAGTTCTATAGTAAGAAATTTATTATTATTATTAATATTAGGTAATATTTCTACTAGATACTAATTATTAAAAAATATTAGGAATATTTGATTATTATTAGTTACTACAATTAGAAGAAACTTATAGTTATTCTAATAAGTTTCTATAATTTCCCTATATATATATATAGTATTTTATAGATAAGATTCTCTAATTATATAAGGATTTTACCTAGGAAGTTATTAATAATATTATAGTTACCTCTACTATAGAGGAGGAATATTATAGATACTTTTAATCTATCCTTAAGCTATTTAATAACTATAATTTTAAGTTATTAGAAAATAAATATTTTATTAGCTTCCCCTTAGTGGAACTTTTTAGATTCTAGGTGGATACCTTTAAGCTATCTAATATTAAGGAATATATATAAAGACTATATAATATAATATTCCCTAATACTCTAGTAGTATTAAAGTAATAAATTAAAATTATAAATTATATATAATATTTTATTCTTTAGTATACCTTTAGGATTAAGCTACTATAAAACTATAAGATAATATTACTAATACTAGCTAGAAATTAGGATATAATAGTAAATACTAAACAGAAAAACTATTTAGCTAAGATAATATTTAAACTAACTACTAAGGAACTTACTAGTTTTGAGAATATTCACTCAGTATTCTATTAAGATATCTTCCTTATTTATTATAATCTAGAGTATATTCTATTCCTACAGATTAATATATCCTATAAATATAACTTTAGAGTAATATTCTTCTATGTTAAAAATGAGAAATAAAACTAAACTTTAGGTAAATATATTCCCTCTATAGTAGTCTAGCTAATCCTCTATATTAGTAGAATCTTATTTAATATAGAGATATAATACTAACTAATAGAACTAGAGATTACCTATTTCACCTAGATAGTTTATAAAACTAGGATCCTTATTTAATTATCCTACAAAATCCTATTAATTATACTAATAGACTATATATCCACTCTGGGGGTAATAATATAAATAATATTATTTATAACTAATAGTAAATAAGGTAATCTCCAGTTAGTACTAGTAGTTAAGTATCTATCTTAGTTTTAATTAGAATACTACTATATTCTTATGATTTTTAATATTATCTCTAATATATTTTCCTATATATAAATAAACTATATTCTACCTAAAGATAATAAGAAGCTAGATAAAATATAAAATAACTAAGCTATTTATTATACTATTGAAATTAGGTTATTACTAGACCTCTAGTCCTCTATTATAGCTACCTACCTAGTAGACTGTAGATTTACCTTAATTTACTACTAACTCTTAGTATAAGATAATAACTTTAAGCTTCTATTTAAGATTATAAACTACCCTCTTTATTATATTAAATTTTCTAGTTAATACTAACTTTATATCTTTAAAACTATAGTAAAGAATTTTATTTAGATTTCTTATAAGAATAACCTCTATTAAAAAGATATCTATATATAATATAATCTATCTTCTAAATATTATATTTCCTAACTTACTAAATATATTTAAATATATAGTTAGTTTTACTTTATATATAAGCTCCTCCTTAAGAATAAATATAAACTAATTAGTAAGTTTTAGCTAATCCTCTCCCTACTAATATTATTCTATATTATTATTATAGATTTTATAACTAGTTTACTAGATATCCTAGTAACTAATATTCTCTAGAAGTTTCCTAATTTTCCCTTATTTAACTTATTTTTAATTATTAGTAATAAATTCTCTAAATTTTCTCTACTTATTCTTAAATATATTATCTATATAATATAGGATTAAGTAGTAATTCTACTTTAGATACTAAACTTTAGAAACTGGAGAATCTTATAGGTAATTATCTTAAATTATAATCCTAAGTTCCTTTCGGATTTCTAAATATAGTTATAGATAGTAATAAATATAAAGTTCTAATTATCTATATTATACTATCTACAGACTGATAGCTTTTCTGAATATAAAAACTAGACTATTAAAATAACTATCTATATATTTATAATAGATTATCTAGATACCTAGTAGTTAGACTGTCTAGTAACTCTCTAGTTTAGTTTTAATAATAATCTATCTAATTCTATAGAGAAATATCCTAATAAAATTCTATATAATATTAAACTTAACTTTCTAGTTAATTTAGTAATTTTAACTATTCTAGCTACTTTTTAGAATATCTTTTAGGAGGAAGTATTGTTTTAATTATAAAGATATAAATATTTATAAAAGAAATATTTAACTGTAAATATTAGCTATATATTTTCTCTCCTAAAGAATTTATATACTTATAGTTAGATAAAGAATATTACTTACTTAGTAGTCTACTAGCTAAAATTATTCCTCTTATAATAAACTTTATAAAAATATTAGAAAAACTAGGGAAATTAATATATTAACTAGATTTTTCCCTAATAATAAATATCTACTTAGTAATATTAATTACCTATTTTAGTCTAGTAGTAGACCTCAGTAAAAATTCTTTCTATTAAACTAAAAATAATAAGAAACCTATAGAAATAGTAAATAACTATAAAAAGAATATTAAGATAATTACCAGTATTATAAAGTGAAATAAATTATTAAGAAAAAAGTAATCTATAAAAGATAAGAGAAACTATAAATATAATATCTTATTAAATAGAAATATTAGCTTAGTATCTATAATATATAGATAGATATAGATATTATAGCTACCTCTAAACTTATAGTTAATTTCAAATAAGTTAAGAAGGAGAAAGACTAAATAAAGAAAGGAATTAAGTAAACTAAGAGATTATTAATAATATAATATTAGATTTCAGAATTAGGGAAACTAATTAATAAATAATATAAACAAATCTCTAGGAGATTTAAAACTAACTTTACTTATAAAGAATATAAACTATAACTATATAGAATTTAAAATTTCCAGAAAGAAGAAGTAATTAAGATTACTATACTTAAAAGCTTCTTCCTAAAAGAATTATATAAAACCTTAGAATATAAAGATCTTATTAGTAGATAATATTCCCTACAGGTTATTAATCTTTTATAGGGGAATTAAAAACTTTAAATTTAAAGTCTCCCCTCTAAATAATAAGATAAATTTTCTTTCTCTAAGAAATACTACTTAGATCTTACTAATAGATAAGAAGCATTTTATATTACTTCTAAATCTCATTAGAAATAACTATATTTATCTCCTTATATTTACTAATTTTTCTCATACTATTTACTTATTTAAATATCTTTAGAATCTCCATATTTTTCCAGCTTCCCTAAGATTCTTAATAAAAACTCTATATTTTCCCTAGGAAACTCCCTATTTATTAAGATATTATATTAATATTTTATCCCTAATCTAACTTACTATAACTAATTAAGAAATAATATATATAATAAACTTTTCTATATACTTCTCACTAGGAAGAATAATATTTATATCTTTATATTTAAAAGATATCTCTAAATAATTACTATCTATAAAAGTAAGATAGAATTAACCTATTAACTTAAAGTTATAAATAATAACTTTATAGTATTTATAAAGATACTTCCTAAGAAAATTTAAAAATTCTATAAGTAACTTAATAAATAAAATGTTATAAATCTCTATAAAGATATTTAGAGTTAAATAATATTTACTAGTAACCTCACTTTTAGCTTTACTAATAATTTAGCTACTACTTAATATATATTTAGAGAGAATCTATAACTACTTATTTATACTAATCTAACCTTACTTACTTAACTATATTAAGAGAATTAATTTACTTATAGAAAACTGTAAAATTTAGTATCTATAGTTTCTAGTTAATTATCTAACTATACTCTCACTAATATAAATATTATAACTATCAGAACTAATATAACTAACTAACCTAAAGTTTAGAATAATTAAAATTAATATATTAATACTCCCACTAAGAAACTATAAACTAATCCCTTAGCTATACTATATAAGACTGTATCTTAATTCACTCTATAAATACTATCTTTCTATATTCCTACTATCTTCCTTCTTTCTCTTTCCTATTACTACTGAATATAAAATATAGCTAATTCCTAAGAAAAGTAAATAAAACCTATAGAAAACCTTAAGGTTATAGAAATAGTTATTATTAAATACTATAATAGTAAGATCTCAATTAAAATAGCTATAAATAATATTATTAAACTCTTCTATAAATAACCTAATATAATTACTATTATTTTTAATATACTTAAGATACTTACTACTAAATCTAAACTAACTATAATAGCTAGTAAATATATTTATAAATAATAAACTAATTTATCCTCTAATAAATTTAAAACTAATAACTAGCTAATCCCTCCTATTTATTACTAATTATTTATAATTACCTCTAAATTTAGCAGTCCACTAGAGAACTCCCCCACAATTCCTAAATATATCTATTAAATATATCTTTAAGTTAACTATAACTTACTATTCTCTAAAATTACTAT
This sequence comes from Colletotrichum lindemuthianum, assembly GCA_001693025.2. Lineage (NCBI taxonomy): Eukaryota > Fungi > Ascomycota > Sordariomycetes > Glomerellales > Glomerellaceae > Colletotrichum > Colletotrichum lindemuthianum. The sequence continues at coordinate 84,880 of MASP02000041.1, read as the reverse complement.
TTCCTTAATTACTATTTATATTAATTCCTCTAAATTTATTACTATTTAGATTAAAAGAAGAATTATAAACTAATAGTAAAATAACTTCCTAATTTCTATTAAATTCCTTACTATAATAATGTTAGTTAATTTTATTTACTAGTAATTTCTAGAAACTAACCTAATTAAATTTCTTTATCTGAATTTTATTTTTAAGATTCTTAGTATTAATAATAATTTTCAGAAATAGATATAATTCTACTAAGTTTCAGGAAGAAAAATTCTAAAGTTTAACTAGAAGTTAGAATAAATAGCTAACTATAATAAAATTAATTATTTTAATATCTATATATAATTACCTAAAATTATCCTTTATACTAATATTTATAGTCTCTAGTATACTCTACTAACTACTAAGGAAAATACAAATATTTAATATAATAAAGATAAAACTCTTAATAATATAGCTAATTTCTTTAATATAGACTATAAATAATAAAAATAATATTAAAATCTAGTTAGATATATAAAATTAGAAATTATAATTAATATTCAGAATAATAAAAAATAACTAAAGGAAGAGAAAGAGGAGCCTAATAAGATTAAGAATAAAATCCCCCCTAATAACTAAAATAAATAAATATAAATTTATAGAGGTTTTACTTATATAAATATTATTTTATCTATTTTTAATTATTTATTCTATAGAATATATAGTTTTTCTTTAAAATTTCCCTAATTACTTTATATTATGAGATATCTAAATTCCTTTAAAGTTTACTTATTCTTTACTTACCTAACTAAATAGTTAAGAGAGATTCTTAGGTTAATTATCTTTTAGAGTTAGTAATTATTATATATAAATATCTTAGGATCTTAAAAGGTAAAGAAAGTATAATTTCCTAGAGGAAATATTCTAAATAAAATTTAGATTAACTTAAGTAATTTTAGCTATTAAAATCTCTAGGAAATCTCTTTATAATTTTTATAATTTATAGAAACTATAATCTAAGGAATTATCTAGATTTCTATATATAACCCCTAAGGAAGAGGTATAGAAACTTTCTGGATATTCTAAAATATTACTTAGGATTAATCTTTATAATTCCTTAGTGAATTATCTATATAAGAGAGAGTATCTCTCTAAGATTCTATAGAAAAAAGCTATCCTTATTCTCCCAGATATTATCTGTATATAACTGCAATAAATACTATTACTAGGTAAATTTTATAGTTAGAATTATATATAGTATAAAGAGTTTAGATACTACTATAAGTATAAAGTAAAAGTAACTAAATATTATTAGTAAATAAATATAATAAAGTTAGCCTATATAAACTTATCTTTCAGATCTACCTTATAGTTTTACTGTTTTATCTGAAAATATAGTATAAGTTTTATTAATACCTATTATATCTACTAGTTTAGAATACTGCCCAGCTAAACTTAATAGCTATTCTTAATAGCTATAAGTTAATTATTGACTTATTTAACTATTAATTTCTTCCCTATTATTATATAGTTATATAAGAATAGCTTCTTCCAATTTTTAGATAAACTAGTTATTAATAAATACTTAGCAAATTATTATATAAATATAATAATCTAATTCTTATAAACTTCTTACTACTTTTATATCTATTTCTAATATATAGCGACTTGTAATTATATAATTTTAAGTATCTTATCTACTATGCCTATAAAATCTAGCTTCAGTTGGAATAATAATTATAACTATTTATTGAATATCAAAGTAAATTACTAGGGATACAGTAACCACCTAACTCTATAAATTAAAATTAAAGAAGATATATTTTCTGTCTTATATCTGGAAGATATATATGTTATACGTTATATTATATTTTATGTAAAACTATATAGTAAATTTACTTCCAGCTTATCTTTAGGTAGTCACCAGCGAAAGTATATACTAATGCTAGATTCCAGTTAATTTAGAGGAAAATATAGATTTCTTCTATATAGAAGATATCCTCCCTAAAAGTAATTACTTACATACTAGTATTACCTACTTTATTACTATAATATAGTAAAATGCCAGTAGTTTTACTATTTATACTTACTAAATTAAATATCAATTTCTAAAATCTATTAAAACTTATATTAGCTTTATACCTATAGGCTGCCAATTCTCCATATTGTTAGTTATTATCTAATATTCTCATCTATACTAGTTACTTAAAAGTATAATCTATTTAAACTAGAATGAAACGCTCGAAAGTATATAAATAGGCCGGTTGGGCCTTATATAAGCCAGAATAGCCAAACGGCAGAATAAATACTGTAACTATTCTCTCACACCCCCCAGCGAAATAACTACTAGATAAAATCCTATACTTAAAGCTCCAAATAGCATGTTTAATAAATAAAATACTATAAATAGATATTGAAAATTATTCTTTAAACATTAAAATCATTGGCACGAATGCTGTTGCCGGGTAAATTTTACAGTTAGAACCACATATAGGGTGAAGAGCTTAGGTACCACCACAGGTACAGAGCAAAAGTAACCAAATTAAACATTAAAATAAAAGAAATAACATTTTTCAACTAACCTATTATAATATTCTTATCTTTATAATGGTCGTTATTAACGTTTGGCAGAAGCAACCTATTAGTTCCTTCCGAAATTATATATTCTTAACCTTATAAGTATTGTAAACTTTAACTTTAATTATACTTACTCAGCCTTTTTATATTTTTAACTAATAACTCTAACTATTATTATACTTATTAGCTGCAAGTATCACTATTACAAATTTTATATATTAATTTATATAACTTATTTTAGCTATTACTAATATATAACTTTTTAGGCTGAAGTATTTTATAATATTATCTCTAAGCTTAATAGTAAGATTCTATTATACCTTAATCTAATTACTATAATATTTAACTAACTTATGCCTATTCCTACTTACTATATTCCTTTATTAAAGAAGATCCTTTATAACTCTAAACTTAAATTCTTTTAATAAGTGAAACTTAATATTATAATTAGTATCTTTTATTATTTTCATTATTCTCTTATTCCTAATAATATATTTGGAACTTAAGAACCTATTCTTTAGTTTCTTAACGAAATATACTTTACTTAGTAAATACTTATTTTATTTACTTACTTTATAGATATTAACTTTTTCTTTCTTATAAATTAAACAGTAAACTCTATTATTAAACTTACTAATATTATTATAATTTAATTTATTTATATAATTTGGAAATAGATTAGTAATACTTTATATCTTTTTTTTTCTAATCTATATTATACTATTTACCAACAGTCTAAAGTTAAAGCTCTATAATTATAAGGTTTTATTAAAATATATTCTACTAAGTTTCCTAATTTCCAAGAATCTTCACCTAATTAACCTATATCTAAGTTACCTAATATATCTAAATTCTATAATATTAAGGATACTATTATTTAGAAGTAAGCTACCTTAGTTAAGAAGTTAGCTATTTCTACTATTATTAGATATTACTATAGTTATCCTAAGAAAGTATAAGTTATTATTCCTGCTGCTAATAATATGGAAGATAATCTTACTAATAATTCTTCAGTTAAAAATAAAAATAAGAAGTCTAAATCTATTAAAAAGAATATCTATAAGGTTAAATAACCTAAAGAAGAGAAAGAGGATAAAGTTAAAGAAGTTATTAAATACCCTAAGAAATATTATAAAAATATACCAGTATCTATAGGAAAATCCACTTAAATTACAAATTAATAAATATCTTCTAAGATTAAGAATCTAAAGTATTAGCTTAAGAGTATATAATATTAATTAGCTAACCCTAATTAATTTATTAATTCTAGAAACTCTACGCCTATTCAGAAAGATAAATTAAAAATGAAAATTTTAAAGGAATATAAAAGTTACTTAGTTAAAAATAAGATAATGAGAGAGACTGAACCTCTCTAAATTATTTCCTACACTATTTATATTTTAAGTTTTATATTTAACTCTAGCCTTTATCTTTATTTCATTAAAGTTAGGAAAAGTAATATATCTACTAAATATTATTACTAATATATAAATAAATTCCAAAAAGCGTATATTTCCATACCCCAAAAGACCTATAGTATATTTAAATACTATATTAAGGCTATTAAGATATTTAATAATAATTCTGTAAGTAATTTAACGTAAATTATAAGTCTAAAACTAACTTTTATAAATAAAAGGTAAGTAAATTAGTAATAAAAAGATCATAGTTTTACTTAAGCTATATTTAAATTAACAGAAAGAATTTAAATCAACTTTTCTTAAAAATAGAAATATTTCTAATTCCACTATTTAGATGCCAGTTAGTCTAAAGTATATTACTACTAAAGTATTATCAGCCTTACCGCCTATTTAACTACCTGCTATTATCTAGATCTTTAGTTTAACTATAAATATAACTAGACTACCTTTTAGTTAAAACCTTATTCCTCAGCTAGTTACTGGTAGTTTTAGAGATTATTATAATAGTTTAACTTTTAGCTTTATTAAATATCTCCCTACTTTAGGCTAGGGCTACTAGACTCTAATCTTAATTTCAGTAGAATTTAACGTATTTTCTATACGTTCTTAACTTAATTTCCACACTCTAGTGGCGGCAGCTTAAATATTATCCTAGGGTAATAAATTTAAGTAGTCTATCTTAAGTTAAATATAAACTTAATTAGAGATTCTCATTCCCTATAAGAAAATTAATAAATTACATTATTTACTTATATTTTATATTAATATTACTAAAGCGTTTCTCTAAAAATTGGGATTTTATTTATTATTATTTAAGTTTTAGCTTTTTAGGAAACTGGGTAGTCTAGCTTAGGTAATTCTTATAGTATTAATTAAAGATCTATTAGGTTAAGAAATACTCTAAACTATTTAAACTTTACTTAGATTAAGTTTTTTATAAATTTATCCACTAATATTATATTTATAGATATATAGATAATCTTAAAACTTCCTTTTAAAGATGTTTAGTATAGTTATATTTATTAAATATCTATATATTAAAGTCTGGGAGATAGATATTTCCTATTTAAAACTACCAGTTGAATAATTTAGTGGTTATTATAATAAACTCTCTAAACATCTCTAAAATCTAACTTTATATCTTTAAATAGTCTCTTTAGAATTATATTTTCTTCTAAGATATATTTAATATTAAAAGGTTTTATCTTAGTAGTTAATATTATAATAGTATTTTATTAAGTAGCCTTCTATTAAATTAATTCTCTCAATAAATTAATAATCTAGCTATAACTTAATCTTTAAATATTTTTATTATTGATAAATAAAGTATTTTTAGTGATTAAAAGTATTTAAAATATCTTATTTATATTCCTTAAGCTTCTAAACTAAAATACTAGATATCTTATTTGTAAGGATATATACCCTATAGTCTGTATAGAGAGCCGGAATAGCTAGGATCACGTGACTTATAGAGCCTGAGGCTACTAAGCCTCCTATAGGATAAAAGCCCTCTTATAGCTACCACTAGTTAGCTACACTAAGTTAAAATCTTATAATTTATAGAGATCTACTTTTTACTGTTTACCCTTCCCTTACTTAGGCTTTTAGCTACACTCTTATAATTTTTTAACTTCTATCTCTCTGAGGAGGTAAGACTGGGGTTTTAGTAATAGCTCTATAATAAACGCCTACTAACTAATTAGTAATTATATTAAGAATAACTATATTAATAGTCTAGATACTTATAGTACTTTAAAATTTAGTATCTAAAAATATAGCTTCTGAAAACACACCTTCCGAAAATATACTCTTAACTAGTAAATATATAGTAACTTCTATACTAACTATATTAATATAAATAGCTAAAATGAGTAACTTAAGTAATATAGCTGCTAGTATAGTAATAGTAATTATAATAATACTTATATATTTTCTTGAATAATAATTCTCCTTTATAGAGATTATAATAGAATATCTTTCTAGTAATATACTTATAGTAAATTTAGTATTATTATTACTAGCTTTATCTATAGCTTCTAAATATTAAGATTACTTAAGATCTTTTAGCTATTCCTACAGCTTTCTTTATAAAGAAGCTACCCTATATAAAATTAAGAATTAGCTAATAGTAATCTAAGATAGCTATATTTTACAGCTAGAAGCCTTAGAGGTATAGAAGATTTAGTAAGTTATAACTAAACTATTATATAGCTTACAGACTTAGTAGTATAACTACTATTATATTTTACTAGACTTTTTATAAGCTAACTTTATAGTATTCACTTACTACTTATTAACTAACCTTACTTTATAAAGACTATATCTCTATAATATACTTCACACACTTTAGTATAATAGCTAAATATTTGTATTAAAATTTTATACTAAATAGTTAGTAATTTATAGGTCCCTAGGAATTATTAGATTAGAGATATCTTAACCTTATGTTACAGGCTATGCCCGGATGTCCGGCCAGAGCTATGCCTAGGCATCCGAAGCTAACCCCCTCACTCAAGTGGGGCCCCAGTGGGCCCCATATAGCACTATATATGCAGACTTTTCTATACACTTATAAAGGCTTCTCTTTTACTTCTTAGTTCTAAATAAATAGTATTTTATACTACCTTCTAGTTAAATAAACCTAGATCCAGCCTTTTATATATTTAGAACTCAGTTTTATTTACTATATAGATAATATTAAGTAGAATGTAGCTTCCTACTAGTTAAGTATATAATCTAGTTAAGTATAGCTTCTAGGATATAATATTATATAATAGGTAATTAATATAAAGAATAATAGAGGATACTAAAGCTCCCTAGAATATCCCTATAGGTAGTAACCTTATAAGTAAACTGCTTCAGTAGTAGTTATAATATACTTTAAGTTCTCTCTACTAGAGGATTAATAAGCTTTTATATAAGTTAGCAAAATAAGATATTATAGTAAGTAGTAACCTCCAGGTAGCTACTATAATAGATACTTCTAATCTACACTAGAATACTCTAGTAACCTCTAGAATAATATCTATTAGGATAATAACTCTTAAAGTTAATTATATTATTATATTCCTACTAATAGCTAACTACTAGAGGAAGCTTCTTTTCCTACCTCTAAAGTTTTTAGGTAAATAGAAAGAATATTAAGTATAAACCTAATAGATAAAAACTAAGCTTAAAATTAACTATTATTTCTTTAATAGTAATTAGAAATACTAATATCTAATTTACTTCTATTTAGACTTTAATCCTCAGCAGATAATTAAAACCTTCTATATAGCAGGAAAGTTAGAAAACTCTTATAATCTAAATAATTTTATAAGTTATCTAGATAGAACTTATCTAGATCCTAATAGTTAGCTTTACACTATTACCTAGCTATAGAATTTCAGACAGAAAGAAAATAAATACCTAACTACTTTTCTATCCTAATTTAAAAGGCTCTAGCTAATATTAGAAAGTATATATAGCTAGATATAATCTAGATCTTCCTACTAGAGGCTACCTTACTCTCCCACTTTAAGGAGTTACTTATTATAGTTAACCTTCCCACAGAGTATAGATTTTAGTTATTTAAAATTTAAAATATAGCTTAAAAACTTAAATATATAAAGAGGTTATCAGTATACTACTAGCTACCCCACTAGAGACCTACTACCTATAATATAGAAGGTAATATTATCATAACTGGGGCAGTTAAGAAGTAATAATAATATTAGAGCTTTAGTAGCTTCTCCTCTGCCCCTAAGGAACGTTCTAAGGACTATTAGGATACCCACTAATATTTTAAATATAGTAAGAAAAACTATATCTACAGAAACTATAAAGCTTAAAAATATAAAAAAATCAGTATAAAAATTATAAAAACTATAGCTGCTCTAGATTACACTAAAAATAACTAGGGGAATAATACTACTCTACTTAGCGATAGTAAGAATTTAGAAAAAAAGTAACTCTAGAGTGAAGTCAGACCCTAAAGCTAACTAAAATAGAAGTAATAGGATAGGGGAAATAACAGGAAAAAGAATAAGTAAGTAACTAGTAGTTAGCTACTATTTAAGCTAGAATTAATAGAGATTACTCTATTAATATACTTATTAATATAAACTGTAATATTTACATTATTATTAATATCTCTCTTATAAAGAAATTTTACCTCCCACTAGTTAATAAGTTAAAGAGATAGATAAGGAGATATACTACTAAGTTATCATTTAGTAATACTTAAGGGATAACTATCCTAATTTTAGAAGTTAGTAATTATATATAGAAGATTTATATTTATATTATAGAGAGCTTATAGTTACTCTTATATCTTAGGTAGCTATAGATAGAAGATAATCACATTATTTATAATACTAAAATCTAATAGATAATATATAAAAAAGATAATATAATAGTATATTTAGAATATTAAGATAAACTAGCTTAACTTAAGGAGATCCAGTTAGCTTAGCTACTTAGTATTAATTTATTTATATTTATCTATCAATATACTATATAGTATACTAGTGAGGTATTAAGTTTTTACTAGATTATATCTATTAATCTAGTAGATATTAAAAAAATATTAACCCTGAAAGTAAAAATAAACTTAAGGAATTATATCCCTATAAATATCTTAAAGGAATTCCTAGATTTGTTCTATCTAGATTTAGTATACTAGCTAGCCCCCAGCTAATTAGGAATAAACTACTATATCCTATTAATTTCTAATAATAAGAAATAGAAACTAAACTTCCTATAGGAACCTCTCTATAGTATATTATAAGAGAAAATTTTAATACTTAAGAAAACTCTAGAGGATTTACTTAATAAGGAATTTATTAAAATAAGTAGCTTCTCTACTAATACTCTAATCCTCTTCATAAAAAAGCTAGATAGAGGAATATACTTCTATATAAATTATAAAGCTCTTAACGTAATTATAAAGAAGGATTATTACCTCCTCCTCCTTATATTAGAAACCCTCCAGAAAGTTACTATTACCTACTAGTATACTAAACTTAATATTATTATTATATTCTATAAGATTAGAATTAATAAAGTAGATTAGGAGAAAATCGCTTTTCAGATATATTATAGCTTCTTTAAATAGATAGTATATTCCTTCATACTTATTAATATTCTCACTATATTGTTACAGTATATTAACAGCTACCTATAATAGTTCCTAGATAACTTTATTATAGTATATATTAATAATATCCTTATTTACACTAGTAGCTTATAAAAGAAATATAAAGAGAAGGTCCACTAAATACTTAGCTACCTTACTAATATAGACTTTAAGTTAGATCCTAAAAAATATAAATTCCTAGTTACTATAGTTAAATATATTAAGTATATTATAATAACTAGAAGAAGCTTCTTTTATAATCCTAAAAAATTAGAAGTTATTACTAACTAGCTTCCCCCTAGTTTACTAAAGGGTATCTACAGTTTCCTTAAGTTTATAAACTACTATAAGGTTTTTATACTTCAGTATAATATTATTATAAAGTTTTTAAACTACCTAACTTAGAAGTTAGTTCCCTTCAACTAGGAACTAAAATAGCAGGAGGCTTTCCTCACACTGAAATAACTTTTTACTATAAAACTAATCCTGTAGATATTTAACTTTAATATTCTAATAATAATAGAAATAGACTATTTAGAATATACCCTAGGAGGAATATTAACTTAAGCTAATAAAACTAGAGTGAGGTATCTAGTAACCTTCTACTCCTAATACCTAACTTCCACAGAATTTAATTACCTAATCTATAATAAGGAACTCCTTATAGTATTAGAATATTTACAGGCGTAGAGAGTAGAGCTATAGAATACTAGGAAGTTTAAGATCCTTACTAACTATAAGAGCTTTAAATACTTTATAAAGAAATAATAACTTACAGAGAGGTAAAACCAGTAAGTAGAAAAGTTATCTTAATATAACTTTTATCTTAAATACTAACTGGACGCTTAGACAGTAGTTTCTAATATTCTCTCCCAGAGGGAACAGAATACCCCTAAAAAGTAGGATAATAAGAAGTAATAGAGATAAGTAATATAAATTATCCTAGACGCTATTATCCCCACAGAGCTTTAAATAGAATATATAGATATTACTAATACTTAGGTTTTTAAAGGAAAACCAGACCTATAAGAAATATAGAACTATACTACTAAGAGAAACTCCTTCTACTAATAAATCTTCACAGTAATTCAGTAGGAGGAGTATAGCTTCCTTTCTAACTTCTATATTAAAGTCTAGATTACTAAATATACTATTAATATACTAAGATAGCTTACCTTCAGAAAGAAACTTTAAATACTAAGTAGTAAAGAGAGTAATAGCCTCCTTAATAAACTTAAAACTAAACTAATATAGAAGTTATATAACTTCTCCCCTATAGGCTACTTAGGGTGTAATAATATACTAGAGATTATAAACTAATAATTCTACTAATCTAGATAATTATAGAGTATCCGCTAATTTATATATAATTATAATATATATAGAGATATTTATATCTAGAAGCAGACTAAAAAGGAATTCCTAAAATCCCTACTAATACTTAATTAGTTACATTCTAATTTATTAATAGACTTTATTACTAACTTACTTCCTATAAAAAGATAAAGTAGCTATTACCTCTAGGTTATTATTAATTAACTAAGTAAAGCCTCTATATTAGAGGAGATAAATATAATAGAAGCAGAAGTATATACTTAATAGTTTCTTAATTACTATTATAGGTTCTATAGAATATTATACTCTATTATAAATAATAAAAAATCCAACTAAGTAAGTTACTTCTAGAAGGAATTCTATAGGTTAATAGATATTATATACCTATTAAATACTAATTACTACCTACAGACTGACAGAATTATAAAATAGTATAATTAGGAAATCTAAATAGTTTTAAGAGTATTTACCTATTAGTCTCAGGATAACTAAAGTAATTTACTACTTATTATATAGTTAGCTTTCTATAACTAGCAGTATAATATAATAGAGACTATACCTTTCTTTATAAATTATAAATATTATATTAACTCTATTTCAGTCACTAAAAAGTATATAGAACTACTTAGTAATAGTAAGGCTGCAGCCTACTAACTAGTTAAGAGAATATAGTCAGTAATAATATATATCTATATAGAGATAGCTACCACCCAGTAGAAGTTAAAAGCTTAGGTAAACAGAATTTAGTCCCCTACAGATTAATACTAAATTAGTAATAAAATATAGTTAAATATATCTAACTATAAGTTACTAAAACTAAGCTGAAAGGTAGCCTAACTATATTATAAATATATAGTAATAAAGATCCTCTTACTATATATTATAAAGCTAGATACTTCAGAGTCTATTTACTTATAGTTCTATATAGATTTACTCCAGAGAGCTGCTACTAATCTACTACCTAGGTAGATTATAGTTAATAGCTAGCTGCTACTATTAGTAAATAATAATAGGGAGGTTAAATAGCTAGTTAAAAATATTCTTACTATAAGGATACACTAAGTGGAGAGAGGATACTAATAAGAAGCTCTTATTAAATAAAATAAATATATAAACCTTATATAGAAGCTTATTAACGTTATTACAGATATAGCAGCCCTAGAGTGATATAAAGTAATATATAGGCTGATTGTGGATAATAATAGAGATCCAGCCTACAGCCTCCAGCCAGGCGGCAGCTGGGGAGGAGGAAGGTAATATTATAAGCTATATCTAGATATCCAGCTAGAGCTATACCTAAGTATCTAAAGTTAACCTCCTCACCCAGGTGGGGCCCCAGTAGGCTCTATATAGCACTATATATACAGACTTTTCCACGTACCTATGAAAACTTCTCTTTTACTCCTTAGTTCTAAATAAACAGTATTTTACGCCACCTTCCGGTTAAACAAACCCAGGTTCAGCCAGCCCTTCACACCTTATATATTTACCTTCTTCTACTACTTTAAGGTTAGAATATAGAGATACTTATAATATTAGAAATTTGATAACTAACTACTAAAAACTATAACTCTAGCAGCTAAATACCTCTAGGAGATATTATAACCCTATAAAGATACCTCAAGCAGTATTATTAGAAAAGCTACTAACTATAATACTACTACTAACTTAATATATATATACTGCAAAATAGTTAATAAGTTAACTCCAGCTAAGAAATCTCACTTTAAAACTTAAATATATAAAATCTATAGTAAGTTAGACTATTTAATAGCTACGTATTACTAAAATAAGTTCTATATATACTACTAGAAACCTAGCTACTTTTCAAGGGTTTACTATAACTACCTAGCTACTGAGAGCTTACTACTAAAAAAACCTTAAAGTTATACTAAACTTAAAGCTAGAAGACTATTAGAATATAATAGTAGTAGCTTCTTTCTAGAAGTAAAATAACTAGCAAATATCTACCTATACCTCAGTAGCTTAATTAACTATAGGAAACCTTATATATCTAATCTACTATAAGATACTTTAGAGAGAAGAAGTTAGATACTTTAGTATTTACCTAAAAATATCTAGTTAATATACTAAAGAAGTTAGACACCTTAGTAATTACCTTAAGATATCTAGTTAATATACTAAAGCCTCATAAGTTAATATACTTACAGGGAGACTTCACTAAGAGGTTATTAACCTCCTAGGTTAATATACCTATAGGAACAGTATAGGTTAATATACTTATAGTTTTAATCTCTTCTTATAATTGTTTGAAGTCTCTCATTTTAACTGCTAATTTAAACTATTATTTCAAACTATTATTTTAACTATTATTTTAACTATTATTTTAACTATTATTTTAACTATTATTTATCTATTATTTTATTTTTATACTCTAAGCTACTACTGAATAGTCAGTAAAATTATATATTAAAAGTAGCTATATAGTATTTATAGGCGTGAGGGCCTAAGGCTTTTAAAGGGAGGGATAATTATAAGGATATATACCCTATAGTCTATACAGAGAGCTAGGATAGTTAGGATCACGTGACCTATAGAGCCTGAGGCTACTAGGCCTCCTATAGGATAAAAGCCCTCTTATAGTTACTATCAGTTAGCCACACTAAGTTGAAATCTTACAACCTACAGAGACCTACTTTTTACTATTTACCCTTCCCTTACCTAAGCTTTTAGCCACACTCTTATATTATTATATAGAGATACTAAATTATATAGTTTATAGTATCTTAATATATTTAAAAAGAATTTATAAAATATCTTAATAAAACAAAGTAGATATATAAGATATTTAATTATACTATAATTAATATATAGAGAATTCAACTAACCTTAATTTAATATGTATAAGTTTCTTTCAGTATTACTTAATCTAAATTTACAATAAAAATATTATTAGAAGTAATATTATTAATATTAGCTTATATTAAAAATTAAAATATTTAGCAATTTTAATAATATATATACTGTGAACTAAGTCAATCTTCCAATACTTATAATCTTTAACTACCTAAACTTCCAGAAAGTACTTCACTAAACCTTATTCCTTAAGCTTATAGACTTACAGTAATAATTTTAAATACTTTCTTTTTAGCCACCTTATAGTATAAGAAAATCATATCATCTATATAAAAGAGCATATAAATAGTTAAACTCTGGTTTTTAAATAAATAAAACTTCTCTAGGTAAGAAATAAAATCCAGAGATTTTAGCATAACATAAAAAATCTTGTATTACAGAAGGCGTATATTTTAAAGTCTATAAAGAGTTTATTTGAACTCTATATACCTTCCTGCCACCTTAAATCCATCTGGTAGTTTGACTATTATTAAAAGGCTATTAAAATTCCTTACAGTATTAAGAAATATATTAATAATATCAAACTGAAAAACTTTAAGATTAAATTATATTGTAATTACTATAGCTACTTAAGAAGTTTAAGTAATTAGTATTACTATATATGTAGTTTATAGTAAATTAACTGGTTATATATCTCTATATATATAGATTCTCACCTTATATTATTCTAAGAAACTATTAGTATCTATCTTATAGGTAAAAACCCACTTTAAAGGTAGGGATTTTGATTTTATATTCTGGTAATCTATTTCTCACCAGATACCTTTTTTCTTTAACTTTATAATTTTAGCTTTTACTACTTTAATAAAATATATTTAGAGATATTACAGTAAGTTAGTAATATCCTTCCAGGTTTTGGAAGATATTACCAGTTAGTTTAGATATATTTAAATCTATATAGTTAAACTCTTCTTTTTCAAAGCTATATTTTAAATAATAAGGAAAACTATTAAAAGGCTCAAACTCTTACTATTAAGCTTCTTCTACTAATTAGGTAGATAGATACTAATAAAACTATTCTATTTATATTTTATAAGGTATAAGATACTGCTATTAGATTCTTTTGAAATATTACATAGTTATTAATATAAATTTCAGACTTAAGTAACTATTATTATCTATTTCTATATTATTAGCCTGACTTCTAGGCTATTAAAATCCTTAGATTCTAAAGTTAAAAGCCGCACTTTAGTTTACCTTAAGTTTGCTAAACTGGAATTTCAATATAATTACCTCCAGCCTCCTGATTTAAATAAAGTAGATTTACCCTTTTAGCTAGCTAAATTCTATACTTTAAGTATACTATTTAGTTTTCTAGTTATTAGTATACTTTCCAAATTCCAATTTTCAGATATTTATATTAATTCTATTAATTTAGAAGTTAGTTTAAATATTATTAAATCTGTATTATTAGTTTTTATAACTAAGCTAGAATTTAATTTAATATTTTAGGCTACCTCTCATACTATTGAAATTACTAATAAAAAAGAGTATTCTTTATTAAATATTCTCTCCAGTTTAAACTCTCTAAATATCTTAAGACTAAAATTTTCTTCCTTCTTAGTAATTAGCTTAACCAGAAATTTTGTAACCTCTTTAGTAAATAGTTTATACAAGTTTTATTTTGAGTAGAATTTGTTCTTATTAAATTTAATATTTTAGGTAATATTAACCTTATAGAAATAGGGAATCCAAATTCTATAAAGATTATAGGTATTTGAAATATATCCTACTAAATATTTAATATATATCTTTAATTTAACCTTAAATAACCTTATTAAAATACTATATTTATAATATTTCTTAAGTAGATTTACTTAATATGTATAGATATAGATTTATCCCCAATAGGAGTATAAATCTTAATATAAACTTAAAGTATATTCCAGACTCTATTAATAAAAATACTATCTAAATTAGGTTTCTTTAATTTTATATAGTAACTTCCAGTTTTTTTAAGTATCTAGAAATATATTATATAGTACTGCTGCTACTTAAATTACTTCCACCTATAGTTTAGATGATAATTATATAGCTTCTTATATCTTAATATATTAGGTAATAAATTCTTTTTCTATATATTTACTTATTTTAACTAATTTCCTTATATACAAGAAAGATAGCTTAAAATTAATATCTTACCTTTCTATCCAGATTTAATAATCTGTTTCTCTATTAATTACTATTATAACTTACTTAATATTATAGCAAATCTTACAAATTAAGAAATCTTTCTGATATTTAACCTATTTTGTAAATATTATAATTACTCAATAAACTAATTTATAGATTTTATCTATAGAAGTAAATATAAAAAGTAAGTCTGAAAGCTTATATTAAATGATAAGTATCCAGAAATTACCTATATATACCCTGACAAAGTTAAATAAATTTCGGGAGATTCTATAAAATAGGGAAACTAAATATAATTTAGATAGTTATCTAGAAATAACTTATTAAAATTAAACTTCCATATAGTAAAAGTAATCTAACTGTCTTAGGTTTGTAATTCTTACCTATTCAATATTATAAACTAGATATTTAAGAACTTTAAGGCTAAGGTAACCTATATAAAGATATTAAGTTTAGATATTATTAAATCTATCCTTTAGTAGAAATACTAAAAGTTAAAGTTATAATAGTAAAATATAAAGTGACTTTAATATTATATTATAAGTATTTAAATAAACTATCAAGTAATTAGAAAGTAACTTATATTTAAGAAATATAAGGTTATACTGTCTAAGTAATTATCTTATTATAATAAAGTAATTTAGTAGCCTATATACAAATATATAATTAAATTCTATATATCAGATCTTAATCTTCTTAGAAAGTAAAGCTTTTAAAATAACGTTAATATAAAAATCTTTAACGTAGGTAATATTATATAATATTAAATTAAGTATATTCTTCCTCTTTAAATTATTAAGAATATTCTAAATTATATACTTACCTTATCCAATAATTGGAAAGTTAGTTAAGCTATAGTAAATTATATCTATTTCCTAACTTAACTTAAAAAAATTGCTCTTTAAATAATACTATAAAGTTAGTAATATAAACTACTCTATAACTATTGAAGATTATACTTGCTGAAAGTAGGTAAAATACTTAAATAGTAAGAAAGAACACCTAGAGGTATATTAATATTTAACTATTTAAAAAGAAAGGAATTAATACTAATATATATTAAGTTTAAGAAATACTAACTACTTCCACCGGATTTACTACCCAATAAAGTTACTTTAGCCTTAGAATTATCCAAAAATAGCTTTTAAACCTTAGCTATATAATCTTTATTATTAAGCTATTCTTTTTCAACTAGCTTCTAGTGGAAACTATATAGTTTAAAATTAGTAATTCTGTTAATTACTATATTTCAAGTAGTAAGTAATATATAAATATTAGAAAATTAACTATAAGTATTAGTAATAATAAACTTAATATATCTATAATCCTCAGGTGGATAAAGATGCTACCTTCAGTTATATAGATACTTTGGTTTTAATTGAATTATATTATCTAATCTTTTTAAATATATAGTTAAAATAAGTAGCATTTTAGCTTAACCTTCAGCTAAACTTTAATTAATAAATATTAGGAAGATAAAAGTCTCTCTATATTAAGTTGAATTAATAATTAATAAATTTCAAGTTTTATTCTTAATTACCTTTTAGTAATATCTAGAAATCTAACTAGATATAATATAGTAGCTAAATACTTAAAGCTATTCTTTAACTGTAAGTATATTCTTAATCTTAGGAATATTAAATATAACCACTTAAAGGTAGATTATATACCACTTATTATACTAAGCTAAAGTTAAAATATTTAAATTAGCTTTTTCTAGACTTTTCTTATATGTTATTTAGACTCTCTATTATATAACTAACTTATTCTAAGTATATTAGTACTTCAAAACTTAAAGAAGTACTTAAAGAAATATATCTTTATTATTAAGAAACTCTATTTAAGCTAATATGAAAAGATTATTATTAACAATTATATTCTCCTATATCCAAATTACATTATAGTATTTCTTAATATTATTATAGTTAGATTCGCAAACTGCATAAAATTTAAGATCTGCAGAGTAGCAGTCAAGAATACCTGTTATCTTAACTATATATAAATCCAACTTTTTACTTTATTAAGTATTATTTTATATAGATAGCTAAATATTGAAACTCAGTAGATTAAGTAATTTTATAATATCAATAGTTAGTTTAATATCTAAATTAAGATACTTCTAAATATCTCGGCTGGTTATATAGAATCAAAATATAATATACCACTAGTTGAAATTAGTATTATTAAATAACTTAATCTTAATATTAAGGCCACTAGCAGTTATAAATACTATATTAAAACAGTTATAATAAATCCAAAAAGATATATATTTCTATTTAACAAAATAATCAATAAAAGTTCAGAGGATAATTAAATTAATCTAGGATTATAACTATAATAAATAAATAGCATAGTATACAGTCTGAATATAGATTATTAAAAGGTATAATCTATTTAAACTAGAATGGAACGCTCGAAAGCGTATAAATAGGCTGGTTAGACCTTATATAAGCCATAATAGCTAAACAGCAGAATAGATACTATAACTATTCTCACAAAGTAAAAGAATTACAAACATATAACTAAAAATCTTAACTAAAAAGAATTCGAATATATAGGTAGAATCTCTATTACTATATAGATTATTACTTAAAGAATTTAAGTTAGAGTCCTTCAAATATAAATCTTTCTAGTACCTAGCTAGTAGGTTACTAAGTATACTATATAATATTAGTTAGTTACATCCTTATATCCTTATACCTCCTTACACCCTTATATCTTAAGACTATCTACATATAATTTAGATATATCAAGAGATTTATTACTACTATCTATAGCTACTCTATTTAAATACTTATTATAACCTTAATATTAGTAACCCTACTACTCACTATAGCTACTTTATTTAAATACTAATTATAACCTTAATATTAGTAATCTTAATATCCTCCAGATTCCCCAGATAAAACTTTATATCTCTAATATTAAAGTTCTCCACTACTAATATAAGCTAACTTATAAGCTTTATATAAGAATAGTGAAACTTAGCTTACTTTTATTAGTAAATAATTCTAATATATTAAATATAAATTTAGTTACTTTTACTTTATACTTATAGTAATATTTAAGCTCTTCACTCTATATATAATTCTAACTATAATATTTACCTAGTAACAGTATTTATACTAATACTAACTTTCATATTACAGTTATATATAGGTAATATCTAGGAGAATGAGGATATCTCTTTTCTATAGAATCTTAGAGAGATACTCTCTCTTATATAGATAATTTACTAAAGAATTATAGGGATTAATCCTAAGTAATACTTTAGGATATCCAGAAGGTTTCTATATCTCTTCCTTAGAGATTATATATAGAAACCTAAGTAATTTCTTAGATTATAGTTTCTATAAATTATAAAGATTATAAGGGAATTTCCTAGAGATTTTAATAGTTAAAATTATTTAAATTAATTTAGATATTATTTAGAATATTTCCTCTAGGAAATTATATTTCCTTTACTTTCTGAGATTCTGAAGTATCTATATATAATAATTACTAACTCTAAAAGATAATTAACCTGAGAATCTCTCTTGACTATTTAGTTAAGTAAGTAAAAAATAAGTAAACTCTAAAGAAATTTAGATATTTTATAATATAAAGTAACTAGAGAAATTGTAAAGAAAAACTATAAATTTTATGGAATAAATAACTAAAAATAAATAAAGTAATATTTATATAAGTAGAACTTCTATAAATTTATATTTATTTATTCTAATTATTAGGAGAAACTTTATTCTTAATCTTATTAGGTTTCTCTTTTGTTTCCTCTAGTTATTTTGTATTATTCTAAATATTAATTATAATTCCTAATTCTATATATCTAACTAAATTTCAATATTATTCTTATTATTTATAATCTATATTATAGAAATTAACTATATTATTAAGAGTTTTATCTTTATTATATTAAATATTTATACTTTCCTTAGTAGCTAGTAAGATATACTAAAAACTATAAATATTAATATAAAGGATAATTCTAGCTATTTCTATATAAATATTAAAGTAATTAATCTTATTATAGTTAGCTATTTATTCTAATTTCTAGTTAGGGTCCAGGATATTTCTTCCTGAAATCTAGTAGAATTATATCTATTTCTAAAAGTTACTACTAATACTGAGAATCTTAAAAATAAAATCCAGATAAATAAATTTAATTAGGTTAGTTTCTAGGAATTACTAATAAATAAAGCTAGCTAAAGTTATTATAGTAAGGAATTTAATAGGAATTAGAAGGTTATTCTACTTTAAGTTTATAATTTTTCCTCTAATCTAAATAATAATAAGTTTAGAGGAATTTGATATAAGTAGTAATTAAGGAAATAGTAACTTTATAGAATAGTAAATTATAGTTAACTTAGGGATATATCTAGTAGATATATTTAGGAATTATAGGGAAGGTCTCTAGTAGACTACTAAATTTAGAGGTAACTATAAATAACTAGTAATAAGTAGTGGGAATTAGCTAGTTATTAATCTTAAGTTTCTTAGATAGTCTATTAGAAGATAGATTAACTTATTACTTATAAATATATTTACTAACTATTATAGCTAGTTTAGATTTAGTAGTAAATACCTTAAATATATTAAAAATAATAGTAACTATATTAGATTATTTATAGAAAAGTTTAGTAATATTATTTATAGCTATTTCAGCTGAAATCTAATTATTATAATATTAAGTAATAATTATTTCTATAAGCTTAAGGTTTTCTATAGGTTTTATCTACTTCTCTTAGGAATTAGCTATATTTTATATTTAGTAGTAATAGAGAGGAGAAAGAAGGAAAATAGTAAAGATATAGAAAGATAATATTTATAGAGTAGATTAAGATACAGTCTTATATAGTATAGCTGAGGGATTAGCTTATAGTTCCTGAGTGGGAATATTAATATATCAGTCTTAATTATCCTAAATTTTAAGCTAATTAGTTATATTAATTCTAATAACTATAATATCTATATTAGTGAGGATATAGCTAAATAATTAACTAGAAGTTATAGATACTAGATTCTATAGTTTTTTATAGGTAAACTAATTCTCTCAGTATAGTCAGATAAGTAAAACTAAGTTAGTATAAATAAGTAGTTATAAATTTTCTCTAAATATATATTAAATAGTAACTAAATTATTAGTAAAGCTGAAAGTGGGACTACTAATAAATATTATTTAACTCTAAGTATCTTTATAGGAATTTATAATATCTTATTTATTAAGTTACTTATAGAAATTCTTAATTTTCTTAGGAAGTATCTCTATAAATACTATAAAATTATTATCTGCAGTCTTAAGTTAATAGGTTAATTCTATTTCACTTCTATAGATAGTAATTATTTAGAGATATTTTTTAATATAAGAATATAGATACTATTCTTCCTAGTGAGAAGTATATAGAAAAGTTTATTATATATATTATCCTTTAATTAGTTATAGAAAGTTAGATTAAGAATGATGTATTAATATAGTATCTTAATAAATAAGGAGTCTCCTAAGGAAAATATAGAGTTTTTATTAAGAATCTTAAGAAAATTAGAAAAATATAGAGATTTTAAAGATATTTAGATAAGTAAATAGTATAAGAAAGATTAGTAAATATAAGGGGATAAATATAGTTATTTCTAATAGAATTTAGAGATAATATAAAATATCTCTTATCTATTAGTAAGAGCTAAATAGTATTTCTTAGAGAAAGAAAAATTATCTTATTATTTAGAGGAGAGATTTTAAACTTAAAGTTTTTAATTTCTCTATAAAAATTAGTAATCTATAGGGAATATTATCTACTAATAAGATTTTTATACTTTAGGATTCTATATAATTCTTTTAGGAAGAAGCTATTAAATATAATAATCTTAATTACTTCTTCCTTCTAGAAATTCTAAATTCTATATAATTATTATTTATATTCCTTATAGGTAAAGTTAACTTTAGATCTCCTAGAGATTCCTTTATATTATTTGTTAATCAGTTTCCTTAGTTTTAAAATCTAATATTATATTATTAATAATCCCTTAGTTTACTTAATTTCTTTCTTTATTTAGTTTTTCTCTTCCTTAATTTATTTAAAATTTGCTATAAGTTTAGAAATAGCTATAATATTTATATCTATCTATATATTATAGATACTAAGTTAGTCTTTCTATTTAATAAGATATTATATTTATAGTTTCCTTTATCCTTTATAGATTATTTTTTTTCTTAATAATTTATTCTATCTTATAATACTAGTAATTATCTTAATATTTCTTCTTATAGTTATTTACTATTTCTATAGGTTTCTTATTATTTCTAGTCTAATAGAAAAAGTTTTTACTAGAGTTTATTACTAAACTAAAGTAAGTAATTAATATTACTAAATAGATATTTATTATTAAGGAAAAACTTAGTTAATATATTCATTTCCCTACTTTTTCTAGGATTTTTATAAAGTTTATTATAAAAAAAGTAACTTTAGCTAGTAGGCTACTAAATAGGTAATATTCTTTACCTAACTATAAGTATATAAATTCTCTAGGAGAGAAGATATATAATTAATATTTATAGTTAAATACCTCCTTTATAAGTATCTATATCTTTATAATTAAAAAAGATACTTCCTTCTAGAAGATATCCTGAAAAGTAACTAAGATAGTTAGAATTACTAAATTAACTAGAAAGTTAAATTTAATATTATATAAGATTTTATTAGGGAATTTCTCTATAAAATTAGATAGATTATTATTAAAACTAAACTAGAAAATTACTAAATAGTCGAATTACTAAATATCTAAGTAATTTATTATAAATATATAAATAGTTATTTTAACAGTCTAGTTCTTATATTCAGAAAGACTATCAGTCTATAGATAGTATAATATATATAATTAGAACTTTAAATCTATTATTTTCTATAGCTATATCTAGAAATCTAAAAGAAACTTAAAATTATAGTCTGAAATAATTACCTATAGGATCCTCCAGTTTCTAAAATTCAGTATCTAAAATAGAATTACTACCTAATTCTATATTATATAAGTAATATACTTAAGAATAAATAGGAAACCTTTAGAGAATTTATTACTAACTATTAAAAGTAAGTTAAATAAGGGAAAATTAGGAAGCTTCTAGAGAATATTAGCTATTAGGATATCTAATAAATTAGTTATAAAATCTATAGTAATAATATAGAATAGTATTAATAGGGAGAGAATTAGCTGGAACTTACTAATTAGTTTATACTTATTTTTAAGGAGGAGCCTATATATAAAGTAGAACTAACTATATATCTAGATATATTTAGTAAGTAAGAAAATATAATACTGAGAAGATAGATTACATTATATATAAATATCTCCTTAGTAGAAATTATCCTTATAAGAAGTTTAAATAAAATTCATTATTATAATTTTAAGAATATAAAGCTAATATTAACTAGAGAATTGAATATAGTAAATGAGGTAGTTTATAATCTTAAATAGAAACCTAAAACTGTTATCCTATACTAAAAGCTAGTAATAAATTAAAGTAAATCTACAGTCTACTAAATAGGTAGCTATAATAGAGGACTAGAAATCTAGTGATAATCTAATTTTAATAATATAATAAATAGTCTAATTATTCTATATCTTATCCAGCTTCCTATTATCTTTAAGTAGAATATAACCTATTTATATATAGAAAAATATATTAGAGATAATATTAGAAACCCTAGGAATATAATAATATTCTAATGAAAATTAGGATAGATATTTAGCTACTAATATTAGCTAGATATTAGTTATAAATAATATTATTTATATTATTACTTCTAGAGTAGATATATAGTTTATTAGTATAACTAATAGAATTTTATAGGATAATTAGATAAAGATTCTAATTTTATAAACTATCTAGATAAGATAAATAACCTCTAGTTCTATTAGTTAATACTATATTTCTATATTAAATAAGATCCTACTAATATAGAGGATTAACTAAACTATTATAGAGGAAATATATTTACCTAAAATCCAGTTTTATTCCTTATTTTTAATATAGAAGAATATTACTCTAAAATTATACTTATAAGATATATTAATCTATAAGAATAAAATATACTCTAAATTATAGTAAATAAGGAAGATATCTTAATAAAATACTGAGTGAATATTTTTAAAATTAGTAAGTTCCTTAGTAGTTAGTTTAAATATTATCTTAGCTAAGTAGTTTTTCCATTTAGTATCCACTACTATATTCTAATTCCTAGTTAGTACTAATAATACTATCTTATAATTCTATAGTAACTGAATTCTGAAGGTATACTAAAGAATACTATATTATATATAATCTGTAACTCTAATCTACCACTCTAATACTACTAGGATATTAGGAAATATTATATTATATAGTCTTTATATATATTCCTTAATATTAAATAATCTAAAAATATCTACTTAAAATCTAAAAAGTTCTACTGAGGGGAAACTAATCAAATATTTATCTCCTAATAGCTTAAAATTACAGTTATTAAATAGCTTAAAGATAAATTAGAAATATCTATAATATTCCTCCTCTATAATAGAGGTAACTATAATATTATTAATAAATCCCTAGGTAAAATCCTTATATAGTTAGAGAATCTTATCTATAAAATACTATATATATATAGGAGAATTATAGAAACCTATTAGGGTAACTATAGGTTTCTCCTGACTATAATAACTAATAATAGTTAGATATTCCTAATATTCTTTAATAATTAGTATCTAGTAGAAATATTACCTAATATTAATAATAATAATAAATTTCTTATTATAAAGCTTCTAAATCACTTTAAATTAGAGGGATATTGAGTATATATCTAGAATAGTAATCTTATTAATAATATAAAAGTTAACTACTATTCTACCCTTATATTTACTATTTACTATCTACTAAACTATAAATATAGAGACTCTAAAAATTATATAAAATTCTACCTATTTAAATTACCTATATAAATATATACTATCCAGCTTTTTATCTAGAAACTTCTAGTCTTTAATACTAATAAGATAAAGTTACTAAATAATCTTCTTCTTATAATAATTATCTACTAAGGGAATAGTAATATTCTTGTTTTTAAGTATATTTAAATATTCTTCTAGTATCTATAATACTGGAAACTCCTTTATAATTTATAATATTTTCTATATAAACTGATATAAATAGTTAAAAATAGTAATATCCTAAGGGGTAATAACTATATTCTTAGCTAAATTAAACTTAATATTAAGCTTATAATCCTTACTTATATAGTTACTATAAAGATCTAGAATATTAGTAAGGTTAGAATCTAGATTAGGTTTTTTAATAGAGAGTATATTATTACTTATATTAAAAATATAATTTATTATTCTCTACTAAGATTCTACTGAAATATATTCTACTTTCTTATTCCTCTGGATCTTTATAGTTTTATAGATATTATTATATAATATAACTATAGGGGATTAACTTATAATAATATTAATTATACTATTATAACTAGATTAGAATATAAGTATATTAATTTTAAACTTTTAGTAGTGTAAACTAGTATATAAATTATAGTTCTTAGGGGAATCTTTAGGTTCTTCTCTATATAAGCTGGATATTTAACTAGGAACTACTTAATATAAATCTAGACTGGAATTTTTAGTCTTCTATAGGAGTCTATCTTAATAATCTCCTTAGTATTTAGAATATTAATTTTATTAGGTATATTAAACTTCTACTTAAGAAGAATATCTATTTAAAATTTAGGAATAATCTATATCCTAATATAAAAAATTATAATTTAGTAAGATATTTCCCTAATTCTCCTGTAAAGTAAGGTAAATATAGTCTAATTAGTAGTTTAGATATTTCCCACTCTTAAAAGGATAGTAATTATAAATATATCTAAATGATATTTAGGTATATATTTTAGAATATTCTAGTAGATAAGATATTATATAGCCTCTATATTTATATATACTTTAAGAGGTTATCTTATAGCTAGCTAATAGTTAAATTTTAATTTAGATATATATATTTTTATATAGTATAGTATTAGGTATTACTTTAGGATCAAGTTTACTCTAGAGGAAGCTAGCTTCCTAGAGTGTAGAGATTACTTCTTAATATTTAGTAAAATATAATTACCTTTCCTTATAAATTAAGTTTATAGAGGAATAGTATATTTAATATATAGAGGCTGTAAAGTAATTATCTTTATATTCTAATAGTTCTTAATAATTACTAAGGATATTTAAATTATAGATAAAATTAGTTTCTATTTTATATAGAATTTTAATTAGTAAAAAGTAATTATTATTTAATACTTTTTTATAATTCTTATTAGTAGTATAAGTAGTATATATTTCCTAATTATTTTTCTATATAATTTTATCTATAATATAAATATATTTTCTATTTAGATTAGAGATTTATATATTAATAAAGTTATATTAATATTTAGAGTTTATATAATTCTTTTTATATTAGAAATATTATATTTATCCTCTCTATTAGTTTTAGTTTCTATAGGGGAGAAAATTAGTTTTTCTAGATAATATATTTAAATTATAGCTAAGTAAGGGGAATTTAAAGCTATTTTAGTTACTTTCCTTTAGGAAATATATTACTTCCTTAGAAATATACTGAGATTATATTAATTATCTAAATATTAGATTCTACTAAAGTTTCATAATTTAAATATTTTAGAATTAGATATTATTCCCTTTTAGGTTTACTAGATAGCTAACCTGACTTCTTAATATTCCTCAGTTTGAGAGATTTAGATTCCTAAAGGAGTTAGATTAGATAGGTTTCTAGTAGATTATATTTCTCTGACTTCCTATTTTAGTATTTTTTATCTATCTATCTTAGAGGTTTACTAGAGAAGAAACTTATTATTTATAGTTTATATTCTAATCTGAATATAATAGATTAATAACTAAATTAGTATCTAATTAATTATAGATAAATATTATTATTTTAATATTATTATATTATATTTCTTTAATTATTCTTATTACTATTATAATAAATTATTATATATTTTTATTATTTTAGATATTATCTAAAGTGAATTTTATCTTATTTAGTTTATATTTTACTATTTATTATAACATTCTAAAATATTTCACTAGTAAGTTATATTAATAGTTAATATTTAGGTGTGAATATTAAACTTATTTCTACTATTTCTAAGTTAAATCTCTAGAATACTAATTAAAAGTAATCAGGTGAAAGTATTTATAAAGTTTAGTAATAGTAGCTTTTCAGTATATTATAGATCCTTCAGTATATATATAGATAATATTAATAAATTAGAGGATATTTATATAAACTATTTTAGTTTCTTTTATATAAAATTCTTAATAAACTTCTAGCTTACTAAATAAGTTAAAATATCTAATATTATCTAGTTTAAATCTGAAACTTATAGAAAGTTTATTATCTAAATATTCTTTCTTATTATTAGAATCTAATTTATATTTATAAAGTTCTCTTAAGTAATAAAGTAGTTATAAAAATATATTATCTTCTATCCTATCTATAAACTAAAAGGAAGATAGTTAACTATATTACTCCTTTAAACTTCCTCTACTATAATAAATTCTATATTTAATTCCTCTAAATAAGTAGTTTCCTTTTAGAAGGGAGAATTTAGAATAAGAAACTTACTAAAGTAACTATTTATATTTAACTAATTTAATAAGTTAGTTAGTAACTTTCTCTACTATTTCTTCTATATTTTATAGTTCTTATAGTTTTTTAGGAAAAATAACCTAATTATCTTCTAGGTATTCTTTATAATCTTTTTTAATAAATTTCTAGTTTCCTAGTGGGATACTATTAGATCTCTAAACTATTTCCTAATTTCCTTTAGAGATTTCTTCCTTAAGTTAATTATCTAGCTAATCTAAACCAGAAAGTAGCTTAAATTAATTTATAAATCCTAAGAGAATACTAATTAGATTTAATATATCTACTAAAAGAGGGATTATTAAATATCCTACTTAAGTCTCCCAGATAGTAACTAATTAACTTTATTATCCTCTATATTCTCTTAGAGTATTATATTTTCCCTTTCTAGAGAGTCTAGAAATTTCTTTTATATTATTAATAAAATTAGCTATATTAAAGGAGATTCTATTATTCCATAAATCTATCTAAATATATTAGTAATTTAAATCTTAGTCTATAAGTTTATCTAGTTATTAGATAAACCTAATTTTCTAGTTAATTTAGATATTAGGAAGAATATAGAAAGTTACTAATATAGAATATCTTTATAATTTAGTTTTCAAAAATTTAAAGATAATATAATAATTTATAGAGAAACAAAATTAGAAATCTAAAGAATTAAATTAGTAAACTATAATTATTTAATTTACTTAGAAAAAATTAAGTAAAACTAAAAAAATAATATAATTAAGATTATAGAAAGATAATATTATAGATATTTACTAATAATAACTAGAGAATAATAATAACCTTCTAGGTAAATTATAGATTCTAAAGTCTATAAGTTCCTAAAACTGAGAGATAATTATTAATTTATATATCTTTTAGTAGATTATTAATAGTTTACTTAGTAAACTAATAACCTAATAATATAGAAGATAGATTATATTACTATTTATTATAATTATATATAGATAATATCTAGGAGAATAAGGATATTTCTTTTCTATAGAATCTAAAAAAGATACTTTTTCTTATATAGATAATTTACTAAGGAATTATAAGGATTAATCCTAAGTAATACTTTAGGATATATAGGAAGTTTCTATATTTCTTCCTTAAAAATTATATATAGAAACCTAAGTAATTCCTTAGATTATAGTTTCTATAAATTATAGGGATTATAAGGGAATTTCCTAGAGATTTTAATAACTAAAGTTACTTAAGTTAATCTAGATATTATTCAGGATATTTCCTCCAGGAAATTATACCTCCTTCACCTTCTGAGATCCTAAAGTATCTATATATAATATTATAACTACTTTAAATAGTAATAAAATTACCAATTATTATAAATAATTATACTCCCAGTTATAATATTCAACCCTAATATAAAATATAAATAATATATAAATAATATTAATATATATTAGGGGGTGGCCCGTAGCCACCTAAGCCACGTCACGTGACAGGCCAGGCCACAGCCATTAGGGCGCCCCTCAGCCACATAGGTAGCTGTAAGACCTTCCCCTCTTTATACATAGATATTCAGCATCACTAATTACCTCATTACCTATAAGTAATAATAGGTTATAAACCCAGATTGTTAACGGATTTTTATTACCTATAAAAACTAAATAATATCTCTTTTATTTCAACCCCTCGCGCGATTTCAAACCAGTTAATATTTATCAAACGAAAAACGTAACAAAAATAAACGGCCGATCGATTTTCAAACAAAACAAAATAACAGCCCCCTCAACTATATACCCCACAGCCTCCAACTTTTATAATAGCTAACTAGTCATATTATTGAACGGTTATATTATCTATTTCCAAACTTAAAAGTGAGTCTAACTAGTTTTCTTAGTATATATTAATTAATATAACACTTCAAGTAAATAGAGTTAAGAAATATATCAACTCTAATGTAACTAAGCCTACAGCCAATATCCTAACATATACAGTATAAGAGAATAATCAAGATATAACATATAACTTATTAATTTCATCTTATAATATTCTAATTAATAAACTACTGAATACCAGTTAGACTAATAATAGTAACCTACACATATTAATAAAGATACTTAAGAAATATATTCTCAAAGTATCAGAAGATACTGTCAGTATTCTAGTTAATAAGTTTGCAAAAGGAAGTACTTAAGACTATAAGACCCTTCACAATATATTAAAACGTATATAGTATCTGCAAACCCGCATTATAAACCTATATAGCCAGAATACTAATTATTTCTAAACTATAATACTCCTTAACTACTTTAAAATAAAGCTACCTAATATATATTAGTATTATACTAATAATAATAAGAAACCTAAGTAAGCTAAAATTATTAAAACTATCTATATCCTCACTTAAAACGAGAAGTAAAAGATAGATCTTACCTTATACAGAAAGACTATAACTACTAATAGTAATAATATATCAGGTAACACTTTAAGTAACACTTTAAATAACACTCCTACCAAAAAAAAGAATAGTAAATACCCTCACTATAAGAAAAGTCACTCAGCCTCAAAATACTAAACTACCCACCCTAACCTTATCCCCACAGATTATAAATATTATAAATAACTCTTAGCTTATACTATACAGTATATATATAATAAAGATTACTCTGACGTATTAATCTCTATATTAACCTTATTAGTTTTCATTAAGGAAGCTACAGATATTATCAGTAAATTAGCTATTACTAATCTCACTATTTAAAAACTATTAATAATACTTAAGACTGGCTATACTACAGTTAATAATAAAACTATTATAAGCTTTAATATTATAGTTAATTTAGATTATTTAAACTCTATTTTTAATAACTTCACTCTCTTTATATTATATTATATTTATAAAAACCTACAGCTTTTCACCACTACTAATAGTATACCTATTCAACCTGAAAGTATAAATACTATCTTCTTTCAGACAGAAAATCCCATAAACCCCTCTAAGACTATTAATTAGACTATTAAGGAAGTTAAGTATAACCCTCTCAGCCTAACTAACCTTCTCAGCCCAGAAAGCCTTCAAAAAAGCAATATTAAGTATAATTTTAGCATTATAAACCTTATTAACATACAGTCTCGTCAGAATCTCACTAAGGTCTAATAGGTAAATAAAATCTATATTATTAACACTTCTAATAATACCATTATTCCTATTGCTATAGCTCTTAATTTCGCTAGAATTAAGATAAAAACCTATCCTACGCTTAAGATAATATACTAATACCTCATCCACACTTATCTATCACAAGTTATTAAAACCTACTGCCATATAAGTATTTAATTCACTTAAAATAAAATTAACTTTTTTTACTGTGAGATATACTACCTCACTAAATCTATAAAAATTATTAGCTGCAACATCCCTCTCCCACTCACTCAGGTAAATAAAAAGATTCATCTAAACCTCATTAAGATTAAGCTATTATTAATAATAAGTAAGAAATATACCCTTTATTTTCTTAATTGCTACAGTAAATATTACTAGCTTATTTTACTTAACATCCACTACTATAAGGTTATACTTAAAATTATTAAGAATTTTAATAATATCTTTATTAATATAACTACCTTAACTATAAAGTTATAAATATATAATAATGCTCCCAAACTTAAGAAAATACTAAGAGATCCCTATTTTTCAGATACTTATTTAAACTTCACTATAGTATACATACTCTCTATAAATAGAGTAATTAAATATACTAGCTAGATTATTATTAAAATAGTATACACTATACTTATAGATAATAGCCTCCTTAAGAAGCTTTAAAACTACACTCTTGATACTACTATTTAAATCCTGAACCTTCTCCCGTAAGCTAATAAAGGTAAACTTAGTCCTCACGAGATTATAACGAGAAAGTTAAACCTAGTAAAAAATCGTAAGCTTCTATATATTAAGTATATCCAAATATTCAGATATATTACCTACATTCACAAGAAGAATAGTAAATATCCTCCTCACGCTACTAAAATAGAGATATATACTATAAAAAGCTTCCTTATTAATTATACCTCTTTATGTAGCTATATCTACTATATTTATATCCCTAACGTAAAGAAAGTTCTTCACTACCGTAATATTCACTTTTATAAAGATCCTAATAAAACTATTTTACACCCTCTTAGAAATTATACTAAACTAAATAATATCAATTATAATATTCTATTTAATAAACTAAACTTATAGATCTAGTATCCTAACTAGATTCCAAATTAAAACCCTACTAATATAGATAACTCCTTATTTAAGAAGAAGTATAAAGCTTAACTATCACATCAAACTAACGATCCTTATATTATAAAATATATAACTCCACCGCCAGAGAAGTATATTCCTAATATACCTACTACTAAATAACCTACTAACCTTCCAGATAACAAGAGTGACAATAACTTTATCGACGCTATTTAACAATAAGAGTCAGATTATTTAGATCCTGATATTAACCTACTTACAATAGAATTAGCTAATATTCCCACTATCTCTACCTTAAGTCAGCCTTATTATACTACTATAGTGAAGCTACTTAGCTATTATTATAAAGCCTATAGTCTTCATTCCTATAAGAAGAAAACCTACCTTACCACTAATATTCATATTAATCTAGATATCCTAATTACTATTACTCCTCTCACTGCCGCAATACTATCAAAAATTCTTCCCCCAAATTACTCTATCCCCCGCACTATCAAGGAAGCAAAAGAAAATCCTCTCTAACTCTCCCACTAGAAGCTTATATATAATACTAAAATATAACAGATAATTAACAAGGAAACCTTCTACCTTATTAATAAACCCTATAATATCAAGATTCTTCTAGATATATAAATTTTTAATATTAAAACTAATACCTCTAATAATATTATAAGATTCAAAACTCAATAAGTCATATATAGTAACCATAAGAAAGATAACTAATCCTCTTAAGAGGTCTACACTACTATAGTAACTACTACTACTATATATTTTTTCTTCGCTATTATTACACTCTATCATCTCTTATTTAAGATACATAATTTTAATATTACTTTCCTCACAATACTAGTTCCATATAGTATTTAAGTTTATATTCATTAACCCACAGGTTACTCTAATAGATCAGACAAAATCTAATTACTCCACAAGACACTTTATAGCCTCCATAAGAGCCTCCTTTAGTAATTTCAGCTTATTAGAATAGAAATAAAGAAAATTAATTTTATACCTATTAAGGGGGAGATTTACCTCTTTATTAATAAGAGTCTCGACACCTACACTCTTATATATATTAATAATAACACTATAGTTACCCCCACGCTTAAAATCACAAAAAAAGTTTGTAAGATACTCAAAATAGTATACCCCCTTAAGAACCTCAGTATCGCCACCCAGTTTTTAGAATTTCAGATTTACCATAGTAATATAAAAATCTTTTTATCTTAATATAAGTATATTAACTCTATTTTATATCAATTTAGTTATTATAAACTTCATGCTATTAAGACCCCTCTCCCCACAAATGAGAACCTTCTAATTATATAATCTAAAGATAAATATAATAATTAATTATACTAACTCTATATAAAGTAAACTAGTTACCTTAACTAGTTAGCTACTAACACTTAACTGGATATTACTTATACTATAAGTAAACTCTACTAGGTAAATACTAACTCCTCTCTTATATATTAATATACTATTAAATATCTCTTTCGATACCTTATCAGCACTATTAATTATAATATCACTTTTAGAGGAATAGATTTCCAGATAGATCTAAACCTCTATATTATAATAGATACTACTTTTACTGATAACTAACCCTTATGTATATTAACTAGCAGTTATATTATCTATTTTACTAGCTTTCTAATTATTTAGAAATTAAAAAAATAGATAATTATCACTCTAAACTCTATAGAAATAGAATTTATTAACTTCACGCCTACTAGTATATCCCTCAAGTAGATTTAATAATATATTAAATAGCTACTAAACTAACAGATTACTATACTTATAATCTTATTTATAGATAGTATAAATATCCTCACTAATATTATAAACCTGCTAAATAAGACTCATACCTAAAATATTAATATTCAGTATAAATAAATTATTCAGGAAGTTAATAATAATAATACTATTACCCTACGTCTCATTAAGGGCGTTAATATAACTACTAATAGCCTCACTAAGACTCTAAATACTATTAAATATAAGGATTTTATCAGGTTACTTAGAATAGTGGATAGTTTAGATTAATGGAAGTTTCTGAAGGGATTAAGGGTGACCAGATTAATCAGCACCTAACTATATAGCTTTAATACCATAAAGTCTGAAAATATTTAACTTTCGAAAAACTCCTTAGTTTTAGAGTTTTCAGGCAAAACTGACGGTTTTGACAATTTTAACATTTTTACCAGTTTTTCATATATTTTAGCAGCCTTTAAGTCTAACCTATGGGGGAATATTAGGGGGTAGCCTATAGCCACCTAGGTTATATCACGTAACAGGCCAGGCTACAGCTATTAGGGCGCCCCTCAGCCACATAAGTAACTGTGAGACCTTCCCCTCTTCATACACAGATATTCAGCATTACTGATTACCTTATTACCCATAAGTAGTAATAATATAAATATAAATACTTCTATTATAACTAAATAATCTTTAGATTTTCTATAATTATATTACTATAATATTATTTATTTACTTTTACTTTATATATATAGTAATATTAAAACTCTTTACCTTATATTTAATTCTAACTATAAATTATAGCTTAGAATAATATTTATACTAATACCAGCTTATAAGTAACTTAAATAATAATATAATTACCTATTATTATAGATAATTATATATTTAGTTATAATATTTATTCTTATAGTAAAGAATAATCTTATAATATTCTCCTATATAGTAGAAACTTTAGTAAATTGAAAACTTAATATATATAGCTAGAGGTAATCACTTAAATTATAAAAGGAATAAGTTTTATAAACCTCTTAAAAATAAACTAAAATAGAGTATTTGTAAAAGCTATATATTATATAATATATTACTTTTCTATATAATTTATAATAGAACCAAAATTTCCCTTATATTTATATAGCTATTTATAACTTAAGAAATATAATAGTAGAAACTGAATATTCTATTATAACCCTAATAATTAGAGATATTAATATTTTCTAGAGAATTTAAGTAATATTATAAATATTAATATTAATAAATAGACTTTAAATATTAAGAAGAAAATTATCTAGTTATTCTATAATATGCTATATAAAGCTAATAATTTTAGAGATTAGTAATAAACTAGATAGTATTTTAATGTTAATATATTATATTAGTTACCAAATACCTTAAAATATTTAAATATTAAAATTACTAGGTTTTTTAATATTATATAGCTATATTAAATATATTTATATTTATGGTATTATTATTTATGGGAGGGGCTAATAGCTTACTTTCTATTGTAACTATTAGTGGATATATTACCTTCTGAAGTTTAACTTTAGCCCTCCCACCCTGCTAACTGCTATAGCTAACCTTGAGTTAATTTGAGGCTAAATTCCTTACAGCCATAGTAGCTAGTATATCTACCTTATATTAACCTTTCTGCAGATAATAAATAACTAATAACTTCTTCTATATTAACCTTATACCCTTATGCCTTTACGCTATATATAATTTAAATATCTTAAGAGATTTAATTACTACTAACTATAGCTACTTTATTTAAATATTTTTTATAACCTTAATATCTATAATCTTAACATCCTTCAGACTATATCTTACTAACCTCTAAGATAAAGTTTTACGCCCCTAATATGAAAGTTTTCTAATATTGAAATAAAGGTTTTCCGCTATTAATATAAGCTAACTTATAATCTCTATATAAGTATAGTGGAATTTAGCCTACTTTGATAAGTAAATAATCTTAATACTTCAAATAAATTAAGTGCATCTAGTATATAAATAATAATAGTATAAATATAAATCCATTTAATATAGCTGTATAGTATTTAAAATTCCGGTAATTATAATATTATAATATTCTTAGGTATCTAGTATCTAATATAGTATATTAATATTAGAATATTATCTAGTTAATAACTAGTTTCTAAGATTATTAGCTTAATATAGTATATTATAAAATAACTAGATAATTATCTTCTAAATATCCGGAGTCTACTTATTAATATTAGTATTTATAATATTTTCTAGGCTCTCTAGAAGATATTAATATTTCTAATTATAAAGGTTATACTAGAATATTTAGTTTCTACTATTATATTTCTTAAGTTATAAATAGCTATATAGGTATAAAGGAAATTTTAATTTTATTATAAATAATATAGAAAAATAATATACTTTAGAATACTTAGTTTTTATAAGTTCTCTATTTTAGTTTATCTTTAAGAAGTTTATAAAAACTCTTCTTTTTATAATTTTAGAAATTACTTCTAGCTATATATATTAAGTTTTAGATTTACTAAAGTGTCGCGAAGGCTTCACTATAGTAACATAGCCTCGCGTGACTATAGTGCTCTATACGCCCTCTACGCTCCATACTAACATTAATCCGTCAGCCTAATATTTATCTAATACATAAGTTTTACCTTTTTTAAATAAAGACCCTTATATTGTATTCAGACTTAGAAGAATTAAGCTATTTTATTCTCTTAAATTATATATATATTTGGTAGCTCCTTTATAATAGTTATAAGCCTAGCTCTTCTAATATCCTTAGTCCTCTAAGTATAATATAAACCTCTCTATTACCTATATATACTTACCTCTAGTTTTTTCTTTCTCTCCACTAAGGTTTCTACCGTTATATTACTTATTTAGTTTTACTATAATATCCTTATTGAAACTTACCACTTTAATTAAGCTTAATAATTATAGAAACTTCCCCACTTAGTATATTACTTTTATAGTTAAAGTTAAAACTAAAAACTTCTAGAAGTATATTAATCTAGAGATACTCTCTATATTACCTTCTTCCCTAAGTAAGATTAATAAAATTTCTTTACTTAACTTCTACCTTTATAAGAAAAATAGTAAATAAGTTAAAATATATTATACTGAATTATAAATATATAACCTTATCTATATTAACTCTCTTATTCCTGAAGTAGTTATTATTTTAGGAGAGAATAAGGAAGATAAAGTCTAATAAATACCCCTAACTAGTATAAATAATAACTTAACTTCCCCTAGTGTTCTAATACTTCTAACGTTTCTAATATCTTCTATATCCTTAAATAAGAAATCTATAAGCCTCTATAAATTTTATATAAATTATATTATATTATATACTTTCTGTAAGTTAAAGTATTTCTAATAAGAGAAAGTATATAATATACTTTTTAAGTGGATTAATAATATAGTTATAATAGATATCGTAGTCTCTATAAAGTAAAAGCTTCTAAATACTGATAATATCTTTATTTAATTCCTAGTTTATATACTAAAATAGTATTATACTCTAAATTCAGCTAGTTATCTTATAGTAATATAAAGAAAATATAGGAATATTCTTATAAAAGTAAGAATATTCTATAATCTTAATATCTAAATAAGGAAATTCTAAAATATTCTCTTTAAAGCTATATTACTTAATATTCTAGAGGTTTAGAGTTTTCTCACCTTATAGGATTTTCTAGAGGTAGTAAGATATTATCTTACTTGAGAGTAAGCTAACTATATTCTTAAAGATATACTAGTAAAAGATTATTTTGGGATTATAGTTCTAAGTATCTTACAGTATTCCAAGATACTTAAAAATTTAGTTTATAATTAATAACTTAGTAACTTAGGAAGATTTAGCAGTATTTATATAACTCTTATAGGTAAATCTAATAGTAAGTTCTATAATAAGTTTACTTATAAAAACTCTTTATAAAGTAAGTTAGATAACCTCTACTTATATAATTATATATATAACTAATAACTAAATAATTATATCTACCTTAAATTTACTTTTATAAATAAAGAAAGTTTAGCTAGTAAAAATAAAACTGTAGAAATTCAAAAAGAATTTAATATTTTAGTTTTTACTAAAGTTTATATTAAAGTAGCTTATAAGGAATAACTTACTATAAAGAACCTTTATATATTTTTATATTAATATAATAAGTCTAAAAATATATTATCTAAAAGTAAGGTAAAAAAGTTATAATCTAATAATAACTTTTTAATAGTTATAGTATCTAATAATATTATTATATTTACTATTATAAAGGATAATTTATATATTTTTAATAAGAAGTTTAGTTTAATTACTTTTAAGTCTAAGTCTGAAGTAATTTACTTAATCTATATTCAGAATTCTAATATTATTTCTAGCAGTATTATACTTAATAACTATAAAGCTTTTTATTTAGTAAATAACCTCTCATACTTTAAAAGGAACTTAATTATCTATAATATATTAGAATAAGTCAAGACTGAAACCTCCTTATACCTAATTATAACCTACAGTATAAGAATCTTTTATAATATTCTTAATACTATAAAGAGAAACAAAAATATTATTCTGAAGAATATTACCTATATCAAGGATTTTTATATAAATATTATCTTAAAAAGCCTCCTTAGGAAATCTAAACTTTAATATTTAGGTTATAATAATATCTTTTACTTTAAACCTTAAGATAAAAGTATTTAGATAGCTTAGCTAGTAAAGAAAGTTAATATTACCTTTATAGAATTTAAGTTTTATTTCTTCTATATTTTTCCTAATTAACTTACCTTAAGTAATAATACTATTATAAATCCCTATACTCTTATCCTTACTTACGTTAAATAATCTTGAAATATATAATGAGTGAGAATAAATAATACTATAATATAGTATTTTTGTTCAAAATATCTGGAACTATAAATACTTAAGAAGCTAGTTTTTAACATTTAGGAAGTAAAGATCCAAAATATCCCTACCCTTAAATATGGGAATTATGTAGTTATATATATATATACTTAGTTATGTTATACTAAACCTCTAAAGATAAAACTATATAACTATTTTATAAAATCTCCTAAAACCTTTTTAACTACCCAGAAGTATCAAATAGCAGTAAGTAGCTTCTTATTATTAAAAATAAGTATATAAGGCAACTTTTTACCTTCCTACGTATTTTGAAATAGTATTTTAACACCTTCATAATCCTCTCGATATTCAAATATTAGATCTAAAAACAATATAACTTTATACTATATAAAATCAAATAAAATATTAAGTAAAGCGTAATTAGAATTAACAGCCTTACAGAATATTAAATATAGATATTAAAATAGAATATTAATATTAAACTAACTTCCTTATACACTAAGAAGCTAAATAGTAACACTAAGAAAACTAGCAAAAAGCTTATTACTAAGGTTCTTAAGATACTTAATATATTAGACCTTCTAACCTTATTTTAAAGTAAAGTTATTATTATAGTAGCTTATCTCTATAATATTAGTCTACTTTAGTATTAATTATAACTTTCCCCAATCTAAATTAAATAAGATTAATTATAAAACTATATTACATAATATAATTCCACCTATAAGCTAAACTTTCTAAATAACCATTACCCTTAATAGGGAGGAATTTATATATATAGATATAAAGTATATTCTCTTAAGAAAGAATATAAAGTAAATAAAAATAAATAAAACTTTAAAATTAAGTCTTGAGGATAAATTAAATATCTAGTGGAATATATTATAAACTCTTATAATCTCTACAGGATCTAGATCTTCTTAACTTAATAAGTTATTACTATATAAAATATATTATTTAACGAGAGAATATTCTACTTAAAGAATAATACTACTAAAGTAATTTAAGGTAACTAAGTTTATAAGATTATAGAGGAGATATAAGAGTTACCCTCTAAAGTATCCCTAGAGTTAGAAATTCTGGGGATATAAATAAGGAATAAAATTATATTAATTTTAGATAATAAAGTGTTACTTATATAACTTTCTAAGCCTATATTCTTAAAGAGGGGTAATAATATATAAAGAAAGTAGCTACTAACCTCTAAGGTAACTCCAGACTCTATATCTCTATAGGTAACTCTAAACCTCTTACTAGAGTTATCTCCTAAGGAGGATAATAAGAAATAAGGAAAGTTTTAGGATACTAGCTTTAAATTAAATTTAGCTGAAAATATAATTCTTAATAAGATTTATATT
Source organism: Colletotrichum lindemuthianum (assembly GCA_001693025.2). NCBI lineage: Eukaryota > Fungi > Ascomycota > Sordariomycetes > Glomerellales > Glomerellaceae > Colletotrichum > Colletotrichum lindemuthianum. Next base: position 45,577 of record MASP02000041.1, on the reverse strand, counting down.
TAAATAAATATACTCCCTCTGCAAATTCTAAATATAGAGAGTTTTTATATATTACTTACTAATTACATCTTTCCTACTTATTTAGTATAACTATATTTAGATAATAGGAAAGAAAGTATTACTAGAGAAAAATTAGAGTGGGTATATAACTATAAAGATTTAAGCTAACCTTTATAAATATCACTAAGGTAATTACTATATTTTAGAGTATACTTTATATTTCTCTAGATAGAATATAACTGGAATACTTTCTTTAATATTTTTATATTTAATTAAAAGAAAAGTCTTTAAGAGGTAAATTAAGAATATTATATCTTTTATTACTTTATTTTTATATTAATTAACTAAGTAAAGTAAATATAGATTTTTACTATACTAATTAGTAAGGTTTATATTAATTAGTTTTTAAAACCTCTAAAAATCTACTAAAATATTAAATACTTACTAGAATTACTTTACTTTACTTTTATTAAGATAACTATTACTGAAATTAATAAACTTATAAAGATAGGTATCTGGAAAGTAATTACTGAATATAAGGTAAAATTGAAATTTATTTCTCTAAAATAGGTATTTATATATAAACTTAACTAAAATAGTTATTTTAAATATTATAAAGCTAGAATCTATATATAAGGTGATCTCTAAGAGAAGTATCCTCTTAAGTAAATATATACTATAACTTTTACTATATACATTTTTAGAATAGTAATAATAATTACAGTATAATTTAACCTTAAGATCTACTACTTTAATATTATTAATATATTCCTGAATATTATATACAGACTGAATAATCCTTCTATTATATACTATATACTAAATAGCTTTAAGTAAAAAGGGAAACTTATAGAGTTTCGCTACACTTTATATAGGCTATATAATACATCTCTACTATAGTATAAGAAGTTCTCTTTAAATTTTCTTTACTTTAGGCTATATTCAATAAATAAAAACCTATATCTCTTTCAAACTTACAACAGGAAAATTCTTATTCTCTTCTATATTAATAATATCCTAGTTTTATACTATAAGGACTAAATTAATAATACTAAGAAGATAATAAATAGAATTAAGTGAACCTATAAGTTAAAAGACTAGGGATTAGCTAAATAGTACCTTAAAGTTAGAATCTTACATAACTATAAGATATACTAAATTTACTTAACTTACAACCAGTATATTAAGTATATAGTAAAGAAGTTTAACCTCATAGACTCTAAAGCCTCAGTAACACTATCACCTTTCACTCTACTTAAGAAATATAATAGTAAGGTAACTCCTCAGTAAGTTAAGACCTTCCAAAAAAAGGTTAGCTTAATTCTATATATATTAATTATAATTCAACCTAACGTTACCTTTACATACACTTTATTATTCCGTTTTCTTACAAATCTATCTTCTAAATATTATACAGCAGTAAACTAAGTAATCTACTATCTCTACTATATATATTATCTCTCTATATACTTTAATATCTTAGGGGGTAAAAGTATATAAGTACTCCAGATCGTAAGTAATACTTCCTTTACTAATAATAAAGAGATATAAAAATTCTTATAGAATTTTATAATCTTCCTCTTTATAGACTTTATTTAGTAGAAAGTAGTATACTAAAATATTATAATTATATTAATAATTAAAGTGAAGCTTCTAAATCTATAATATACTATAAAGAAAACTATAGTATTATAATAATTTCTTATTAATTTAAACCTTATTTCAAAAAATATATAGAAAATTTACTATAATAATTAGTAAACTATTTACCTTATAATTAGAAAAAAGGAATATGTAGTAATATATCTCTATTATATAGAACTTTAGAATATATAGCTTCGTTAGAAATATAAGCTACAATCTTTTAATATAATCTACCTACCTATAGATAAGATACTAGTGGATAGTTTTAGAAAAGTATTTTAATATATAAAGTTTAAATATTTTAGAATACTTCTAAACCTCTATAATATTCCTATAACACTAAGATAGAGTGAGAATAAAGTATTATATAATAAATAAAGTCTAGAGGCTAAATATATTTGAAACTAAATAGCTCTATAGCTAAGAAGTATAACTAACTTCTAAGAAGCTTAAATAATATATTACTACTTATAGGTAATAAGGTAATCAGTGATGCTAAATATCTATATATAAAGAGGGGAAGGTCTCACGGCCACCTATGTGGCTGAGGGGCGTCCTAATAGCTGTAGTCTAGCCTGTCACGTGACGTAGCCTAGATAGCCACAAGCTACCTCCTAACACTCCCCCACAGACTAAGCCTAAAAGCTGCTAAAATACATAAAAAACTGGTAAAAACGTTGAAATCGTCAAAACCGTCAGTTTTGCCTGAAAAACTCTAAAACTGAGGAGTTTTTTGAAAGTTAAATATTTTCAGGCTTTATAGTATTAAAGCTATATAGTTGGATACTGATTGATCTAGTCACCCTTAATCCCTTTAGAAACTTCTATTAATCTAAACTATCCACTATCCTAAGTAACCTGATAAAATCCTTATACTTAATAGTATTCAGAGCTTTAGTGAGGCTATTAGTAACTATATTAACGCTCTTAATAAGATATAGAGTAATAATATTATTATTATTAACTTCCTGAATAATCTACTTATACTGAATATCAATATTTTAGGTATAAGTTTTATTTAGTAGGTTTATAATATTAGTGAGAATATTTATACTATCTATAAATAAGATTGTAAATATAGTAATCTGTCAGTCTAGTAGCTACTTAATATATTATTAAATCTACTTAAGGAATATACTAATAAGTGTAAGGTTAATAAATTCTACCTCTATAAAGCTCAGAATAATAATTATCTACTTTTTTAACTTCTAAGTAATTAGAAAGCTAGTAAAGTAGATAATATAACTACTAGTTAATATATATAAGGGTTAGTTATCAGTAAAAGTAGTATTCACTATAATATAGAAGCCTAGATCTATCTAGAGATTTATTCCTCTAAAAATAATATTATAACTAGTAATACTAATAAGATATTAAAAAAGGTATTTAATAGTATATTAATATATAAGAGAGAAGCTAATATTTACCTAGCAGAGTTTACCTATAGCGTAAGTAATATCTAGTTAAGTGTTAGTAGCTAACTAGTTAAAATAACTAGTTTACTCTATATAAAACTAATATAATTAATTATTATACTTATCCTTAGATTATATAATTAGAAGGTCCTTATTTGTGGGGAGAGGAGTCTTAATAGTATGAAGTTTATAATAGCTAAATTAATATAAAATAGAGTTAATATACTTATACTGAGATAAAAAGATCTTTATATTACTATAGTAAATCTGAAATCCTAAAAACTGAGTAGTAATACTGAGGTTCTTAAGGAGGTATACTATCTTAAGTATCTCACAAACCTTCTTTATAATTTCAAGCGCAGGGGCAGCTATAGTATTATTGTTAATATATATAAGAGTGTAGATATTGAGACTCTTATTAACAAAGAGGCAAATCTCCCCCTTAATAGGCATAAAGCTAATCTTCTCTATTTCCACTCTAATAAGCTAAAACTACTAAAGGGGGCTTTTATAGAAACTATAAAATACCTTATAGAGTAACTAAACCTTATCTAATCTATTGGAGTAACCTGTAGGTTAATAAATATAAACTCAAACACTATACAGAACTAATACTGTGAGGAAGGTAGTATCGAAATTATACATCTTAAACAAAAGATAATAGAGTATAATAATAGTAAAGAAAAGATATATAGTAGTGGTAGTTACTACAGTAATGTAAACCTCTTAAGAGAACTAGTCACCCTTCTTATAGTTACTATATATAACCTATTAAGCTTTAAATCTTATAATATTATTAGAAGTATTAATCTTAATATTAAAAATCTATATACTTAGAAGAATCTTAGTGTTATAAGGTTTATCGATAAGGTAGAAGGTCTCCTTATTAACTATCTATTATATCTTAGTATTATATATAGGCTTCTAGTGGGAGAGCTAGAGAGGATTTTCCTTTACTTCCTTAATAGTGTGGAGGATAGAGTAACCTGGAGGAAGAATTTTTAATAGTATTATAGTAGCGAGAGAAGTAATAGTAATTAGAATATCTAGATTAATATGAATATTAGTAGTAAGGTAGATTTTCTTTTTATAGGAATAAAAACTGTAAGTTTTATGATAATAGCTAGATAATTTCACTATAATAGTATAATAAAACTAACCTGAGGCAGAAATAGTAGAAATATTAGCTAACTTTATTATAAGTAAGTTAATATTAAGATCTAAATAATCTAACTTTTATTATTAAATAGTATCTATAAAATTATTATTATTCTTATTATCTCGAAGGTTAGTAGGTTATTTAGTAGTAAGTATATTAGGAATATACTTCTCTAGTAGTGAAGTTATATATTCTATAATATAAGGATTATCAGTTTAATATAATAGTTAAGCCTTATACTTCTCCTTAAATAAAGAGTCATCTGTATTAGTAAGGTTTTAATCTGGAACCTAATTAGGATACTAAATCTATAAGTTTAGTTTATTAAATAGAATATTATAATTAATATTATTTAGTTTAGTGTGATCTCTAAGAGAATATAAAATAGTCTTATTAGGATCCTTATAAAAATGAATATTACAGTAGTGAAGAATTTTCTTTATATTAGGGATATAAATATAGTAAATATAGCTATATAAAGAGGTATAACTAATAAGAAAGCTTTTTATAGTATATATTTCTATCTTAGTGGCGTGAGGAGGATGCTTGCCACTCTTCTTGTGAATATAGGCAATATATCCAAACGTTCGAATATACTTAATATATAGAGGCTTATAATCTTTTGCCAGATTTAACTCTCTCACTATAATCTCATAAAAGCTAAGTTTACTTTTATTAGCTTACAGGAGAAGGTTCAGAACTTAAATAATAATATTAAGAGTATAGTCCTAAAGCTCCTTAGGGAAGCTATTATCTATAAGTATAATACGTACCACTTTAATAATAGTCTAGTTAGTATATTTAATTACTCTATTTATAGAGGGTATATATACTATAGTGAGATTTAAATAAGTACTTAAAAAGTAGGGATCTCTTAGTATCTTCTTAAACTGAGGAGCATTATTATATACTTATAACTTTATAGTTAAGATAATTATATTAATAAAGATATTATTAAAATTCTTAATAGCTTTAAGTATAACCTTATAGTAGTGAGTATTAAATAAAATAAGCTAGTAATATTTACTATAGTAATTAAGAAAATAAAGAGTATACTTTTTACTTATTATTAATAATAGCTTAATCTTAATAAAGTCTAGATAAATCTTTTTACTTACCTGAGTGAGTGGGAGAGGGATGTTGTAGCTAATAATTTCTATAGATTTAGTGAGGTAGTATACTTTATAGTGAAAAAAGTTAATCTTATCTTAAGTGAATTAAATACCTACATAGCAGCAGACCTTAATAACTTATAATAAATAAGTGTGAATAAGGCGTTAGTATATTATCTTAAGTATAAAATAGGTTTTTATCTTAACTCCAGTGAAACTAAAAGCTATAGTAATAGGAATAATAATATTATTAGAAATATTAATAATATAGATATTACTTACCTATCGGACCTTAGCGAGGCTCTGATAAGACTGTATATTAATAAGGTTTATAATGCTAAAATTATACTTAATATTACTCTTTTAAAGGTTTCCCAGGCTGAGAAGGTTAGCTAGACTGAGAGGGCTATACTCAACTTCCTTAATAGTCTAATTAATAGTCTTAGAGGGATTCGTAGGATCCTCTGCCTGAAAGAAGATAGTATCTATACCTTCAGGTTAAATAGGTATACTATTAGTAGTAGTGAAAGGCTATAAGTTTTTACAAATATAATATAATATAAAGAGAGTAAGGTTATTAAAAATAGAGTTTAAATAATCTAAATTAACTATAATATTAAAGCTTATAATAGCTTCATTATTAACTATAATATAGCTAGCCTTAAGTATTATTAATAGTTTTCGAATAGTAAGACTAATAATAGCTAATTTACTAATAATATCTATAACTCCCTTAACAAAAACCGATAAGGTTAACATAGAGGTTAATACATCAGAATAATCCTTACTATATATATACTTTACAGTATAAGCAAAGAGTTACTTATAATACTTATAATCTATAGGGATAAAGTTAGGATAAGTAGTTTAGTATTTTGAGACTGAATGACCCCTCTTATAGTGAGAATATTTACTATCTTTCTTTTTAGTAGGAGTATTACCTAAAATATTACCTAAAATATTACCTAATATATTATTACTACTAGTAGTTATAGTCTTTCTATATAAAATAAGATTTATTTTTTACTTCTTATCTTAAGTAAGGATATAGATAATTTTAATAATTTTAGCTTACTTAAGTTTCTTATTATTATTAGTATAGTGTTTATATATATTAGGTAGCTTTATTTTGAAGTAGTTAAAGAATATTATAGCCTAGAAATAATTAGTATTCTAGCTACACAGGTTTGTAATATAGGTTTACAGATACTATATATATTTTAACATATTATAAAGGGTCTTATAGTCTTAAGTACTTCCTTTTATAAACTTATTAACTAGAGTACTAATAGTATCTTCTGATACCTTAGGAATATATTTCTTAAATACCTTTATTAATATATATAGGTTACTATTATCAGTCCAGCTAGCGTTCAGTAGTTTGTCGATTAGAGTGTTATAAGATGAAATAAATAAGTTATATACTATATCTTAATTATTCTCCTATACTATATATACTGAAGTATTAACTATAAGCTTAGCTATATTAAAGTTAATATATTTCTTAACTCTATTTACTTAAAGTGTCGTATTAATTAATATATACTAAGAAGACCAGTTAGACTTACCTTTAAGTTTAGAAATAGATAATATAACTGTTTAATAATATAACTAGTTAGCTATCGTAAGGGTTGGGGGCTGCAGGGTATACAGTTGAGGAGGCTGTTATTTTATTTTGTTTGAAAATTGATCGGCTGTTTGTTTTTATTATATATTTCGTTTAATAAATATTAACTAGTTTGAAATTACGCTAGAGGTTAAAATAAAAGAGATATTGTTTGGTTTTTATAGGCAATAAAAATCCATTAATAACCTAGGCTTATAACCTATCACTACTTATAGGTAATAAGGTAATTAGTGATACTAAATATCTATGCATAAAGAGGGGAAGGTCTCACGGCCACCTATGTGGCCGAGGGGCGCCCTAATAGCTGTAGCCTAGCCTGTCACGTGACGTAGCCTAGGTGGCCACAGGCCACCCCCCAACATAATATTACCCCGAAAAGCACTAAGTAATATAACCCTTAGCATTTTATTTATATCCCTAGAGAGTAGCTATATAGTTATTAAATAGTAAGCTAAATATAGATAATATTATCTATAGAAGTAAGCTACTAATAAAGCTATTAATTATAAGCTAAATACTAGCTGTAGTATTTTATAAAGAAACTACCTCTAAAAAAAAGCTAGTATATAACTTACTAGAAACTATTATATTTCCTGTGGGAATTTCTTACTTAAGATTAATAGATATATAAGTTATTAAAACATTAGATTTAGATAATATTCTGCTGCTATTTTCACCTTCTACTTAAGATTATTTTAGATCTACTTTATATAAGGTAAGAATTTTATAGAATATTATTTTCTTATAAGTAAGAATTTAAAGCAGAATATTAATAATTATAATCTTAAAGTAAATACTATATATTACTTATAGTTTTAGGTTCATTAGCTTACAGAGAGGTAAGAAGTTAGAGTTCTATATTAAAGACTAAATTTAAAGCTTATATATAAAACTTCTTCTTATTTCTATATATAAGATATTTTAAATTCAGCTTTAACCTAAGTATATATATACTAAATATAATATTAATTAGTATATTTTAAAGATAGAGAAGATATACTTAGTTGCTTAATAGTAGTAGCTATTTTTCCTTCTACCTTTTAACTTTTACGCTTTTAGTAACCTTAGCCTCTATATAAATATTACTAACTAATATAATATATATATAAGATAAGTAGTAAGAAATATATACTATTTATAGCCTTACCGCTTTTTATATATAGATAGAGAGGTTAGAAGACTAGACTCTAAATTATAGTTATCTAAATTTCCTTTATTCTATATAGAAGCTTTACCTTTACCTTTAGTAAATATAATCTTCCACCCTATAATATAATTAGTTAATTTTATAACTTAAAAGCTAATTTTAATATAATAATAAAGAGACTATTAATAGTAATTTAGAAAATAATATATTTTTATTTAAGCTTATCTATCTAGAGGAAATATTAGAGGATCTACCTTCCCCCTCTACTTCTTTATACTTTCACTTTAAAGTGAGAGTAGCTTTTACCTTAGTTATTATAGCTATATACTCCTTATATATCTTATAAAATACTATCTAATGAGAAATATTAATATCTTTAAAATATATTATTAAATTAAATAATATAAGTTAGAAACTGTTAAATAAGGTAATTAAGAGCGAATATAAAGCTGGGGGTATATATAATAATATTATTAATATTATTAAAAAAGGAAAGTTAAGAGGTAGCTATATTAGAGATCTTAATATTAAGTAACTACTACCTTAACCTCAGAATCTTAACTAATAAGAGGCTACTATTTTAAAAGCTTATTTTGATTACTAAAACTGCAGCTTCTAAATATACTAAATTATCTATAGTAATAGCTATATAAGGAAGGAACCTACTATTATTCTATTATAATAATAATATAATATAACTTTTTATTAATTTTCTTTTATTATACCTCTCCTTACGCCTCTATTTAGAGGTTTAAAAATATATATTTAGAAATCTCTCTTTTATTTATATTAAAAGGGTCTGTTCAGACTTATATAACGCTTTATTTAAGTCTGGGGGGGTATATTATAAGGGCTTCATTATAGTGATATAGCTTTACATAGCTATAATACTCCATACGCCCCCTACGCTCTATGCTGATATTAATCTGTTAGCCTAATATTCATCTAACGTATAAGTTTTACCCTCTTTAAATGAGGGCCCTCATGTCATATTCAGACTTAGAAGAATTAAGCTATTTTATTCTCTTAGATCGCACGTATACCTAGTGACTCCTTCGCAACATAAAGCTTTTACTATATAGATAAATATTTTAAGGGTTTTCTATACTATAAGGATAAACTTTATAACTAAAAACATAATTATCTATAATAATATATAATTATATAATTATTTAAATTAGTTACAAGCTAGTATTAGCATAAATACTATTCCGGGGTATAATTTACAGTTAGAATTATATATAGGGTAAAAAACTTAAATACCACTATAGGTATAAAGTAAAAGTAACCAAATTATTATTATTTATATGCTATACTTAATTAAAATATTAAGATTATTTGCTAACGAAAGTAAGCTAAATTCCACTTTACTTATATAAAGATTATAAGTTAGCTTATATTAATAGCGGAAGGCTTTTATATTAGGGGCGTAAAGTTTTATCCTAGGGGTAAATAGAATATAATAAGAATATTAAGGTTGCGAATATTAAGATTATAATAAGTAGCTATAGTTAGCAGTAATTAAATATCTTGAAATATTTAAATTGTATATAGCCTAGAGATATATAGGCGTGAGGTTACTATAAAATAAGTTATTAGTCATTAATTATTAAAAAGGTTAATATGGGGCAGATATATTGGCTGCTATATTTAAAAGGAATTTAACCCTCAATTAACTTAAAGTTAGCTGTAGTAGTTAGCAGGGGTGGGAAGGCTAAAAATATAGTTTAGGAGGCAATATATCTACTAATAGTTATAATAGAAAGTAAGCTATTAGCCCCCCCCCCCCCCCCCCCCAAANNAGAAAATAAGCTATTAGCCCCCCCCCCCCCCCTACCATAATATCATAGAACACTTAGTAATTAATATTACTATAGTAAATTGATATTAGGATATTATCTAACTAATAACTGATATCTGAAATAGTTAGCTTATATAGCAGATTATAGAATAACTATATAATATTTTATCAAATACCTACAGACTACCTATTAATTATAATATTTAGAGTAATATTAATAAGATATAGTTTAATAAACTAATAGTCTTAATTATACTAATTATGGCTAGACATTCCTTTATCTATATTATATTTTTTAAGTTATAGGTACCTTTATACATTTTAGGGAAATTCTGATTTTATTATAAAGAAATAGAAAAGTAATCCGTTATAGAATATATAGCTTTTACAGACTATTTATATTATTCTATTCTTAAGAGGCTTATCAAAATTCTATTATTTCAGAAACTAATTATTAATTGAATAATATCCTAATATTGATATATTGCATTAGCTACTAAATACCTTAAAATATTATAGTATTATAATTACCGATATTCTGGATACTATATAGCGATACTAAAAGTATCTATATCTATATGAATATTACTTATATATTGGCTATATTTAATTAATATATTAAGAATATTTACTAATAGAAGAAGGCTAAGTTCCACTATACATATATATAGCTTATAAGTTAACTTATATTACTAGTAGAGAATGTTTGTATCAGAGATTTAAAGTTTCATCTGGGGGTAAAAATGGTATAGTCTGGAAGAAATTAAAGTTATAGATATTAAAATTATAATAAATATTTAAATAAAGTAGCTATAGTAAGTAGTACTTAAATCCCTTAAGATATTGAGATTATATATAAATAGTATAAGAATATAAGAATATAAGGTTGATATAGAAGAAGTAATTAGTTCTTTATTCTTAAAAAGATAAACGTGGGGTGGATATACTAGCTACTATAACTATAAGAAGTTTAGCTTCAGATTAACTTCAAGTTAGCTATAGTAGTTAGTGGGGGTAGAAAGGCTGAAGTTATACTTCAGGAAGTAGTATATCTACTAATAGTTATAATAGAAAGCAAGCTATTAGCCTCTCCCTAGTATTTAAGTATAGTATCAAAAGCTTAACAATATTATATAGTTATTATAATTTAATTTACTTTTATACTACTATTATTATTCTTAATTATATTACCAACAGATTAGTTACTTATAGTACTACTATTACTCATCTTCACTATAGTAATTAAAATACTATTATTCTTAATCTTATTAATAATATTATAAAATAATTCTATTTTATGAAATAAACATTATAGCTTTTTCAACACATTAGATTTATAATATAATTATATACTATAATAAGTAATATTATATATAAAATAATAATACTATACATTTTTTAAAATAATATTATTTCTAGTACTAGCTGCATATTAATATACTAATAAATATAGTTAAATAAAGTTCTAGGTTTTAGATATATATCTATAATATTAATTAGTATCTTATAAAACTCATATTTAATTTAACATAATTTAATTTACTTACTATTTATTTTAGATCTTCTCAATACTATAAACTTATCATAATAGCTTTAAGTCTGTAGGCTACTATTCCGAATTATATGGCCTACTTACATAAGGTATTCCTTACGTAAAATTTACCCATAAATCTATATATCAGATAGTATTACTTTATAAATAGCTTTTTATATAAATAAACGTTTACCTACCTATCTCTATAAACTTAATAATATAGTTTACTATAGTTATAAGTTTAGGTTTAAATACCCTGTAAGATTTATTATTTAAGTTATATATATTTAGCTTATACTATCTATCAACTTTCTTCTTATTTCTCTCTTCTTTCTAGGTAATTATCTAATTAGTTTTATAATATCTTTCTACATACTACTATCAGGTTATAATACCTCTATTTATCTAAACTATTATTATAACTAGCCTTAATAATATAATACTTTAAATATTATATTAAAATAAAAAGTATTTGGAAATATACCCCCCAAATTGAACTTCCAGAACAATCTATATTCTTTTAAGAATTATATTCAGGATAAGAGGATTTATAATTAACTTATCTAAGTAACCTATATCATATTACAATTCCAGAATATATTTCTATACAGTAATATTTTATATCTTACCTCTTAAGTAATTTTATTTTAAAATATTTCTATCTTTCCAATAACTAAAAGTTTCCCTAGTATTCATAATAAGTATTTAATATACCTATATTTTATAATAACTAAAACCTTTATTAATAGAAAAATTAAGAGATATTTTACAACTATAAAGTAATCAGTTAATATAACTATTAATATCCTCCTTCTCCAAATAACTTGCTTTAAATAACTTCTGGTAAATAATATCTTACTCTATAACCTTATTATTAACCTTAAATACTATCCTACTTTATTAAACTTCAGTATTCTAACTACTTTTAGAAGGAAATATAATCTAACTTTTACCTATATAAAAACTTTCAATAATATATCTACTTAATATATTACCTAAAGTAATATCTACCTTTATATTATTTAATATAATATCGCCAAAATTCATAGAATTCTGGCGGTGAAGAAGTTTCTAAATATAGTAAACGTTTAATTTATCATAAACTAAGTAGATATCCATATCAATTGAATTACTATAAATGAATATACTGATACTAGAGTTCTTTTAATTTAAAAATATAAATATGTTCTTTCTAATATTTTTACTAGAATAATTTCTTAGGAAATTTCTGTAGTAAATAAAGAATCTTTATAACCTCTATAACATAATTAGTAGAAAACTTTATATTTACCCAATAGATAGTAAGTTAGATGGAATTATTTTTAATATTCTCATATATTATTATATCTTATATCTTATTTCCCCTTAACTGCAGCTTACCCAAAATTACTCTAAAAGAAACCTTAAATACATATAGTAAATCAATTTGAAATACTGATAGAATTTTAATATAAAATTATTTTAGTAAGAATTACTTGTAAGGATATGGTCCCCCATGGCCTGTACGGAGAGCCGGGATGGCTAGGATCACGTGACTAGTAGGGCCTGAGGCTACCATAGGATAAAAGCCTCTCATGGCCACCACCAGTTAGCCCACTAAGTTGAAATCTTACAACCTACGGAGACCTACCTTTTACTGTTTGCCCTTCCCTTGCCTAGGCCTTTAGCCACACTCTTACATTACTATAGTAATGTTTATATTATATTATTTTATACTAGGTAGCTAAAAGCTTTATGTAGGAGTATAACTGAGGATTTTTACTAGAAAAGATTGAAATATATAGATACACTTTATACTATCATATAAATTATTACTTAAAGAATTTAAGTTAGAATTCTTTAAGTAAATATCTTTCTAATATATAGCTAGTAGATTACTAAATATACTATATAGCGTTAAATACTTATATTCTTATAACTATCCCCACCTTCTGAAACCTTAGTTCTGTAAGAATATAACTAAAGATCTTAATTAGGAAAGGTTTGGATATATAGGTAGAATTTATATTACTATATAAACTATTACTTAAAGGATCTAAGTTAGGATTCTTTAAGTAAAAACCTTTCTAATATCTAGCTGGTAGGTTACTAAATATACTATATAGTATTAGCTAGTTATATTCTTATAACTATCCCCCCCTCCTAAAGCCTTAATTCTTAAGACTTTAGTTATATATCCTACCTTAACCTAATTATAAAGCTTTACTAATATCGCTAATTATATAGTAACTGCAGTATTAATACTTATTATTATTATTAAGAATCTCTAACCTACTTTATTGCCAGAATATTAGTTTAAGAACTAATTCCATTTTCTTAAATAATAACATAATATTTTATAACGTTATTATTATAAAGACTTTACTTACCTCTTCTATTTATTTATAATAATATTTACTATTAGCTTTATAATAGGTTATCAATTATAGTTTTTTAGATACTATTTCGTTGTAAGAAATCCACTATAATTTTCTTAAAGTCTGTTTACTATATCTATAGTAGCTTTTCTTTCTTCTCTATTATATATATTCTATATCTCTCAATTTTTATCTCTCCTACTTTCCTTCTTTAGATACACCCCTCTATATTTACTTACTGGGTATTTATAACTTTATTTTTGTTTTATTAATACTTTCCTTTATTCTTATCTTTTTTCTATTTATTATTAATATACTATATATTCTATAATAATATCTTATATTATTATTATTGTATTTATTCTCCAGGTATATATTTATAATAACCCTAAGCCTAATAATAAGGAATTTCATTATATAAAGTCTAGTAACTATATATTATACTTTAGCTATTTTTTATCCCTTTATCTTAATATAGAGAAACTTCTCTATATTATTAGTAACTATAATATAAAGTATATTGTCTATAAAACATAAGTAGAAATACTATAATATAAGTTATTTCTTTACTATATTATTATTAATATTTTACTAAATTTATAATATACATTCCCTTTAAGTTATCATAAGAATATAACTAACTAATACTATATAATGCGTCTGGCGACCCACCAGCTAGATACTAGAAAGATTTTCACTTAAAGGATCCTAACTTGAATCTCTTAAGTAATAGTTTATATAGTAATATAGATTCTACCTATATATCTGATTTTTTTCTAGTTAAAACCTTTAATTATATTCTTATAATTCTATTAATTCTATTTATTTTTCAGTAACTAATATAAGTAAGAATATTAAGTAATAATGAGTAATATAGAGAATATATAATCTATAGATATATAGTTAATATAAGTTTTAATAAACTTTAGTAATTAATACTTAATCCAGTAGATATATACAGTAAAACTGCTAATATTATATTATACTATTATAGAAAGTTAGGTAATAATAGTAGATAAGTATTTACTCCTAAGGAGAATATTTTCTATAAGGAAGATATTCTATATTCTCCTCTAGATAAATTAGGGTTTAGTATTAATATAAGCTTTTATTAATAGCTTACTAAAAATAAGCTAGAGGTAAACTTACTAAATAGCTTTATATAGAATATAGTCTAAAATATAAAATATATATTTCCTAGGTTTAGAAGAGAAAATATATTTTTTTTCATTTTAAGCTAGAGGACTAAATAGTTACTATATACTTAGTAATTTACCTCTATATTTAATTAATAATCCTGATTCTTATTTTAACTAAAGTTAGAATTTATAGATATAATAAATAAAATACTTAAAAGTATATAGTTACATATAGTTATATATTAGGAATAGATATAAAGATAGTAGGAAGTTTATAAAAATTAGACTATTATACTTATATAATAATTTACTAAATATTTATTAATATTTAGATTATTTAAGAATTAGGAGAAATTACCTTTATATAACTATAAGATAATAGGGGAGGAATTTATAGTTACATAAGTTAATAACTAGATTATAGCTATTAAAGATAGCTATTAAATTCAGTTAGGTAGTATTATAGACTAATAGATTCAATAGATACTTATAAGGTTTATATTATATCTTTAGATAGACTAATAAAACTATAAGGTAAGCCTGGAAGATAAACTTATATAGGTTAATTTTATTATATTTATTTACTATTGGTATATTAATCTAGATATATAGAAGTAGGTATATTAATAGAAACTTAAAGAAATATAATAGGATAAATATTAGTTACTAATATAATATAATATTAAATAATTAATATTCTATTAGAATCTAAATACCTTAGGATTTAAATAAAATAAAAAGAAGATTTTTATTTTCTTCTATAGATTATATTCTAACTTAAAGAGAGAAATAGAGAGATTTAAGGTTCCCGTTCTGAAAGCTTAAGAAATTATAATAAAGATAAAATAATTTTAGAAACTTAGGTAATAATATAGCAGTAAGTTAATAAAAGATAAAAGATATTAGTAACTTTATTTAGATATATAAATATTCTAAGTAGCTTCAACCTTAAGAATACTGGGGAAGATTACTCCTTCTATATTTTTAATATCTAGTAGATACTATTTTAATATTAGTAGTTTAAGGAATATTATATTAACTTTAATATAGAGGATTTTATATATTCTAGCTATATTATAAACCTTAAGAGCCTATTTTATATATAGTAAGATAGAATATTAAGTTATATAGTATTATAGTAATATAGAAGGTAATTTAATATTACTAACTACCTAAAAGTAGAGTATATTAGAGTTCCAAGTATTATTATAAGCTACTAATACTAATATTGATATAGGAAATAACTAGAAAAATAAGTAAGTATAGAAATATAACTAATAGTCTCTATACTAACTAAGAAGTTAATTTATATTAGAAAGATAGCTAAAAACTTAGTAATTATTCTTTAAGAAGTGAAAGAATAAAAAGTAGTAGTAAATATAAATTTATATTTATAAATAAATCTTATTAGTAAATAGCTAGCTAAGATATTATATTTAATATTATTTAATATAGAAGTATCTATATAAGAAAAGTTTAATAGATTCAAATTAATCTTAAGGAACGTCTACTTGTTAACTTTCTTTCTTATAAATTTAAAAAGATATTTTTAGAAAATATACTAACTATTTAGTGAAACTTACTAATCTGAAAGTTACTTAGATTTTCTATTAAAATAATATTTTATAAGTTAGGAAGATATTATAATTAATATTTATATAAATATTTAATATTATAAGTATATATTTATTACTAAGTTGGAAATATTTATCTATAAGATTATTAAGAATAATAAAATTACTGATATATTTTATATTAGTAAAGTAGGAAATAATTTGGAAGTTTATATTAAGATATTAGGAGAATTAGATTAACTTATAGTAACTATAAATATCCTGAAGAAATTATTAAGTAAGTGGGAAATATTTAATAGAGTAGTAGTAAAGATTATTCTAGTATTTAAGAATACTAAATACTCTATTAATCTGAAACTAGGTAAGAAACTACTATATAACCTTATTTACCTTTTAAGTAAGTGATAACTTAAAGAATTAAGAATATATATTATAGAGAATTTAGTAAATAGTTATATATAACTATTAGTAAATAAAGTGGATATATTTATTTTATTTATACTAAAGAAGAATAGTTTTCTATATTTTTATATTAACTATAGGAAACTTGATAAAATTATAATTAAGAGTTGATATTTACTACCTCTTACTAGTAAACTTCTAAATAGATTTTATAAAGTAATATAGATTTTAAAGATTAATTTTAAGAATACTTATTATTATATTAGAACTAAGCTAGAAACCTATTAGAAGATAGTATTTAGAATAAAATATAGTTATTATAAATATATAGTTATACTATTTAATCTTATAAATATATTTATAATATTTTATATATATATAAACTATATACTTACTAAACTAATTAATATCTACTATATAATATATATAAATAATATTATAATATATATAATTAGAGTTAAGAAAGATTATATTAATATATTATTATAAATTCTTACTAAACTATATAAAATATACCTTTTCTTAAAACTTTCTAAATATAAATTCTATATAGAGGAAACTAATCTCCTAAACTATATTATAATGTAGATAAATATTAAGATAAATTTAGCTAGAATATAAGTAATTACTAAATAGAAGCTACTAGAGATATTTAAGAAGCTTTAGATATTTCTAGATTTTTATAATTTCTACTATAAGTTTATTATTAAGTACTCTAAGGTAATAATACTATTTACTATATTTCTAAAGGAAACTATAGAAAAGAAAGTATTTTTATAGCCTAATAATATATAAATAGTATTTATAATATTATAAAATATCTTTTATTTAGTAACTATTCTCTAATATTAAGATTATCTTTAAGCAACTGAAATAAAAATAAATATATTATAAAAAGCTATTTTAGGTATTCTATCATAATTAGTAGAAAGTTAATAGTAACCTATTATTTACTTTTTAAAGAAATTTAGTAAAATAAAGTAAAAATAGAAAATAGAATAATAGAAACTATTTACTATTATTAAAAATTTAAACTACTGAAAATATTATTTTATAAGTTTCTCTAAGAAGTTTATAGTTTTTATAAATTATTAGATACTAATAGAAATTACTATAGCTTTAATATAGAATTTTGAAAAATAGCTTACTTACTAAATCTATAAGTTTTTAATATTTAATTTTAATTTAGAATATTAATTTAAACTAACTAATTTGATAGATAAATTATTTAGATAGTTAGATTATATAAAGGGGGAAGTAGAATATTATAATATATTACTAATTCTTATAAATAAAGTCCAACTTATAAAGTTACTATTAGTAGATATTTATAAAATAATTATAAAACCTTAAGGAAACTTAAAGTTAGTAAAAAACTTTATCTAGATAATATAAAAGCAGAAAGGATATTTCAGTATAGAAGCTAATTTTAGAGGTGGAAGATACTTAACCTCCTGAAAGTAAAATCCTTCTTAGGATACTAGAAATATAGTAATAATTATAGCTATAATTACCTATAATTAGAATAAATATAAAGAAATAGAGAATATCTAATAAATATAAAATAGTAAAAAGAATTTAGTAAAAGCTAGAATTACTATTTTAATATAGTACATTCTATATTTAGTAATAAGGAAATGTTAGGGGGTGGCCCGTAGCCACCTAGGCCACATCACGTGACAGGCTAGGCCACAGCCATTAGGGCGCCCCTCAGCCACGTAGGTGGCCGTGAGACCTTCCCCTCTTCATACACAGATATTCAGCATCACCGATTGCCTCATTACCTATAAGTAGTGATAGGTTGTGAGCCCAGGTTATTAACGGATTTTTATTACCTATAAAAACCAAATAATATCTCTTTTATTTTAACCTCTCACGCAATTTCGAACTAGTTGATATTTATCGAACGAAAAACATAATAAAAATGAATAGCTAATCGATTTTCAAATAAAATAAAATAACAGCCTTCTCAACTATATACCCTACAGCCTCTAACCCTTATAATAGCTAACTAGTTATATTATCAAATAGTTATATTATTTATTCCTAAACTCAAAAGTGAGTCTAACTGGTCTTCTTAGTATATATTAATTAATACGACATTTTAAGCAAACAGAGTTAAGAAATATATCAACTCTAATATAGCTAAAGTTACAGCTAATACTCCAGTATATACAGTATAGGAGAATAATTAAGATATAGCATATAACTTATTAATTTCATCTTATAACACTCTAATTAATAAACTACTAAATACTAGCTAGACTGATAATAGTAATCTATATATATTAATAAAGACGCTTAAGAAATATATTCCTAAGGTATCAGAAGATACTATTAATACCTTAGTTAATAAGTTTATAAAAGGGAGTACTTAAGACTATAAGATCCTTTATAATATATTGAAGCGTATATAGTATCTGCGAACCCACATTACAAACTTATATAGCCAGAATACTAATTATTTCTAGGCTATAATACTTCTTAACTACTTTAAAATAAAGTTACCTAATATATATAAACACTATACTAATAATAATAAGAAGCTTAAGTAAGTTAAAATTATTAAAATTATCTATACTCTCACTTAAGATAAAAAGTAAAAAATAGATTTTACTTTATATAGGAAGATTATAACTATTAGTAGTAATAATATGTTAGGTAACATTTTAGGTAATATTTTAGGTAATACTCCTACTAAGAAGAAGAATAGTAAATACCCTCACTATAAGAAAGGTCACCCAGCCTTAAAATACTAGACTGCCCACTCTAACCTTATCCCTATAGATCATAAGTATTATAAGTAACTTTGAGCTTATGCTATAAAGTATATATATAGTAAAGATTGCTTTAATGTATTAATCTCTATATTAACCTCGTCAGTTTTTATTAAGGGAGCTATAAATATTATCAGTAGATTAGCTATTACTAGTCTCACCATTCAAAAGCTATTAATAATATTTAAGGTTAGCTATACTACAGTCAATAATAAAGCTATTATAAGCTTTAATATTATAGTTAATTCAGGTTATTTAAACTCTATTTTCAATAACCTCACTCTCTTTATATTATACTATATTTATAAAAACCTATAGCTTTTTACTACTACTAATAGTATACCTATTTAACCTAAAGGTATAAATATTATCTTCTTTCAGGCAGAGGATTCTATAAACCCCTCTAAGATTATTAATTAGACTATTAAGGAAGTTAAATATAATCCTCTCAGTCTAGCTAACCTTCTCAGCCTGGGAAACCTTCAAAAAAAAAATATTAAGTATAATTTTAATACTATAAACCTCATTAATATATAGTCTTATTAGAATCTCACTAAGGTCTAATAGGTAAGTAATATCTATATTATTAATATTTCTAATAGTATTACTATTCCTATCACTACAGCTTTTAGTTTCACTGGAGTTAAGATAAAAGCCTATCCTACACTTAAGATAATATACTAATACCTTATCTATACTTATCTATTGTAAGTTATTAAAACCTACTGCTATATAGATATTTAATTCACTTAAAATAAGATTAACTTTTTTCACTATAAGGTATACTACCTTACTAAATCTATAGAGATTATTAGCTGTAATATTCTTCTCTTACTTACTTAAGTAGGTAAAGAGATTTATCTAGACCTTATTAAAATTAAGCTATTATTAATAATAAATAAGAAATATACTTTTTATTTTCTTAATTACTATAATAAATATTACTAGCTTATTTTACTTAATACTTACTACTATAAGGTTATACTTAAAACTATTAAGAGCTTTAATAATATCTTTATTAATATAACTACCTTAACTATAAAGTTATAAGTATATAATAACACTCCTAAACTTAAGAAGATACTAAGAGATCTCTATTTTTTAGATACTTATTTAAATCTCACTATAGTATATACACCCTCTATAAATAGAGTAATTGAATATACTGGCTAGATTATTATTAAAGTGGTATACACTATACTTATAGATAATAGCCTCCCTGAGGAACTCTAGGACTATGCTCTTAATATTACTATTTAAGTCCTAAACCTTCTCCCGCAAGCTAATAAAAATAAATTCAGCCCTTATAAGATTATAGCGAGAGAGTTAAACCTGGTAAAAGATTGTAAGCCTCTATATATTAAGTATATCTAAATATTTAGATATATCACCTACATTCACAAGAAGGATAGTAAGTATCCTCCTTACGCCGCTAAGATAGAGGTATATACTATAAAAAGCTTCCTTATTAGTTATACCTCTTTATATAGCTATATTTACTATATTTACATCCCTAATATAAAGAAAGTTTTTCATTACTATAATATTCACTTTTATAAAGATCCTGATAAGACTGTTTTATACTCTCTTAGAGATTATACTGAACTAAATAATATCAATTATGATATTCTATTTAATAAACTGAACTTATAGATTCAGTATCCTAACTAGGTTCTAAATTAAAATCCTACTAATATAAATAACTCCTTATTTAAGAAGAAATATAAAGCTTAACTATTATATTAAACTAATAATCCTTATATTATAGAATATATAACTTCACTACTAGAGGAGCATATTCCTAATATACTTATTACTAAATAATTTACTAACCTTCCAGATAATAAAAATAATAATAATTTTATAGATACTATTTAATAATAAGAGTTAAATTATTTAGATTCTAATATTAACTTATTTATAATAAAGCTAGCTAATATTCTTACTGTTTCTGCTTCAGGTTAGCTTTATTATACTACTATAGTAAAGTTACCTAGTTATTATTATGAAATTTACAGTCTTTATTCCTATAAGAAGAAAACTTATTTTACTACTAATATTTATATTAATTTAGATATTCTAATTATTATTACTCCTCTTGCTGCTGTAATATTATTAAAAGTTCTTCCTCTAGGTTACTCTATCCCCCATACTATTAAGGAAGTAAAGGAAAATCCTCTCTAACTTTCCTACTAGAAGCTTATATATAATACTAAGATATAATAGATAGTTAATAAAGAGACTTTCTATTTTATCGATAAACTTTATAACGTTAAGATTCTTCTAGGTATATGGATTTTTAATATTAAGATTAATATTTCTAATGATATTATGAGATTTAAGGCTTAATAGGTTATATATAGTAATTATAAGAAGGGGTGACTAGTTCTCTTAAGAGGTTTATATTATTATAGTAACTATTATTACTATATATTTTTTCTTTACTATTATTATATTCTGTTATCTCTTATTTGAGATATATGATTTTGATATTACCTTCCTTATAGTATTAGTTCCGTATAGCGTTTAAGTTTATATTCGTTAACCTACAGGTTACTCTAATAGATTAGATAAGGTCTGGTTACTCTATAAGGCACTTTATAGCTTCTATAAGAGCCTCTTTTAGTAGTTTCAGTTCATTAGAGTGGAAATAGAGAAGATTAGCTTTATGCCTATTAAGGGGGAGATTTGCCTCTTTATTAATAAGAGTCTTAATATCTATATCCTTATATATATTAATAATAATACTGTAGCTACCTCTACGCTTGAAATTATAAAGAAGGTTTGTAAGATATTTAAGACAGTATATCCCCTTAAGGACCTCAGTATTACTATTCAGTTTTTAGGATTTTAGATTTACTATAGTAATATAAAGATCTTTTTATCTTAGTATAAATATATTAACTCTATTTTATATTAATTTAGCTATTATAAATTTCATACTATTAAGACCCCTCTCCCTATAAATAAGAACCTTCTAATTATATAGTCTAAGGATAAATATAATAATTAATTATATTAGCTCAATATAGAGTAAACTAGTTATCTTAATTGGTTAGCTATTAGTATTTAACTGGATATTATTTATATTATAGGTAAACTCTACTAGGTAAATACTAGCTTCTCTCTTACGTATTAATATATTATTAAATACCTCTTTTAATACCTTATTAGTATTACTAGTTATAATATTACTTTTAGAGGAATAAATCCCCAGATAGATCTAGGCTTCTATATTATAGTGGATACTGCTTTTACTGATAATTAATCCTTATATATATTAACTGGCAGTTATATTATTTACTTTACTAGCTTTCTGATTACTTAGAAGTTAAAGAAGTAGATAATTATCACTCTAAGTTTTATAGAGGCAGAATTTATTAACCTCACGCCTACTAGTATATCCTTTAAGTAGATTTAATAATATATTAAGTAGCTACTAGACCGATAGATTACTATACTTATAATTTTATTTACAGATAGTATAAATACTCTCACTAATATTATAAACCTACTAAATAAGATTTATACCTAAAATATTGATATTCAGTATAAGTAAATTATTCAGGAAGTTAATAATAATAATATTATTACTCTATATCTTATTAAGGATATTAATATAGCTACTAACAGCCTCACTAAGATCCTGAATATTATTAAGTATAAGGATTTTATCAGGTTACTTAAAATAATAGATAGTTTAGATTAATAGAAGTTTCTAAAGGGATTAAAAGTAACTAGATTAATCAGTATCTAACTATATAGCTTTAACACTATAAAGCCCGAAAGTATTTAACTTTCGAAAAACTCCTCAGTTTTGGAGTTTTCAGGCAAAACTAACAGTTTTGATAATTTTAACGTTTTTACCAGTTTTTCATATATTTTAGCAGCCTTTAAGCCTAGTCTGTAGGGGAGTATTAGGGGGTAGCTTATAGCTACCTAGGCTACGTCACGTGACAGGCTAAGCTATAGCTATTAGGGCGCCCCTCAGCTACGTAGGTGGCTGTGAGACCTTCCCCTCTTTATATACAGATATTCAGCATCACCAATTGCCTTATTACCTATAAGTAGTAATAAGAAACTTATAAGAAATAAAATAATATACTTTCTGGAAGTATCTAAAAACCTAGAATAACTTATAAAAAGTTATAAACTTATAATAAAGATTATAAGATATATATAAAGAAAGTTAAGGAAATAGCTAGAAATATAAGTGGATATTTAGTTAATATAGAGGAAATATTTTTCTTTAAAAGAAAACTTATTATATTAAATTTAAAATTCCTAAAATATAACATTCTTTACCTATATTATAATAAATATAATGTAGAATATAAAAAAATAAATAAAATCTATAATTTAGTAAAGAGAAACTTCTACTAAAGTAACCTAACTATAAATATATAAGACTATATAATATTATATTAAATTTACTAGAATATTAGAATATTATAATATAAACTATATAGGTAGTTATAGTTTCTACTAATTTCTATAAAACTATTTCAGAAACTTAAATATAATTTAATTATTAGAATTCTAGAAAGTATTTAGAGAGATAGTAATATATATAATATTATCCTTATAATTATATATAGATTTATAAAGTTTATTTTATTTATTCTAATAATAAAGAGGATAATAGCTATAAAACTAGTAGTAATATTCTATAAGAAAGTAAAATACTAATTTAATATTCTAGATAATATTATTAGTAATAGAAATAAGTTTCTTCCTAATTAGTTTTAGAAGGAATTTATAATAAAATATTAGATTAAATAATAGCTATTAATAGTATATTATCCATAGACTAATAAGTAAACTGAATAAATATATTAGACTCTAAAGTAATATCTCTAGATATTTACTAGAGATTTACTTATAGTCTAGATAATATAACTTAAAGAAACTATATTTATATATAATAATAATAAATATACTACTACTAACTACTTATTAATAGAGAGGCTATATAGATTTTACCTATAGATAGTTAAATATATAGTAAAAAGTAATTTAATAATATAGAGTATAGTAAAATATATTAACTATATTAGCTAGCTATACTAAGAAATAGTAATATATTAGTAGATAGTAATAGAAAGCTAAGTAAAATATATAATGTAAAGTATAAATAATATAAGTTTATATATAAAGTTACTATGACTTTTTTAATCAAGAATTTTAAATTTAAATATAGGAAGCCAATATTAAGATATATTAAAGTCTCTATTATTAAGAGAAGTAGGAAATAAGTATATAAAATATATTTACTAAAATAATACTAGTAGATATATAATATATTTCTAAGTTTATCTTTTAAACCTTAGATAAATTAGTAGAATAATAATAATATTTAGGTTATTCTACTTAAGTTAGAGAATAATTTAGTAGAGTGGGAAATTAAGGATATTATTAGTAAATAAGAAGATAGACTAAATAAATACTTTCTTATAAAATAGGTAAGCTAGCTGATAGAATATAATATTTGGAAGACTATAATTAACCTAAGTAATATAAAAAAAGCTATTTATAAATATAAAGAATAAATAATATATTACTATAGAAAGTAGAATAATTAATATTAATATTAAATCTACAGTAATATTATATAGAGGGAAGGAAAGATAAAAAAATATATTAATTATTAAAGTATCTTCAATAGTATTCCAAGGGGTATATTTCTAAATTAGAAACTCTATATAAGGATATAACTAACTAACGCTATATAGTGTATCTGGCAACCTACCAGCCAGACACTAGAAAAGTTTTCACTTAAAGGATCCTAACTTAAATCTTTTAAGTAATAGTCTATATAGTAATATAAATTCTACCTATATATTTAAATCTTTCCTAGTTAAGACTTTTAGTTATACTTTTATAATTCTATTATTTCTACTTATTTTTAAGTAACTAGTATAAGTAAGAATATTAAGTAATAATTAGTAATATAGAAAGTATATAGTCTATAAGTATATAGTTAATATAAGTTTCAACAAGCTTTAGTAATTAATACTTAATCTAGTAGATATATATAGTGAAATTATTAATAATATACTATATTACTATAGAAAGCTAGATAATAATAGTAGATAAGTATTTACTTCTAAGGAGGATACTTTCTATAAGGAAGAAATTCTATATTCTCTTTTAGATAAATTAGAATCTAATATTAATATAAGCTCTTACTGATAGCTTACTGAAGATAAGCTAAGGGTGAATTTATTAGATAGTTTTATTTAGAATATAGCCTGAGACATAGAATATATATTTTCTAAGTTTAGGAGAGAAGGTATATTCTCTTTAATTTTAATCTGGAGGACTAAGTAGTTACTATATATTTAGTAATATACCTCTATATTTAATAAATAATTTTAATTCTTATTCTAACTAAAGCTAAATCTTATAGGTGTAATAAGTAAGATATTTGAAACTATATAGCTATAGATAGCTATATATTAGGAATAGATATAAAGATAGTAGGAGGTTTATAAGAATTAAACTACTATATTTATATAATAATTTACTGAGTGCTTATTAGTATCTAAATTACCTAAAGATTGAGAGAAGCTACTTTTATATAATTATAAGATAATAGGGGAGGAATTTATAGATAAACAAGTTAGTCACTAGATTATAGTTATTAAGGATAGTTATTAAATTTAGCTAAGTAGTATTATAAATTAGTAGATTTAATAGGTATTTATAAAGTTTATATTATATTTTTAGATAGAACAGTAAAACTATAGGGTAGGTCTGGAGGATAAACTTATATAAACTAACTTTATTATATTTATTTACTGATAGTATATTAATCTAGAAATATAGAAGTAACTATATTAATAAAAGTTTAAAGAAATATAATAGGATAAATATTAGTTACTAATATAATATTATACTGAATAGTTAGTATTCTATTAGAACTTAAATATTCTAGGATTTAAGTAAAGTAAAGGGAAGATTTTTATTTTCTTCTATAGATTATATTCTAATTTAAAGAGAGAGATAGAGAGATTTAAAATTTCCCTTTTAAAAGCTTAAGAAATTATAATAGAATTAAAATAACTATAGAAACTTAAGTAATAATATAATAGTAAGTTAATAAGAAATAGAGAATATAAGTAATCCTATTTAGAAATATAAGTATTCTAATTAACTTTAGTTTTAAGGATACTAAGGAAAATTACCTCCTCTATATTTTTAATACTTACTAGATACTATTTTAATATTAGTAGTATAAGGAATATTATACTAATCTTAATATAAAGAACTTAATATACTCTAGCTATATTATAGACTCCAGGAGCCTATTTTATATATAGTAAGATAGAATATAAAGCTATATAATATTATAGTAATATAGAAGCTAACTTAATATTACTAGCTGCCTGAGGGTAGAGTATACTAGGATCCTAAATATTAG
The DNA here is from genome assembly GCA_001693025.2 of Colletotrichum lindemuthianum. Lineage (NCBI taxonomy): Eukaryota > Fungi > Ascomycota > Sordariomycetes > Glomerellales > Glomerellaceae > Colletotrichum > Colletotrichum lindemuthianum. Next base: position 18,466 of record MASP02000041.1, on the reverse strand, counting down.
TATAAGCTACTAATACTAACTTCTATATAAAAAATAACTAGGGCAATAAGTAGGTATAGAAATATAACTAATAATCTCTATACTAATTAAGGAGTTAGTTTCTATTAGGAAGATAGCTAAAAGTTTAGTAATTATTCTCTAAGGAGTAGAGGAATAAGAAATAATAGTAAATATAAATTTATACTTATAGATAGATCTTATTAGTAAGTAGCTAGCTAAAATAATATATCTAATATTAGCTAATATAGAAATATTAGTATTAGAAAAGTTTAATAAATTAGTATTAGTTTTAGGAAAAATCTATTAGTTAATCTTTTTTTTATAGATTTAAAAAGATACCTCTAGAAGATATACTAACTATTTACTGAAACTTACTAACCTGAGGGTTACTTAAACTTTCTGCTAGATTAATATTCTATGGATTAGAAGGATATTATAATTAATATCTATATAAATATATAATATTATAAGTATATATCTATTACTAAACTAGAGGTATTTACTTAAGAAATTATTAAGAATAATAAGATTACTTATATACTTTATATTAGTAAAATAGAAAATAACTTAGAGATCTATATTGAGATATTAGGGAAATTAGATTAGGTTATAGTAACTATAGATATCCCTAAGGAACTACTAAGTAAGTAGGCAGTATTTAATAAAGTAGTAATAAAGATTATTCTAGTATTTAAGAATATTAAATATTCTATTATTCTGGAATTAGGTAAGAAACTACTATATAGTTTTATTTACCCCCTAAGTAAGTAATAACTTAAAGAATTATAAGTGTATATTATAGAGAATTTAGAAAATAGTTATATATAATTATTAATAAGTAAAGTAGATATATTTATTCTATTTATACTAAAGAAGGATAGTTTCCTATAGTCTTATATTAACTATAGGGAACTTAATAAGGTTATAATTAAAAATTAATACTTACTGCTTCTTATTAGCAAACTTCTAAATAGACTTTATAAAGTAATATAGATTTTAAAGATTAAACTTAAGGATATTTACTACTATATTAGAATTAAGCTGGAGGATTATTAGAAGATAGTATTAAGGATAAAATATAGTGATTATAAATATATAGTTATATTATTTAGTTTTATAAATATATTTATAATACTTTAGGTATATATTAATTATATACTTACTAAACTAATAAATATCTACTATATAATATATATAGATAATATTATAGTTTATATAACTAAAACTAAAGAAGACTATATTAATATTCTATTATAAGTTCTTACTAGATTATATAAGATATATTTTTTTGTAAAGCTTTCTAAGTGTAAGTTTTATATAGAGGAGATTAGTTTCCTAAGCTATATTATAATCTGGATAGATATTAAGATAAATTCAGTTAGAGTGTAAATAATTACTAAGTAGAAGCTACTAGAGATATTTAAGAAGCTCCAGATATTCCTAGGTTTCTGTAATTTTTACTGTAAGTTTATTACTAAATACTCTAGAGTGATAATATTACTTATTATATTTCAAAAGGGGAATATAAAGAAGAAGGTATTTTTATAACCTGAGGATATATAAGTAGTATTTATAATATTATAAGATACTTTTTATTTAGTAATTACTCTCTAATATTAAAATTCTCTTTAAGAAACTAGAGTGAAAATAGATATATTATAAAGAGTTATTTTAGGTATCTTATTATAGTTAGTAGAGAGCTAATAGTAACTTATTACTTATTATTTAAAGAAGTTTAGTAAAGTAGAGTAAAAGTGGGGAATAGAGTAGTAGAAACTACTTATTATTATTAAGAGTCTAGACTACTAGGAATACTACTTTATAGGTTTCTCTAAGAAGTTTATAGTTCTTATAGACTACTAGATACTAATAAAAATTATTATAGCTTCTATATAGAATTTTTAGGGAAGGTTTACTTACTGGATCTATAAACTTTTAGTATTTAATTTTAATTTAGAATATTAACCTAAAGTAATAAATCTGGTGGATAGACTATTTAGGTAATTAGACTATATAAAAAGAGAGGTAGAATATTATAATATACTGCTAATTTTTATAAATAAGTTCTAACTTATAAAATTACTATTAGTAGATTTTTATAAAGTAGTTATAAAAATTTAGGGAAATTTAAAGTTAGTAAAAACTTTTATTTAGATAATATAGAAGTAGGAAGAATATTTCTATAAGGAAGTTAGCTTTAGAGGTAGAGGATACTTAACTTCCTAAAAGTAGAATCTTTATTAAGATACTAGAAATATAGTAATAATTATAACTATAGTTACTTATAGTTAGAATAAATATAGAGAAATAGAGAATATTTAATAAATACTAAATAGTAGAGAGAATTTAATAAGACCTAGAGTTACTATCTTAATATAATATATTCTATATTTAGTAATAAGGAAGCTTATAAAAGATAAAATAATATACTCCCTTAGAGTATCTAAAGATTTAGAATAATTTATAAATAAGCTACAGATTTATAATAAAGATTGATAGATATATATAGAGAGAATTTAGAGAATAGCTAGAAATATAAGTAAGTATTTAGTTAGTATAGAAAGAATATTCTTCTTTAAAAGAAAACTAATTATACTAAATATAGAATTTCTAAAATATAAAATTCTTTACCTATATTATAATAAGTATAGAGTGGAATATATAAATATAAATAAACCTATAATTTAGTAAAGAGGAACTTTCACTAAAGTAACTTAATTATAAATATATAAGATTATATAATATTATATTAAGTTTACTAAAATATTAGAATACTATAATATAAACTATATAGATAGTTATAATTTCTGCTAATTTCTATAGGATTATTTTAGGAACTTAATATAGATTTTATTATTAAGTTTCTAGAGAGTAATTAGAGAGATAGTAATATATATAATATTATCCTTATAATTATAGATAGGTTTATAAAGTTTACTCTATTTATTCTAATAATAAAGAGGATAATAGCTGTAAAGTTAGTAGTAATATTTTATAAGGAAGTTAAATATTAATTTAATATTCTAGAAGATATTATTAGTAATAAAGATAAGTTTCTTACTAGCTAGTTCTGGGAGGAATTTATAATAGAATACTTTATTAAATAATAGCTATTAATAGTATACTACCTATAGACTGATAGGTAAACTGAGTGGATATATTAAACTCTAGAGTAATACTTCTGGATATTTACTAGAGACTTACTTATAGTATAAATAATATAACTATAAAAAACTATATTTATATATAATAATAGTAAATATACTACTACTAGCTACTTACTAATAGAAAAACTATATAGATTTTATTTATAAATAGTTAAATATATAATAAAGAGTAACTTAGTAATATAAAATATAATAGAGTATATTAACTATATTAGCTAGTTATACTAGTAAATACTAACCTACTAGTAGATAGCTATAGAGAATTACGTAAAAGTATATAATATAAAATATAAGTAGTATAAGTTTATATATAAAACTACTATCAGGCTCTCAATAAATAATTTTAAATTTAAATATAGAAAGTTAATATTAAGATATATTAAAATCGCTATTACTAAGAGAATTAGAAAATAAGTATATAAAATATATTTACTAAAATAATACTAACAGATATATAATATATTCTCAGTTTTATTCCTTAAATTTTAGATAGATTAGTAAGATAATAGTAATATTCAGGCTATCCTACCTAAGTTAGAAAATAATCTAGTAAAGTAGGAAGTTAAGGAGATTATTAGTAAATAAGAAGATAAATTTAATAAATATTTTCTTATAAAATAGGTAGGTTAGTTAGTAAAGTATAATATTTAGGACATTATAGCTAATCTAAGTAATATAAAAGAAGCTATCTGTAAGTATAAGGAATAAATAATATATTACTATAGAAAGTAGGATAATTAATATTAATATTAAGTTTATAGTAATATTATATAGAGGGGAGGGAAGAGAAAAAAAAATTATTAACTACTTGAAAATTCTAAATAGTATTCTAAGGAATATATTTCTAAACTAGAAACTTTATAAATTTTAGTAATAAATTAGTTAGTATATATAGTTAAGAATACTAAATACTTTTAAGATTTAGAAGTATTTTTATAAAGATATTCCTAACTTCTCTTTAGAGTAATAGTAAAAGTAGTAACTTACTTAAAAATAGCTTTCTTAGAAGTAACTTTCTTTAGAGTAGCTTTCTTAGAAGTAATAATAGATATATAGCGAGAGGTTATAGAAGATAATAAAATAATAGTAATACTAGATAAATAGATTTTATATATCTTTAGAGGGAGTTTATTATTAAATTTATCAGTATCCTTTTTAATATTTAATATTATGATATTATTAATATTATTACTATTAGTAGGTTAATATAGAGGGTTTACTATATAAATATTATTAGAAGGAGAATAATTAAATATAATTTTCTTAATAATATAACTAATAGAGAAGTTAGTATTTATAGAGAGACTACTAGAAATAATAATAATATAATCTTAAGAATAAGAAGTAATAATAATATTACTACTAATAAGATAGTAAATAGATATAAATAGATAGAAGAGTCTTAAAGGAATTTTAACTATTTTAGACTTACTACGAGATAAATTACTACTATCAGTATTACTATTATTATTACTACTATTACTATTCTTATTAATATCCTTACTAAATTTATTATTAATAGATAGTAAAATAAGGGGAAATATATAGTAAGAAGTAGTAATATTAAATTTATAAAAAATAAACTAACCACTCTAAATAGTAATAAGGTAATTAGAAGTATTATATATAGAATAATTAGTAAGATATTAGTGGAAAATATTATTAAATTATAATATTATTTTAATAGTACATATTTTAATATTAAGTAGAGGTTTAGTAAAATAAAGATTATTAAGGAAATAGGTAAGATTATTATTTAGTATAATAATAAGATTATTATTCTAGAGATATATAAGTTATATAGTAGATATATAGTGAAATATTTTAGTTTCTATACTAAGAATATTTACTTATTTAAAGTAATTAGTAGAGATAGTATAGTAAGTATTTAAAGTAATTTATAGAAATAAGGAGTATAATATTTAGATACTTATAAATAGATAATATCTTCTAGAGGAGAAGATATTTTAAAGCTAACTTTAATTATTTTATATTAATAATAGAATTCTAAATAATTTTATTTATATATTACTATTTTACTGAAACCTCAGAGAGAATATAAAGAAGTTTATTTTTATAGAGAGATTATAAAGTTTATTATTCTAGAAACTTATAGAAATAGATAAACTTATTCTAAGTAACTTAAGTAATATTATATAACTTAAAGGGAATTTATATTATAAAATTAGTAAAATACTAGTAATAATATAATAAAGAGATAATTTACATTATAATATTTCTACTTATTTTTTTATAGATAATATATTTTATATTATACTTACTAACAATATAGAGGAGTTTCTCTATATTAAGATAAAGAAATAAAAGATAGCTAAAATATAGTATATAATTACTAGGTTTTAGATAAAGGAAACTTTTATTATTAATTTTAGGTTATTATAAATATATATCTTGAGGATAGATATAATAATAATAACATAAGATATTATTATAGAATATATAGTATATTAATAATAAATAGAAAAAAGATAAGAATAGAGGGAAATATTAATAAAATAAAAATAGAGATATAAGTATCTAGTAAGTAAATATAGAGGGGTATCTGAAGAATAGAGATAATAAAGATAAAAATTAAGAGGTATAGAAAATATATAATAAAGAAGAGAGAAAAACTACTATAAGTATAATAAAGTAATTTTAAGAAAATTATAATAAACTTTTTATAATAGAATAATATCTAAAAATTATAAGTAATAATCTATTATAAGGTTAATAGTGAATATAATAATAAATAAATAGAAGGAATAAATAAAATATCTATAATAATAGTATTATAAAAAATTATATTATTATTTAAAGATATAGAATTAGTTTTTAAATTAATATTCTGGTAATAAAAGTAGGTTAAAGATTCTTAATAATAATAATAAGTATTAGTATTATAGTTACTATATAATTAGCAATATTAGTGAAGTTTTATAATTAGAAGATAAGGTAGAATATATAACTATAGCTTTAGGGATCAAGGTTTTAGGAGGGGGGGATAGTTATAAGGATATAACTAACTAATATTATACAGTATACCTAGTAACCTACTAGCTAGGCACTAGAAAGGTTTTTACTCGAAGGATTCTAATTTAGATTCTTTAAGTAATAGTCTATATAGTAATATAGATCCTACCTGTGTATCTAAACCTTTCCTAGTTAAGACCTTTAGTTATACTCTTACACTCTATAAACTTTAGTAATAGATTAGCTAGTATATATAGTTAAAAATGCTAAGTATATTTAAGATTTAGAAGTATTCTTATAAAAGTATCTCTAACTTCTCTTTAGAGTAATAGTAGGAGTAGTAGTTTACTTAGAAGTAGCTTTCTTAAATATAGTTTTCTTAGAAGTAATCTTCTTAGAAGTAGCTTTCTTGGAAATAGTAGTGCATATTTAGCGAGAGGCTATAGAAGATAATAACATAATAGTAGTATTAGATAAATAGATTTTATACCTTTTTAGAGAGAGTTTATTATTAAACTTATTAGTATCCTCCTTAATATTTTATATTATAATATTATTAATATTACTTTTATTAATAAGTTAATATAGAGAGTTTACTATATAAATATTATTATAAGGAAAATAATTAGGTATAACTTTCTTAATAGTATGACTAATAGAGAAGTTAGTATTTATAGAGGAGTTACTAAAAGTAATAATAATATAATCTTAAGGATAAGAAGTAGTAATAATATTACTACTAATAGAATAGTAAATAAATATAAATAGATAGAAAGGTTTTAAGGGGATTTTAACTACTTTAAACTTATTATAGGATAAATTATTATTATTATTACTATTATTCTTATTATTATTATTATTATTAATATTATTACTATTATTATTCTTATTAATATTCTTACTAAACTTATTATTAATAAATAGTAAAGTAAGGGGAAGTATATAGTAAGAAATAGTAATATTAGATTTATAAGAAATAGATTAACTATCTATTATAATAATAGGATAATTAGAAGTATTATATATAGAATAATTAGTAAGATATTAGTAGAAAATATTATTAAATTAAAATATTATTTTAATAGTATATATTTTAGTATTAGGTGGAGATTTAGTCTAATAGAGATTCTTAAGAAAATAGGTGAAACTATTATCTAATATAATAGTGAAATTATTAGTCTAGAAATATATAGATTATATAGTGAATATATAATAAAGTATTTTAGTTTCTATAGTAAGATAATCTACTTATTTATAACAATTAATAAAAATAATATAGTAAGTAGTTAGTATAAGTTATAGAAATAAGAAATATAACGTTAAGATACTTATAAATAGATAATATCTCCTAGAGGGGAAGATATTCTAAATTTAATTTTAATTACTTTATATTAATAGTGGAATTCTAAATAATCTTACTTATATATTACTATTTTACTAAGATTTTAGAAAGAATATTAAGAAGTTTATCTTTATAATAAAATTATAAGGTTTTTTACTTTAGAAACTTATTAAAGTAGATAAATTTATTCTAAGTAACTTAAGTAGTATTATATAACTTAAAGGGAATCTATATTATGAAAATTAGTAAAATATTAGTAATAATATAATAGAGAAATAATTTATATTACAATATTTCTACTTATTCTTCTTATAGATAATATACTTTATATTATAGTTACTAATAATATAGAGAAGTTTCTCTATATTAAGATAAAAGAATAAAAGATAGCTAAAATATAGTATATAGTTACTAAATATTATATAAAGAAACCTTTTATTATTAGCTTTAAGGTTATTATAAATATATATCTAGAGAATAGATATAATAATAGTAATATAAGATATTATTAGAGAATATATAATATATTAATAATAAATAGGAAGAAGATATAAATAGAGAGAAATATTAATAGAATAAAAATAAAACTATAAGTATTTAGTAAGTAAATATAGAGAAATATTTAAAAAAGGAAAATAGTAAAAATAAAAATTAAGAAGTATAGAAAGTATATAATAAAGAAGAGAGGAGAGTTATTACAGATATAGTAAATAGATTTTAAGAAAATTATAGTGAACTTCTTATAATAAAGTAGTATCTAAAAAACTATAAGTAATAACCTATTATAAAGCTAATAATAAATATTATTATAAATAAACACAAGAAGTAAGTAAAGTATTTATAATAATAATATTATAAATAATTATATTACTATTGAAGAATATGGGATTAGTTTTTAAACTAATATTCTGGTAATTAAATAGGTTAAAAATCCTTAATAATAATAATAAGTATTAGTATTATAGTTACTATATAATTAGTAATATTAGTGAAACCTTATAATTAGGAGATAAGGTAGGATATATAACTATAACTTTAGGAATTAAAGCTTCAGGAGGGGGGGATAGTTATAAAAATATAACCAACTAATACTATATAGTATACTTAGTAACCTACTAGCTAGATACTAGAAAGGTATTTACTTAAAGAATTCTAACTTAGATTCTTTAAGTAATAGTCTATATAGTAATATAGACTCTACCTATATATCTAAACTTTTCCTAGTTAAGATCTTTAGTTACACTCTTATAGTTATATAATACTATTTAAGCTATTTAGAATAGGTTTCTTTACTTCTATAAGCTTCTAAAGTGAAAAGTTTATAATTTTATCATAAGGATAAACTTCTTTATATTTTCTTTAAGATGTTAGCAAAATAGTAGTATATAGGTAAAATTATTAAGAATTCTATTATTAATATAAAGTAATTAAAGTTAAGTTTAAAGTATCTTCTTCTCTAGAAGATATTATCTATTTATAAATATTAAAATATTATATTTCTTATTTCTATAAATTATACTAAATACTTACTATATTATCTCTACTTATAACTTTAAATAGATTAATTATCTAACTATAGAAACTAGAATATTTTACTATATATTTACTATATAATCTATATATTTTTTAGAATATTAATTTTATTATTATATTAGATAATATTTTTATTTATTTCCTGAATAATTCCTATTATATTAAACTTCTATCTATTACTAAAATATATATTTTTAAGGTAATATTCTAATTAAAAAATATTTTCTATTAGTATCTTACTAATTATTCTATATATAATACTTCTAATTACCTTATTACTTTTATAGATAGTTAGTTTATTTCTTATAAATTTAATATCATTATTTCTTATTATATACCTCCTTCTACCTTACTACTTTTTGATAGTAAGTTTAGTAAGAATATTAATAAGAATAGTAATAGTAATAATAATAATAATAGTAATAATAGTAATAATGTATCCTATAGTAAGTTTAAGGTAGTTAAGATTCCCTTAAAACCTTTCTATTTACTTATACTTATTTATTATTCTATTAGTAGTAATATTATTATTACTTTTTATTCTTAGAATTATATTATTATTACTTTTAGTAGTTTCTCTAGAAATACTAGCTTCTCTATTAGTTTTACTATTCAGAAAGCTATATCTAATTATTTCCCTTCTGATAATATTTATATAGTAAGCTTTCTATATTAACCTACTAATAATAATAATATTAATAGTATTATAATATTAAATACTAAGGAGGATACTAATAAATTCAATAATAAACTTCCTCTAAAGAAACGTAAAATTTCTTTATTTAGTATTACTATAACCTTATTACCTTCTATAGCCTCTCGCTAAATATTTACTACTACTTTAAGAAAAGCTACTTCTAAGAAGATTACTTCTAAGTAAGCTACCTCCAAGAAGGCTGCTACTTCTATTATTATTTTAAAGAGAAGTTAGAAATATCCTTATAAAAATACTTCTAAATTTTAAGTATACTTAATATTTTTTAACTATATATACTAGCTATCTTATTAGTAAAATCTACAAAGTTAGTTTAGAAATATATTCTTTAATATTTTTATTTATATATACTAGCTGATTTATTATCAAGGTTTATGGAAATCTCAGTTTAAAAATATATCTTTTAGAATACTATTTAAGATATTTAAGTAATAAACAAATCTTTTTTCTCTTTCCTTTCCTCTATATAATATCACTATAAGTTTAATATTAATATTAATTATTTTACTTTCTATAGTAGTATATTATTTATTCCTTATATTTATAAATAGCTTCTTTTATATTATTTAGATTAACTATAATCTTCCAGATATTATATTCTATTAACTAGCTTATCTATTTTATAAGAAAGTAGTTATTAAATCTATCTTCTTATTTACTAATAATTCTCTTAACTTCCTATTCTACTAGATTATTCTGTAATTTAGGTAGAATAATCTAAATATTACTATTATTTTACCAGTCTATTTAGAGTTGAAGAAATAAAACTGGGAATATATTTTATATCTACTGATATTACTTTAGTAAATATATTCTATATATCTATTTCCTAATTCTTTTAGTAATAGAGACTTTAATATATTTTAATACTAATATATAAATCTAAAATTATTTATTAAGAGGCTAATAGTAACTTCATATATAAACTTATACTACTTATACTTTATATTATATACTTATACTTAACTTTCTATAGCTATCTACTAATATTTTACTATTTATTAATATAGCTAACTAATATAATTAATATATTCCACTATATTCTATATTATTAAATTACTTTCTATTATATATTTAATTATCTATAGTGAAAATTTATATAGTTTCTCTATTAGTAAGTAGCTAATAGTAATATATTTACTATTATTATATATAAATATATCTTTTTTAAGTTATACTGCCTAGATTATAGGTAAGTCTTTAGTAAATATCTAGAGATATTACTTTAGAGTTTAATATATTTACTTAGTTTACCTATTAGTCTGTAAATAATATACTATTAATAGCTATTATTTAACTTAATATTTTACTATAAATTCCTTCTAGAACTAATTAGTAAGAAACTTATTTCTATTATTCATAATATTTTCTGGAATATTAAGTTAGTATTCTATTTTCTTATAAAATATTATTATTAACTTTATAATTATTATCCTTTTTATTATCAAAATAAATAAATTAAACTCTATAAATCTATTTATAATTATAAAGATAATATTATATATATTACTATTTTTCTAAATATTTTCTGGAAATTTAGTAATAGAATTCATAGTAAGTTTCTAAAATAATTCTATAGAAATTAATAGAAACTATAATTATCTATATAATTTATATTAGAATATTCTAATACTTTAGTAAATCTAATATAATACTATATAATCTTATATATTTATAACTAAGTTACTTTAGTGGAAGTTTCTTTCTATTAAATTATAAATCTTATTTATATTCATATATTCTACTTTATACTTATTATAATATAGATAAGAAATTTTATTTTTTAGGAACTCTATATTTAATATAATAAACTTTCCTTTAAAGAAAAGTATTTTCTCTATATTAACTAAATATCTACTTATATCTCTAATTATTTCCTAAATTTTCTCTATATATATTTAATAATCTTCATTATAAACTTATAGCTTTTTTATAAATTATTCTAGATTCTTAGATACTTCCAGAAAATATAATATTTTATTTTTTATAAACTTCCTTATTACTAAATATAGAATATACTATACTTAAATAGTAATTTTAGTTTTTATTAAATTCTCTCTATTATTTAGTATTTATTAGATATTCTCTATTTCTCTATATTTATTTTAGTTATAAGTAATTATAACTGTAATTATTATTATATTTCTAATATTCTAATAAAATTTCTCTTTTTAGAGGACTAAATATCCTCCAGTTTTAAGGTTAACTTTCTTACTAAAGTATTTTCCTTACTTCTATATTATCTAAATAAAGATGTTTACTAATTTTGAGCTTTCTGAAGTTTTTATCATTACTTTATAAATATTCACTAATAGTAACTTTATAAGTTAAAGTTTATTTATAAAGATTAATAATATATAATAATATTCTACCTTTCCCTTTATATAATCTAGCTATCTAAATAATTTATCTACTAAGTTTATTACCTTAGATTAATATTCTAAATTAAAAGTTTATATATTTAGTAAGTAAATTTTTCCTGAAAGTTCTATATAGAAGTTATAATAACTTCTGTTAGTATTTAGTAATTTATAATAATTATAAACTTCTTAGAGAGATTTATAAAGTAGTATTTTTAGTATTTTAGATTTTTAATAATAGTAAGTAATTTCTACTATTTTATTTCCTATCTTTACTTTACTTTACTAAGCTTTTTTAAGTAGTAGATAATAAGTTACTATTAACTTTTTACTAACTATAATAGAATACCTAAAATAGCTTTTTATAATATATTTATTTTTACTTTAGTTTCTTAAAGAGAATTTTAATATTAAAAAATAATTACTAAGTAAAAGATATTTTATATTATTATAAATATTATGTAAGTATTCTTAGGCTATAAAAATACTTTTTTCTCTATATCCTCCTTTAGAAATATAATAAGTAATATTATTACCTTAAAGTATTTAGTAATAAACTTATAGTAGAAATTATAGAAACCTAGAAATATCTAAAGTTTCTTAAATATCTTTAGTAACTTCTATTTAGTAATCATTTAAATTCTAGCTAAATTTATCTTAATATCTATTTAAACTATAATATAACTTAGGAAACTAATTTCTTTTATATAAAGTTTATATTTAGAAAACTTTCTAAAATAAATATTTTATATAATTTAGTAAGAACTTATAATAGAATATTAATATAATTCTTTTTAGTTTCTATTATATAAATTATAATAGTATCTATATATATTATATAGTAGATATTAATTAGCCTAATAAGTATATAGTAAATATGTATCTGAAATATTATAAATATATTTATAAAACTAAATAGCATAATTAGATATTTATAATAGCTATACCCTATTCTAAATAGTATCTTCCAATAATTTTCCAGCTTAATTCTAATATAATAGTAGATATCCTTAAGCTTATTTTTAAAATCTATATTACTTTATAAAATTTATCCAGAAGTTTACTAATAAAAGGTAGTAGATATTAGTTTTTAATTATAACTTTATTAAGCTTCCTATAATTAACGTAAAAATATAGAGTATTATCCTTCTTTAATATAAATAAAATAAATATATTTACTTTACTTATTAATAACTATATATTACTTTTCAGTAGATTCTCTATAATATATACTTAAAAAAATTTAACTTATTACTTACTTAGAAGGTAAATAGGATTATATAGTAGTTTCTTACCTAATTCTAAATTAATAAAGTATTTAATATCCTCAAATATTAAAATAGTTTTTATTACTACTTTATTAAATACTTCCTACTTACTTAGTAGTTTCTTAGGAATCTTTATAGTTACTATAATCTAATCTCATTTCCCTAAAATCTTAATATAGACTTCTAACTTATTTTCTACTTTACTAATATAAAGTATATAAGTAATTATATTATTCTTGAAAATTTCTGAAGTATATATCCTTAGTTTGGTAATTAATATATACTTATAATACTATATATTTATATAAATATTAATTATAATATCCTTCTAATCTATAACGTTCTAGCCTAATAGAAAGTTTAAGTAATATTTAGGCTAGTAAGTTTTAGTAAATAGTTAGTATATTTTTTAGAGGTATCTTTTTAAGTTTATAAGGAAGAAGGTTAACTAATAGACTTTTTTCAAAATTAATATTAATCTATCAAATTATTCTAATATTAGTATCTTTATATTAACTGATATTAGATATAATATATTAGCTAGCTATTTACTAATAAGATCTATCAATAAATATAAATTTATATTCACTAGTATTTCTTATTTCTATACTTCTTTAAGAATTATTACTAAGTTCTTAGCTATCTTTCTAATAGAAATTAACTTCTTAATTAGCGTGGGAATTATTAATTATATTTCTATACCTACTTTCTTTTCTAATTATTTTCTATATCAAAATTAGTATAAGTAGCTTATACTAACATCCCGAATGCTAATATACTTTATTTTTAGGTAGCTAGTAATATTAAGCTAACTTCCACGCTACTATAATATTATATAATTTTATACTTTATTTTACTATATATAAAATAGACTTCTAGAATCTATAGTATAGCTAGAGTAAGTAAGATCCTCTATATTAAGGTTAATATAATATTCCTTAAGCTACTGGCGTTAAAATAGTATCTACTAAATATTAATAATATAAAGGAAATAGTCTTCCTTAATATTCTTAAGGCTGAGGCTAATTAGAATACTTATATACCTAAATTAGATTATTTATATTCTCTATTTTTTATTAACTTACTACTATACTATTATTTAAGCTTCTATAACTTTTCTACCTTTATTATAACTTCTGAAATCTTCAGAAAGAAAATTTTAAACTTCTCTATTTCTCTCTTTAAACTAGAATATAATTTATAGAAGAAAATAAAAACCTTTCTTTTACTTTACTTAAATTCTAAGGTATTTAGATTTTAATAGAATACTAATTATTTAGTATAATATTATATTAGTAACTATTACTTACCCTATTATATTTCTTTAAGTTTCTATTAGTATAGCTATTTCTGTATTTCTAAGTTAATATACTATTAGTAAATAAATATAATAAAGTTAGCTTATATAGACTTATCCTCTAGACTGTAAGGATATATACCCTATAGCCTATACGGAGAGCCGGGATAGCTAGGATCATGTAACCTATAGGGCCTGAGGCCACTAAGCCTCCTATGGGATAAAAGCCTTCTTATAGCTACCACTAGTTAGCTACACTAGATTGAAATCTTATAACCTACAGAGACCTACCTTTTACTGCTTTCCCTTCCCTTACCTAGGCTTTTAGCTACAATCTTACAATTTTTCAACTTCTACCTCTCTGAGGAGGTAAGATTAGGATTTCAGTAATAGCTCTATAATAAATACCTACTGACTAATTAGCAATTATATTAAGAATAACTATACTAGCAGTCTAGATATCTATAGTATCTGAAAATTTAATATCGAAAAATATAGCCTCTAAAAATATATTTTCTGAAAATACATTCTTAATTAGTAAGTATATAATAATCTCTATATTAACTATATTAATATAAGTAGCTAAAATAAGTAACTTAAATAATATAGCTACTAATATAATAATAGTAATTATAATAATATTTATACACTTTCTTAAATAATAATCTTCCTTTATAGAAGTTATAATAGAATATCTCTCTAGTAGTATACTTATAGTAAACTTAATATTATTATTACCAGCTTTATCTATAGCCTCTAAATATTAAGATTACTTAAAACCTCCTAGCTATTTCTATAATTTTCTTTATAAAGAGGCTATTCTATAAAAAATTAAGAATTAGCTAATAGTAATCTAAAATAGCTATATTCTACAGCTAGAAGTTTTAGAAGTATAGAAAATTTAGTAAGTTATAACTAAACTATTATATAGCCTACAGATTTAGTAGTATAATTATTATTATATCTTACTAAATTTTTTATAAGCTAACTTTATAATATTTACTTACTATTTATTAACTAATTCTACCTTATAAAAACTATATCTCTATAGTATATTTTATATATTTCAGTATAATAGCTAGATATCCCCACTAAAGTTTTATACTAAATAGTTAGTAATCTATAGATCCCTAGGAATTATTAGATTAGAGATATCTTAACTTTATGTATTTATTTTCTTCTACTATCTTAAGGTTAAAATATAGAGATACTTATAATATTAAAAGTTAAATAACTAGCTACTGAGAGCTATAACTCTAGCAGCTAAGTATCTCTAAGAGATATTATAGCCTCATAAGGATATTTTAAATAATATGATTAGAAAAGCTACTAACTATAACATTACTATTAGCTTAGTATAAATATACTATAAAATAGTTAATAAGTTAACCCTATCTAAGAGGCTCCACCTTAAAGCTTAAATATATAAAGTCTATAGTAAGTTAGGTTATTTAATTACTACTTATTACTAAAATAAGTTCTATATATACTATTAGAAACCTAGCTACTCTATAAGAGTTTACTATAACTACCTAGCTACTAAAAATTTTACTACTAAAAAAACCTTAAGGTTATATTAAGCCTGAGGTTAGAAGACTACTAAGATATAGTAATAGTAACTTCTTTCCAGAAGTAAAGTAACTAGTAAATATCTATTTATATCTTAGTAACTTAATTAGCTATAAGAAACTTTATATACCTAATCTACTATAAGATACTTTAGGGAGAAGGGATTAAATACTCTAATATTTACCTAAAAACATCCAGTTAATATACTAAAAGAGTTAGATACTCGAGTAATTACCTTAAGATATTTAGTTAATATACTGAAGTTTTATAGGTTAATATACTTACAGGGAGGCCTCACTAAGGAGTTATTAACCTCCCAGGTTAATATACCTATAGGAATAATATAGGTTAATATACTTATAGTTTTAATCTTTTCTTAAAATTACTTAAAGTTTCTTATTTTAACTACTAATTTAAACTATTATTTTAAACTATTATTTTAACTATTATTTTATTTATTATTTTAACTGTTATTTATCTGTTATTTTATCTTTACACTCCAAGCCACTACCGAACGGTCGGTAAAGTTATATATTAAGAGCGGCTATATAGTATTTACAGGCTTTAGGGCCTAAGGTCTTTAAAGGGGGGGATAATTATAAGGATATATACCCTATAGTCTGTATAGAGAGCTGGGATAGCTAGGATTATGTGACCTATAGGGCCTGAGGCCACTAGGCTTCCTATAGGATAAAAGCCTTCTTATAGCCACTACCAGTTAGCCACACTAAGTTGAAATCTTACAACCTACGGAGACCTACCTTTTGCTGCTTTCCGTTCCCTTGCCTAGGCTTTTAGCCACACTCTTATATAGACTTACCCTATAGTTTTTTTATTCTATTTAAAGATATAATGTAAACTTTATAACTATCTATTAGATCTATTAGTCTATAATACTGCCTAGCTGAATTTAATAGCTATTCTTAATAGCTATAATTTAATTATTAACTTACTTAACTATAAATTTCTTCCCTATTATTTTATAGTTATATAAGAATAGCTTCTTCTAATTCTTAGGTAATCTAAATTCTTATAAGTATTCAGTAAGTTATTATATAAGTATAGTAGTTTAATTCTTATAAACGTTTTATGATTTTTATATTTATTTCTAATATATAATTATCTATAACTATATAGTTTTAGTTATTTTACTTATTATATCTAAAAGGTCTAACTTTAGTTAAAATAAGAATTAAAATTATTTATTAAATATAGAGGTAGATTACTAAATATATAGTAACTACTTATTTCTTTCGATTAAAATTAAAGAGGCTATATCTTTTTTCCTAGATCTGGAAGATATATATTTTATATTTTAGATTATATTGTATATAAAGCTATTGAGTAGGTTTACCTCCAGCTTATTTATAGTAAGCTATTAGTAAGAACTTATATTAACGCCAGATTTTAATTTATACAGAGGAGGATATATAATTTCTTTCTTATAAAAAATATCCTTCTTAGAAGTAAGTATTATTTACTATTATTTTCTAACTCTCTATAGTAGTATAGTATAATATCAGTAATTTTACTGTATATGTCTACTAGATTAAGTATTAATTACTGAAGTTTATTAAAACTTATATTAGCTATATACCTATAGGCTGTATACTTTCTATATTACTAATTATTATCTAGTATTCTTACTTATACTAATTACTTAAAAATAAGTAGAACTAATAGAATTATAAGAATATAAGTAAAGATTTTAACCAGGAAAGGTTTAAATATATAGATAGGGTTAATATTACTATATGGACTATTACTTAAAGAATCTAAGTTAGGATTCTTTGAGTGAAAACCTTTCTAGTGCCTGGCTGGTAGGTTGCTGGGCGCACTGTGTAATGTTAGTTAGTTATATTCTTATAAGTTCCTAAGGCTACAGTTATATACTTTATCTTATCTTCCAATTATAAAGCCTTACTAATATTACTAATTATATAGTAACTATAATATCAAGATTTATTATTATTATTACAAGTCTTTAACCTACTTTAATGCCAGAATATTAACTTAGAAAATAATTCTATACTCTTAAATCGTAATATTAAGTTTTATAATACTATTATTATAGATACTTTTACTTATTCCTTCCGTTTATTTATAATAATATTTACTATTAACCTTATAATAGGTTATTAATCTTAGTTTTTATAATATTATTCTATTATAAAACATCCACTAACGTGGTTGATAAGCGAGCTGCCCAGACAAGCGAGCTGCCCAGGCCTTATCACGCTTT
>MASP02000040.1:0-50985 GCA_001693025.2 Colletotrichum lindemuthianum | reverse complement strand
TAATAAAATTACCTATTATTATAGATAATTATACCCCCAGTTATAATATTTAACCTTATAGCGGAGGAAGACCTTATAGTAATAATTAGCGAGAGCCTCAGTAAGGCTAAAGCTTAATATATATAGCTGAAAGTAACTACTAAAGTTATAGGGTTGAGAAGCTTTATAAATTTCTTAAAGATAGAATAAAACAGAGGGCTGAGAGCTAAGTATTCTATAGTCTATTACTCTTCTGTATCTTTTATAATAAAACTGAAATTCCCCTTAAATCTATATAGCTATCTATAACTAGGGAAATATAATAGTGGGAACTATATATTCTATTATAATTCCTATAACTAGAGATACTAATATCTTCTAGAGAGCCTAAGTAATATTATAAATACTAATATTAATAGGTAGACTCTAGAAATTCAGAAGTAAATTATCTAACTATCCTATAATATACTATATTAAGCTAATAATCTTAGAGACTAATTATTAATTAGATAGTATCCTTATATTAATATATTATACTAATTACTAAATACTTTAGAATATTATAGTATTATAATTAACAGGATTTTAAATACTATATAACTATACTCAATATATCTATATCTATATTATTATTATTTATATATTAGCTATATTTAATTAAAGTATTAAGATTATTCGCTAATAAAAGCAGACTGAGTCCTACTATACTAATATAGAGATTATAAGTTAGCTTATATTAATAGTGGAAAACTTTTATTTTAGTAGTGGAAGATTTTCATATTAGGGGTACAAAGTTTTATCTGGGGGGTCTAGAGGATATTAAAGTTACGGATATTAATGTTATAATAAGTATTTAAATAGAGTAGCTATAGTTAGTAGTAATTAAATCTCTCGAGATATTTAAATTATATATAAATAGCGTGAGGGTATAAGGACGTAAGGACGTAAGATTAATACAGAAGAAGTTATTAGTTATTTATTATTAAAAAGATTAACACAGGGTAAGTATACTAACTACTATAGCTGCGAGGAGTTTAGCCTCAAATTAACTTAAAGTTAGCTGCAGTAGTTAGTGGGAGAGTGGGAGGGCTGAAGTTATACTTCAGAGGGTAATATATCCACTAATAGTTATAATAGAGAGTAAGCTATCAGCCCCTCTCTTTATCTTAATATTATAATAAATAGATATAGAATATAGGTTTTAATTAATTATAATATTTAAGGAAACTTTATATTACTATAAGTAGTAAATAGATAATAGATTCTATAGAAAATAAAAGCTAAATTATACTAGCTGCATACTATTAAAGAAGAAAACGTTAAATATAGCGGAAATATTATTAATTTGGATATTATATATTTCTCATTAAACTACTATAGCCGAAAGGAAGACTATATCTTTAATATAATAAAGATAGATAATTAGGAAATTATCTTAAATATTCTATAGTCATAAAGAATTAACCTACAGATAGATTAGAAGACTAGCTAACTTTAATAGAAGAATTTAGTTTCTAATAACTCTCCAGATAATAAGATTCTATATAAATTAAATATAACTTTAAAAATATGAAGATTTATTACCTACCTTAGAATTAAGAATATAGCAGCCTGGATATTAAATATTATAGACGTAGTATAAATAAATAATAAGATAAATTAGCTTTAAACTATTTCCAATAAATACTAAATTTATAAGATACTTTTTATAGAAGAACTTAAAACCAAACTACTAAAGTATATAAGTTATAATTATAAAATTCTTTTAAAGGAAAGAAAGAAGTCTAAATTTAGTAAAGTCTATAAACTTAATTAAATAGAAATAGAAGTAGTTAAGAGGTATATTAATAAACACCTTAAGAAAAGTTATATTAAATATTTAATATTACCACTAGGAAGATTGATTCTATTTATACCTAAGAAAAACAATAAGCTATGATTTTACATTAATTACTAATAATTTAATAATATAATAATTAAGAATTAATATCTACTACTACTTATATAAGAATTATAAAACTAACTTTATAAAGCTAATTAGTTTATAGCTTTTAACCTTAAAAAAGCCTATAATCTTATTTAAATTAAAGAAAGTAAAGAATAGAAAATTACTTTCAGAATAAGAAAGAAATTTTATAAATACCTTATACTATCTTCTAGACTTACTAATATATCCGTAATATTTTAATTTATAATTAACTATATACTATATAAATACTTAGATATCCTTTATATAATATATCTTAATAATATTCTTATCTACTTAAGAATACTTAAATAATATAAGGAATATATTTATAAAGTATTTTAGAGATTTTTAGGAAGTTAAACTACTATTTAAACAAGAGAATAGTAAATTTTATATATAATAAGTAAAATATTTTTACTATTATACTAAATATAATTAAGATATTAACTAAGAAGGTTCAGATAGTTAAGAACTAACTTAAACTAATAAATATTAAGGAAATCGAAGCCTTCTTTGAATTTACTAACTTTTACTGAAGATTTCTTAAGAATTATATAAAGAAAATAATTTTACTTACTAAACTTATATAGAAAGATACTAAGTTTAATTAGACTAATAAATAAGAAGAAGTATTTCAGAATATTTAAAACTAGGTTATTTTAGAATTTACTTTTATAATTCCAGATTCTAATAAACTATTTAAAGTTAAGATTAATATCTTAGACTATACTATTCGAGTATAATTAGAAGAATAAAATACAAAAGAAATATTATATTCTTATATCTTCTATTTATATAAACTTAGCAAATTAGAGCTTAACTACCAGATTTATAATAAAAGACTTATAGCTATTATTAAGGTATTCTAAAAATAGAAATTATAACCTTTAGAAACGAAATATAAAGTTTAGGTTTATATAAACTATAATAATCCTATATAATTTATAATATTTAAGATCTTTAATAAGTAATAAATTAGATAGTTAGAATATATTCTAGAATTTAACCTTTATATTATTTACTAAGAAGAAATAGAAAATACAAATGTTAATATATTTAGTTTAAAATGAAACTATAATATTCTAGTACTAGAAGAAATATAAATTATCCTAAATATAAATATAGATAGAAACTTTATATCTATATAGAAGTTACATTCAATTACCAGATAAGTTAATATTAATATAACTAGAAGAATAATATATAAGATAATTAGAAATATTTATAATATACCAATATATAGATATTAAGAAGTTACTAAAATATTTAAAAGAATTTAATAATACTATAATAGAAGAATTATATATTAAGATATAATTAATATCATTGAGAATTATAAAACTTACCTTATAAGTAAATCTAGCTAATATAAGTTTTATGGTAAATTATAACCTCTAGTAGTATCTTAAAAACCCTGGAAATTAATTTCCTTAGACTTTATTATTAAGTTACTAAAGTTATAAAACTTACCTACTAAAGTATATTATAATAATATTCTTATTATAATAAAATAACTTACTAAATATATCTACTTTACCCTCTATAAGAAATTAAATATAATAGAAGATCTTATATATATCTTCCTTAGAATTATGATTAGTTAATATAACCTACCTTAGGAAATTATATTTAATAAAACTAAACTCTTTATATCAAAGCTTTAGAAATTTCTAACTTTATAATTTAAAGTAAAATACTATATATCTACTATTTTCTATCTATAAACTAATAGCTAAACTAAATATATTGACTAAATTCTTTAATTTTAGGTTAAATATTATATTAACTACTAATAAGACAATTAGATTACTTTACTACTAATAACCTAATTTACCTTCAATAATATAATAGAAGAGAGTATTAAAGAATTATCTTTCTATCTTAATTATAAATTTAATTTTACTTTATATAAAGAATTTCGACAGAAAGAATAAATAGTAAAAGTAATTATAAATATTATAAAGCTTTATAAACTTTAAGATAAGCTTCTAAAAGAACTTAAATTTATATAATAAAAATATATAAGTATACTAATACTTTAAGAACTAGAAAATTAATTTTTAAGGAGGAAAATAATATCTATCTTACTAGATAAAATATTAAGATTCAATAACTAAGTAATTGTGATGAAACGTGTGGCCACGTAGGCCACATAACTGGGCCACGGGCTACAGCCCAAAGACCACGTTTCAAGGGTTTAAATACCCCACATATCCCGCATTTCAGCTATAAGAATATAAGCTATTTTGCTTCCTCACAAACCCTCCATATAGTGTAAAAAGGTTCCTACTAGGGGCCTCCGCTGTGTTCTCACAGTTATAAGCCTAATTTAGCCTGGTTTATAGTGTTTTCAGATGCTTTTAATAACCTCTACCCTCTTTTATCGTTAATTTGCATGCAGCCTATACTTGTAAGAACCTCTATTTAATCCCTCTTTTTGACGTATGTATAGTGCCACCTATCTCGAGGTGCCCCTATGTTACCTTTCGATATTACAGTCAACCTTTCGACGTTACAGTTAACCTCTTGAGGGTGCCTTTCAGGCGCCCTTACCACGCTGTTTTCAACTGGCAACCTCTCCCTCTTTTAACTTCGCTCCGCTCTTTACCTCTCTGCCTCCACTATACTTAGATCAGCTGCCTACAAAAAGGTATTCCTTCAGTAATATTAATAGACTCAGCCTATAGTAAGTTAATAAACCTCTTTTCAGACGTATCTTACATCTTAAGTATTTAATATATCTAGAGGGATAGAGAAAACTGAAAAGTCTGAATAAGGAGCCTCAGTGAAACTAAGCTATAGAGTGAAGTTAATATTCAAAATAATATTATTCAGACTATATACCTAAGGCGGTTAAAATACTAACCTTAAAAGTAGCTATTCTAACAGTCTAGAAAGAGTTTAAAGGTCCTTCTCTTTTATAATAACTTTAATAAGCAGTTAATACTTAAGTATACTTTCTGAGCTGTTATAAGAATAGACTTTATATATAAAATATTATAAATACTTAGTAGGGCTTTAATCCTATTAGGATTAAACGCCCAGAATAGTATCCCTATTACTACTAGTAGGATAGGGTATATAGAGTATAAGGATTATAGTAAGTAGGAGCTACTCTAAAGAGAGTATCTCCAGTAATCTCGTTCAGCTTAGAAGGTTATATTTTATATAGTATACTCTTAAGCCTAATACTTTCAAGCTTACACTTTAATCTTAAGTAGCTATATATCTCTAAGTAATAAATAAGAAAGTAGTAACACTAAAAATACTAGAGACACTCGAGAGCTATATCCAGAGTCCTTCTACCTTTTAGAGCGTTTAAGAAGACTAGAGGAGGCTATTTTCAGATAGTGGAAGCTATTTAGAATTATTACTTTTATATAAATACTAGAGGGCTTAAAAGCTTTATTATTCTCACTTTAGCTTAAAACCTTCCTCACCTATAGCTTGACACCCTATTACCTTCACTCTAAAAACAGCTGTTTGAACGTTTTTATATTTAGATAAACTACTGGGAATATCTTTATTCAGATGTAAGGTAACCCTTACGCCTAGGGAGGTGTGTGATAAAACGTGTGGCTATGTAGGCTATGTAACTAGGCTACGGGCTACAGCCTAAAGACCACATTTCAAGGGTTTAAATACCCCACATATCCCGCATTTCAGCTATAAGAATACAAGCTATTTTGCTTCCTCACAAACCCTCCGTACGGTGCAAAAAGGCCCCTACCAGGGGCCTCCGCTGTGTTCTCACAGTAATAAATTGGATTTTAGGAAACTTAGATCCTGTGAAATTATTTATAAACTTTCAAATATTAACTATACACTTTTACTACCAGATACTATAAGATATTATTTAGTATTTTATATTTTACTTTTTAAATTAATATTAAAAGGATATTATATAAAGAATTATATTAAGGTTAATTTAAAATCAAAATATAAAGTAGAATAAATTATTAATTATATTAAGTAATAAGATATTATAGAAATATAATATTTAGTTTCATAGAAAGAGTATAATTATATAAAAGATATATAGAAATTAGTATTTAATATTAAATATCTTAAAGAACTTTAAGCATACTGGAAATAATAAGCTAATAAGGAAACTATAATATCCGCAACTTAAATTGACAAACTAATTTATATTCAGTATCCTCAATTTAAGTATTAACTAATTAAAAAACCTTAAGGAGATAAAATATTCCTGCATCTAGAAATATTATATTCTAAAAACTAAGGATTCTTAACTACTATATTAGGAGTGCGAAAATTAAAATTTGCTAAGTTAGAACTACTTAATATAGTATTCTTATTAACTACTCCAAAAATATTATTTAACTGAATATCTAAAATAGCTACACTCTTATTTGCTATAGGTAAACTTAACTTTACCTTAGCATTATGACTAGTAATAACTTTTTCTTACTTAAAAATATTCTTCCTTATTCTCCGAATATAAGTCAGCCTTATAACTAATTTATCTATTTCTATCTAAGCTTTCCTTAGTATTATAGCCTTCTTTAGTAGAATCTTCTCTGCTACTTCTTTCTTATTTTCCAAACTATTAGCTTCCTTAAGTAAATAATTAACTATCCAATTAGTAAACTAATATACTACCTAAGAAAATAAAACAACTTACGTTTAAATATTATATTCTGTAATATATTATAAGACTATCCTAAATAAATATATTTACTATAAACCTCCATTTCGCAAAATATTCTATAATATAGACTCTTAAAGTAATAATAGAAATATAATATTATATCTATACCAAACTCTTTGATATATAATACATATTATTAATAATAATAGATAGAAACAGAGAAGTTAGAAACTAATTCTACTATAATTATAAGTATAATAAAGAAATAAGGAACATACTATAAACTAATAAGTGGAAGTTACCTACTTATATTAATCTTGGGAATAAAATCTTTTGGAGGAAAAGCCTAATATTATAATATAATAGAATTAGGATTAGGTTATAGAGTATCTAGCAGCTATAAGGTATTTTATATATATAAAGGAAAGAATATAATAGAAATCTACTAAACTATAGAGAAACTATAATATAGATTATATAATAATAAGAAATAAGTAATTACTCTGCAGAATAAGTAATTAATTAGTGGATTTCCAAAGTAATTAGTAAAGCTAAGTAATTACTAACTTATAAATAGTAATTAATTCTTACCGCTAAATTAGTAAAAAGTAATATAATATATAATAGATATAGGAAAGCTTATAATATTATAAACTTATATATAAAATAAGCTTAAGTTTACTTCAAATTAGACTTCTATAGCTTTTTAGCAATTAACTTTATAATTATTCTTAGATACATCTAGTCTTATTCCTTAAATTTCTTATTTAACTTATATCTAATTACTATAAGCTTTAAAGATCTAATCTTATTAGTATTATAATAATACTATTACCTATATATTATAGCCTTAACTTACTACTAATAGACTTATCTCTACTAAACCTAAGGTTGGCTGTAATATTTATATATAAATATATAGTAAGTTAGGTTATATTATAGCTACTTACTACTATAATAAAAACTATATAAAATATAATCTATAAGAATATTCAGTAAGATTTTACCACTCTAAGAGTCTACTAAGGGTATCTTAAGGTAACTTTAATATTATAGTATACTAGAAGTTTATAACTTTAAGAGCTTACGTAGTTACCTTCTTTTTACCAAAACTAAAATATAAAGATAATTACAGTATATAAAGCTTAAAGAAATACCCTAAGGGCCTTACTAAAAATTAGTACTATAATATAATAGTATTATTAATATATATACTAATATCTTACTATTAGAAGGACCTTATAAAGCCTCCAGTATAATAAAATAAGGTTAAATATCTTATTTATAACCTAAAAAGTTATATTATTAGCTATATACTAATATTTTACTATTAGAGAAACTTTATAAACCTTCAGTATAATAGAAAGAAATTAGGTATCTTAGTAATATCTAAACATTTACCCTAATTAGCCTAATCCACTATTAGAAGCCTTATAGTCTAATTAAGCTATAGGATAACTTACTGTCGGTAGCATAATAGCCACAAAGCTATTAGGGCCCCACAGTATACTAACTATATAGTATAGCCTAGTGGCGGAGACTACTGCTACTAGTGACAAATAACTACTAGTTATCACTAGCTGCTAGGTAATTAGTAACTAATTACCTAGAGTATCTAAATTTAGCCTATATATAGCCTATAGACTATATACTATAAATATTAATATCTTTAACTCTAATATTATATTATATATAATAATATATATAATATATCTTCCCCTAGTGAAACTAATATTAATTAATAGTTAACTTTATTATTATTATTTACTATAAATTAGTAAAGCTTATTTAGGCAGAAATAGTCATAAAGAATTATTAAGTTTGACTTAAAGTAAAACTACTAATCTCTTAATTTATTTAGATATTTCTAATAATAACCTCTCACTTAACGTAAGATAAAATAATATCATTTTAATAATTATACTAATATATCTTGATTTTAGTAGCTAGATACTTACCTATACTTAAGATTAACTTTTAGAAGAAGTTTTAAATATATCTTATATAAGTATATTTATTAAATATTTTTATTATAAAATTTACCAGACTTTTATAGTAAAGAAATTTATAATATTCTAAATTTCTCTAAATTCCCTTATATTCCTCTTCTTTTTTTTCTATATCTTTTTACTTTCTTCTCTTTTTTTTCTTACTTAACTAACAGATAGTTTCCCTTTCTAAAATTAAGTTTTACCTATATAATACTAATAAATAGAAATAGTACATAGTAAAAATAGAACTTTCTATTTTCCCTCTTTCCCTCTCCTCTAATTTATATCTCTTTATAGTTTCCCTATAGTTAGAAAATAATAAATAGAATATTTAAATTAGTAAAGTTTCTTAAAAGATCTTTTGAAAATCTTAGTATATAAAGTAGTATAAATAATATAATCCCTTTAGAAGTAAGAATACTAATAAAATTAAAATTCCTTCTTAATATTAAGATTTTTAGTAAATAAAGAATATTTAATCTAACTATAAAGTATAGTTCTAACTAAATTAATAACTAGATTATGTAAATTACAGAAATATATATCCGTAATTATATTTTTAGTAGAAACCTTCTGAATTTCTTTAAAAATAATTTTAAAAGCTAGCTAAAAGACATATAGGTTATTATAGATAAATAACTACTCTAGTATTTACAGAATACCCTTATTATCTATAATATTAAGATTAATAATAAAAGTAAATAAAGCTATTAAATCCTTATAAACTTAATGAAATAAACTAAATTTGTTCTATAAACTTAAAAAAAAGTTTAAAATATAGTAATAAAGTTATAAAGCTTTAAAATACTTATTAATAACTAACTAAACTTCCTTAAAAATATTACTTTTATTTAGTAGATATATTTTACTCTCTAGAAGTAATAATAAAAAGCAACCTATTAAAACCTTATAAAACTTAATATTTATCCAGCAGCCTTAAGAAACTAATTCCAAAGAATATCTTAATAAGCTGAGAGATTTATAATTCCCCCACTATTATTAGTAATGAATATAATATCTTAATAATAAGGATAACTTAAATAATAAGATTTTTAAGATTAATAAGATTAATAACCTCTATATAACTAGAACTAATAGTATAAATTCCCTACCCTACCTCCTGTAACTTCTCTCCTATATATTAATTTCATAAATAACTACTAAGAATCTGGACTTCTATCTATGAATATACTAATAGCTAAAAATATAACTATTCTTACAAAAATATATAACTCTAGAATAAAATATAAAAAAGCTTTCTATAATATCTTTAAATTAAAAATTTATATCTTTAGAAACTATTATCTAAAGTTAGAAATATCTAACTATACATAAACTAAAGTTTTCTTAATTATACTGAAAAACTAAACTCTTAAATACTACTTTAACTACTTTAGTAATTCCCTTAATTCTATAATATTTTATAATATAACTTTCTATATTAAGAACCACTTTAAAAGTAATAAAAGTTAATAAGTTTACCTTACTGATTAGTGTAATATAATATTTAGAAATATTATTACTAATAATTAAAATAAAATAAGAAAGAAAATACTTAAGATTCTTTTTATTAAGCTAATATATATTCAGAGAATCTTTCCTCTTAAATAGTATATTAATCTCAGTCTCTAAAACTATGTCTTAAGTATATACTAAAGAATATTAGAATACTAGTTAGCTTTCTTTAGCTTTATAGTAATATACTAAAAAATCTATAACTAACTATAATCTGCAGTTAATACTATTATAAACCTTCCTTCTATAATATCTTAATATATACTTAAGAATATTAATAATCCTAAGAGATTCTTATTAATTAATATAAATTAATATTAAACTAACTAAATATATAACTTACTTTAGAACTTTTACTAAGAATATAAATATACTTATTAAGAATACTTCTAAATATTATTTAGAGGAGGATATTACTTAACTCCTACTACTTTATATAGCTAATTTAATAAGAAATACTATATATATAGTAAATCTAATTACTAATAAATAAGATACTCTCTTAAGGAAAGAAGAAACTTCTATAACTAATATAAATTTAACTTTCTTATAATAAATATATTAACATCTACTTATTATTACTTTCTTATATAATATAAGGAAATAGAAAACTTTAATAATAACTCTAAAGATATTTATAAAACTACTATTAATAATAATATAGTAGTATATTACCTCTAAGACTGCTAGCTTAAAGATTAATTTAAAATATTTAATTCTCTAAGTAATTTTGTAAATAACTTTATCACTTCTGATTTCAAAGAATAACATATACTTCTAAATAGTTAAATAATTATAAAGATCCTCTAGAGCTAAGTAGTAATCTATACTTTAATAAAAGAAAATAATATAACTAAAGAGATTACTATTCTAGTATCTATATTTATTCTTAAAAAAATACTATTTAGATATAGTTTTCTAAAGAATTTTATCTAACTTAGATACTACTAACTACTTTACAGCTAACTACTTTCAGTTTAATATTCTAAAATAAACTATTCTTCCCTCTATTTTCTTAAAACCTTCTAGAAGAGAATTAATATCTATTTATTTTAGAAGAAGTAAATCTATGAAGATAATAAGTATAATTAATATATTTATACTACTTAATATAGTAATATTCTATATAATTTCTTATAAAATCCTGTTTCTATTATATTTTACTAGTATAGATTACCTTAATATTACTTTTGATAATATTTATAACTAATTATATTAAAATAAGAAGATTATTCTAATTATATATAAATAAGAATATTTATAGATATTATTAAATAATAAGGAAATACTTACTTCCTTATACTTAATAGAGATTAAGATCTAAAGACTCTATTATTACTTTAGATATCTATCTATTATATATCTTTAAGAAATTCTCTATAAAACTAAATATTCAGTTAATTAAGAAAGTCTTATAACTTTTAAAAAATACTACTACTAATATTAGATATATAGTATTACCTCCTCTTAATTCAGATTTACCCTCTATAATAATATTAACTTTAACTCTAAAGTTATTATTAATATTCTTTACCTTAAAAGTAATTACCTTATTCTCTATATTATTAATATAGCTATAGTCTTTAATACTATTTAATATCTACCTAATATTTTAGTAAGATTAATATAGAAAGCTTTTAAAATATACTTAATTAATATTTACTTAAATTCACGTACTTATATTTCTACTAATACTAAAATAAACTTCTAATTTAAAAACTTTTACTTAGAAGCTAAAATAACAAGCTTAATTATTAAGATTATACTTATTAAAACCTATAATAATATTAGTAAAATAGAATATTACTATATATTTCTCTATTATATATATAAGATCCACTACTAAGAATATCTATTATTATTATAAAAATATTATTTTCAGGCTACTTATAAATTAATAAATAATACTACCACTCTAAATAATCTTATATCTATACTTCTTATCTTTAGAATCTACCTCTAGCTTACTAAAAGTTTTAATTTATTTCTAGAGATAATCTTATAGATATAGGTAGTCTAAAAAGTAACTAAAACTATCTATTATAAGTATATAAAAAGAATTATTAATATTACTGTAGCTACTTATAATAACTTTAATATATTATAAGTTATAAGTTTCTTATTATAGTTTCTTATATATATAGTAAGAAAAAAAGATTAGTAAGGTTTCTTCTACCTACTTACTATCTATAGTAAGATATAGATTATTAATCTTCCTTATAGTTCTTAAGAGTTTTAATTAACTATTATAAAAATATACTATAAAAGTAATAATATTTCTCCTTAACTATATATTCTAGTAGAAGTATAAGAATACTTCTAATATAGATATAATAATAGTAATATTAATAAGACTAAAAACTTTTCTTAAGAAACTTTACTTATTCTAATTTTATCTCCTATAATTCTTAAACTTCTGAATACTCTAGAAATACTAGAAGATAATAATATTCTTCCTCTTTATATTAAAAGTAATATATTAGTACCCTCTAATAAGAATAAGTATACTAAATATTAGAAAGCTATAAAGCTATTCCTTAAATCCTGAAAAGTTATATTTTACTAGGGAAAACTCTTTTAATAAAAAAGTAACTAAGAAAATTGATTTATAGTTTTTTTATAGCTAAGGAAGAAGTTAATCTAACCCTCTCTAGATTTCTCTACTAAAAGGAAATTATGACTATTTCTAGCTTTCCTTTTAAAATATTAATAAAGAAGAAAGTGGAAAGTATTATTAATAATAGTATAGTTAAGATTACCCAGTATAATCCTATTATTTATAAAAACTATACTATTTTTAAATTTTAAATTGTTAATAAAATTAAGAATAAGAATAATAACTAAATATATAGGAAGTTAAAATTTATAATCTAAAGCTTTAGAGATAATAGGAAGTTTATAATCCTTACTTAATTTTTTATAATTTAGAGAGGTAGCTAAAAATTAATTATAATTATTACCTCTTTATTAATAAAAGATAATAATTTTCTTTTTTAGCTACAAGATATTATTTAAGTTTATATTTAGGCTAAAACTAAATTTATAAAATATATTATAGTTAAGTTACTTACTTATCTTAAAAATTAATATTCTTTAGAATTTATAATAATAATTATTAAACTACTTTATAGTTTAACTGAAGCTAGTATCCACTAGTAAGTAATATATTTAAAATAAAAAAAAAATAGTTATATATCAAGATATCTATTTATAACTCTTACCTCCTTATCTCTTAATCTAATAATAAAGTATTTAGTATAATTAATATATAAACTAATAATATTCTTAGTTTTTCTAATACTATTTTTACTTATTAAGAGGATAGAAAACTAACAAAAGTTTATTTTATAGTAAAACTTAAAATCTTTCTTATAAAGTTAATATTACTAATATTTAATAGTAATATACTCTTCCTCTAAGGTGAAAATCTCCTTCTTAGGTAAAAAAACCAAAGCTATAAGCTTACTATTATTAATATTCTTATAAACTCTAAAATACTTAAAAAAAGCTATATTAAATAGTATATATATAAAATATATATTACTTTAATCTACTAACCTAAAGTATTCTTTAACTTCTTATATATAATATAATAATAATAACTTTTTAGTGATAATATTACTACTCTTAATAAATATATAAGATAGTAAATAGAATACTTAGATTAAAAACTAACTCTTATCTCTCTTAACCTCTCTAAAATATATCTCTATATTTTTATAGATAGCTTTTTTACTAATAATATTAACTTATTATCTTAATTAGAATTTATAATAGTTCTAAATTAAGAGATAACTACTAATAAAAGTAAGTTTATAATTTAAGATAATTTAGTTTATTACTTTTTAACTAAAAGTAAAAAAATAACTAAAAGTATATTTACCTTAGAGATTTATACTATAGTTACTAATATAAATTTTATATATTTTATTATTATATTTTTATAAGAAATTATAGTTTATTATAATTTTCCTTCTATTTCTATAATTATCTATACTAACTTATATTTATTATATAAATACTTTATAAAGCTTAGTATTATAAAAGAAAAGAAACTTATAATTAATATTATAACCTTAAGGTAATTATAAAGATATTAAGAACTCTATAAAATATAATAAATTAATAGTAAGGATAACCTTACTAATAGTTTCACTAAAAGATCTTTAAACTATATTCTAGAATGCTGTTGCCGGGTACATTTTACAGTTAGAACCACATATAGGGTGAAGAGCTTAGATACCACCACAGGTACAGAGCAAAAGTAACCAAATAAACTATATTCTAGAGAGATTTATTAATATAAATAATGTAATAGTTTATTTAGTTACTTTTACTCTATATCTATAGTAGTATCTAAGCTCTTTACCCTATATATAGTTCTAACTGTAAAATTTACCTAGTAACGGTATTTATACTAATACTGGCTTATAACTAGTTTAAATAGTAATAAAATTACCTATTATTATAGATAATTATACCCCCGGTTATAATATTTAACTTTATAGCGGAGGAAGACCTTATAGTAATAATCTATATAGTAAGAGCTTTAGTGAAGCTAAAGCTTAATATATATAGCTGAAAGTAACTACTAAGGTTATAAAGTTAAGAACTTTTATAAACCTCTTAAAAATAGAATAAAATAAAAAGTCTACGAAAGCTAAATATTCTATAATCTATCACTCTTCTATATTCTTTATAATAGAATTAGAATTCTCTTTAAATTTATATAGCTACTTATAACTAAAGTAATATAATAGTAGATTCTAAATATTCCTTTATAACTCCTATTATAGGGAATATTAATATTTCCTAAAAAACCTAAGTAATATTATAAATACTAATATTAACAGATAGACTCTAGATATTTAGAAGAAAATTATCTAACTATCCCACAATCTGTTATACTAAGCTAATAATTTCAGAAACTAGTTATTAATTAGATAGTATCCTAATATTAATATACTATATTAGTTACTAGATATTTTAGAGTATTATAGTATTATAATTACTAGAGTTTTAAATACTATAAAATTATATTAAAAGTATCTACATCTATACTAATATTATTTATATATTAATATATTTAATTAATATATTAAGATTACTTACTTATAAAAGCAGACTGAGTCTCACTATACTTACGTAGAGATTATAAGTTAGCTTATATTAGTAGCGGAGAACTTTCATATCAGTAGCGGAAAACTTTCGTGTTAGGGGCGTAAAGTTTCATCTCAGGGGTGAGTAGGGCACAGTCTGTCACGAGGACGTTAAGGTTGCGGATATAGATATAATAGTTTATATAGAGGGATTAATTACTTATTTAGAATAAAAAGAGGGAATTTAAAAAATTATTTAGTTAAAAGATATAAATTATTTAATTAATTTTATCTTATATATAGAAATATATTAGACTATAGTTAAAAAGTAAAAAGAAAGTTTACTAATATTAGTAGTATAATAGCTATAAAGTTATTAAAACCCTATAGTATACTAACTATATAGTATAGCCTAATAGTGGAAACTACTACTATTAGTAATAACTAGCTACTAATTATCACTAACTGCCAGATAATTAGTAACTAACTACCTAGGGCACCTAGATCTAGCCTATATATAGCCTATAAGCTACGCACCACGAATATTAACACCTTCAACCCTATCGGCATACTATATGTAACAATATATACGACATACCTTCCCCTAGTGAAACTAACACTTACTTCAATTATTTCAACTATTTTAACTATTATTTCAACTACTATTTTAACTATTATTTTAACTATTATTTCAACTATTATTTATCTATTATTTCATCTTTATTAAAAGCTTCAAG
The DNA here is from genome assembly GCA_001693025.2 of Colletotrichum lindemuthianum. NCBI lineage: Eukaryota > Fungi > Ascomycota > Sordariomycetes > Glomerellales > Glomerellaceae > Colletotrichum > Colletotrichum lindemuthianum. The sequence goes on along the minus strand of MASP02000040.1, from coordinate 35,083 downwards.
CTACCACTAAACAATTAGCGAAATTATATCTTTAAAGCGGCTATAGAGTATTTACAGACCTTAAAGCCTAAAGCTTTTAAAGAGGGGGATAATTATAAGGATATATATCCTATAGCCTATATAGAAAGCTAGAATATCTAGAATTACGTAATTAATAGAAATATAAAGCTATAGAACCTCTATAGGATAAAATCCTCTTATAGCTACTACCAGTTAGCCTACTAAGTTAAAATCTTACAACCTACAGAGACCTACCTTTTACTATTTACCCTTTCCTTACCTAAACCTATAGCCACACTCTTACATCTCTCTACTATAACCTAATAGGTAACTCTAGTTAATAGTAGTTAAATATCTTAAGATATCCAAATTATATATAATATAAAGATAGAAGAGTATAAAAGTAGAAAGAAATAAAGATATAAGATTAATATAGAAGAAGTTATTAGTTATAAATTATTCGAAATATAAATATTAAGTAAATATATTAGTTATAGCTATAATAAATTTGCCTTTTAATCAACTAGAAGCTAGCTATAGTATTTTATAAAGTAGAAAGACTGAAGTTATATTTCAGAAGGTAATATATATACTAATAATTACAGCAGAAAGTAAGCATTTAGCCTCTTTTATATTTTATATTTAATATTTTAAGATATGTAAATTAATAAAAATATAAAATGTCCAGAGTATTAAAATATAATATAACTCTAAAATTCCATAGTATTTCAATAAATCTTCTTATATAAAAAGATAAATATAGATTCTTTAATTATTAAAGAGGTAAGTTCTTTATCTTAAGTAATTCCTATTTATATCTTATTCACAGTACAATTATATTAATAGAGTAGTGAAATCAATTATTCCTTACTTCAACTTCAGCCTATTACTGATACATAGCTTACTCTCCTAGTCTCTTAGCTTCAAGCTCTCTCTCAGCCTGCTGGTAGTATTTAGCAGTATCGACACCATGCTGGCTGTGATTGACGAAGTTGAACCACGGGATAACGCCCATGAATAGTGCGGAATATCTCGACTGTCGAGCTGCCACTCCTTGCATGTGGGGTGTCAGTCTGCTCTCACCATAGAGCGGCTCGCCCGCCTTAACCTTGGCAACCATCTCATCCATATCCATCGCAACCTCTCTCGCGTTTTCGGTGGCTCCGTAAAATCGTACTAAGCGGTCGTCTTTAGTAACTGCGCACACATAGAGAAACTGTCCCCCCCAGGTGGTATACTTACAGCTAGAACGCTGGTAGAAGTAAAGAAAACCACCGGCCAAGCCAATTGCGCCGGCAAGTCGCATAGCCTGGGCAAATCCTCCCTTGCCTACATGCGATGGTGCGAACTTCTCGAGGACAAGTAGTGCACCGGGACCAAAGGCGGCTGCCACAGCACCGTGGGCCATGTCCGAAGGCCGGGCGTATCCGACTACCCTCTTGAAGTGACTGCAGAGCCCATTCCGTCAGCCATTATGATGAGTGCAGATCCCCGGTCGGGGTATCACACGTACGGGTCATTGTCAATCAGCTGCATCAAATAGCATTAGATGGTGTTACTCAAAGATAAATCATTGATGGATGAAACTGACTGGATAGTCGCTCCTCACGACCTTAGTCGGAATATACGTTTGAGCTTGCGCGGTCGCCATGTTGTTGGAGGGCACTTCATTCAGCAATTGCGTGGTGAGTTTTGTATGGCTTCCGTTGTTGAGAACTGGATGTGGGTTGACATTAATTGGTGACGACCGCCGTCTGCCTTAGGCATCCACATGTCCACTGCGTATCAGTATCTGAGTAGTAAGTCAGTTATTATTACCCCAATTACGCTTAACTACTACACCCCGCCGGGTTTATAAACGTTAATTTGCGACTTGCTCTATAATCTTCCTGTTTGAGCTAGTTTAAATAGATATTCAGCCTGTCTCGAAATATATAGAAAGTAAGAAGTATCTTAATATAGTTATAAAACTATATGTTATATAATAAGAATAATATATATAATTATAAGAGTGTAGCTAAAGGCTTAAGTAAGGAAAAGGTAAATAGTAAAAGGTAGGTTTCTATAAGTTATAAGATTTCAACTTAGTAGGCTAACTAGTAGTAGCTATAAGAAAGTTTTTATTCTATAGTAATCTTAGATTCTATTAGTTATATAATTCTAGCTATTCCAGCTTTCTCTATAGACTATAGACTATAGACTATAGAGTATATATTCTTATAATTACTCTTCCTTTTAAAAGCTTTAGGCTCCAAGGCCTGTAAATATTATATAGCTACTTTTAATATATAATTTTGCCGACCGTTTAGTAGTAGCTTGAAGTTTTAAATAAAGGTGAAATAACTAATAAAATAATAGTTGAAAGAATAATTAAAAGCAGTTAAAATAACAGTTGGAATAATAGTTGAAATAACAGTTAAAGTAATTAAAATTAATTATCCTACGGCTAATTAGACTATAAAGCTTCTAACAGTAAATTAGGCTAATTAGAATATTAATTCTTTAGATACTACTAAGGTGTCTAATTTCTTTCTAGTATGCTGGAGGCTTTTGCAAAACCTCTCTAACAGTAGGATACTAATTAAGCGGAGCGCTATCTATTAGAATTAATCTACAGGCGTATAGCTTCTTTATAGGAAATAAATCCAGCTTTCAGCCCTGTAATTAGTTAAAGGATATTAAGCTGCTATTAGTTAGATAATACTAAGACTAATTATAATTAGTTAATAGTTTAACCTCAGTCTATCTATCTGATATTTCTCCAGTGGTAATTACTATATATTACTATATATTACTATATAATACTATATTACTATATAAGTAATAATAGTATTATATAGTGGCTACTGGAGGCTGGGGAAATTTAGGGGGGGAAACTCCCCTGGAAAGCTAAATGCAGCAGAAAGGCCCCATAAAGCCTCCAGAGGGTCTCTAGAGAGCCCCCAGAGGAAGTATATTATCTACTATTTTCAGTTATATTTAAAATTTAAAATAAAAATATAAGATATTCTATTCCTAATATTATCATAGTGACAATTATCTGTAATTAAATATCTTCTTTCTCTATTATTATAAAAGTTATAAATACCAGATTTTTTGAAATTACTATATAGCTATTTATCTTTCTCTCCTACCTTCTTCTATTCTCTTCTATCTAATATTTATCTATATATATTAATTAAATACAAAATAATATATCTCTAACATTATCATAAAAGTAATTATTAGTAAAACAAATATCTTCTTCTTTTATTATTATGAAAGTTATAAAATATACCAGAAATCTCGAAATTACTATCTTACTGCATACCCTCTTCTATTTAATATTTACCTATATATATTAACTATATATATCAACTATAAATATTAACGTTTTTTTTCTATATATAGAGGTAAAGAAAAACTCTTTTTTCTGAAATCTTTTTTGAAAATGTTTTCTTTTTAAAATTATTAATAATAATAATAAACTTATTATTAATTATTAATTACTTTTGCAATAATATTATTAGTAGCAGCTAATTCTTCTGGAGATCCTCTTCTGTTTTTATTTAAGTTACCTCTTCCTCCTAATTACCTTATTATTAATATATCTTACTGTATCTATATTAAATACAAGAAATTCTTACTAAATTCCCACTTTATTAAAGTTTGTAATTCCTCTAAGTATATAGCTTATTACTCTAAATACTACAAATAATATACTAATTAAATTTATAATCTCTTTATTCTCACCCTAATTAAATATATACTAATAATTACTTACTAAATAGTAATCTACCTTAAGTTAAACTATTAAGGCTTTTACTTATGCTACTTTTAGTATATTACTATTTAACCTAATATAATATCTATTAAAAATATTAACTTTATTATCTATATTTAGAGAGAAGTAATCTATTAAGATAGCTAACTTACCTTAAGGTAATTATAAAAGCTTTATTTAATTCTCTTAATCTTTTCAGACTTATATCTTATAGTAATATATAATATTAAATTTCAAGTAATATATTTCTCTATAGTTAAGCTTTCTCTTATTACCACCTATTACAGATTATCCTAATTAATTTTGAATATTACTAACTTTAGCCTCTTATTAAAATTATCTATCTCTTTACTTTCACCTTCCTTTATCTATTTATTTTACCCTAGATACTACTTAGTTACTATATTAGCTTTTATTATCTTACCTTTATAAAATTATATTAACTATATTATCTTCTTATATATTAATATATTTTTAATATTATTAGAGCCTGAAGAATACTTCTAAGAGGCTATAGTAAAATATAAGGTTACTAATATTTTATATTATTATTATATTAAGACTTACTAAAGTAAGACTAATTATTCTCTTACTTTAACTCTCCAGAAAATTATATTACAGTAACTTATTAGTAATCTATAATAGCTTCTTAGCTAAAATCTAAAATCTAGTAGCTATAGTAACCTTTATATATCTTAGTAGTTTTTTTATAATATCTATAATCTTAATTATGTAGGCTACTATTAGATTTAACTTAGCGTTAACTAATATTACTACTGTAGAGATAATATTACTGGATATAACTTAACTACTAAATATAAGTAATAATTTAACGGTAATTATAATATACTTTAAAGTAATTATTTCCCTAAAAATAATAATAATAATACTATAAGTTTACTGCCTATATAGTATATCTTACTTATATATATTATAAAAGCTATAATAGAAAGCTACTCAAGTTAGATAGTTCCTCTAATTCCACCTTCCTATTTTTACTTATATTTCCTACTTTACCTATATCTTCTAAATCTTCACCTAAATCTATCTATTTTAGGCTGGCTATTTAGAAATCTTCTACTTCCAGGCTGCCTATTTAGTTACTTTTACTCTGTATCTATAGTAGTATCTAAGCTCTTTACCCTATATGTAATTTTAATTGTAAATTACATTCTGGAATAGTATTTATACTAATACTAGCTTGCAACTAGTTTAAATAGTAATAAAATTACCTATTATTATAAATAATTATACCTCTAGTTATAATATTTAACCTTATAGTGGAGGAAGAATTTATAGTAATAATTTATATAGTAAGAGTTTTAGTAAAGCTAGAGTTTAATATATATAGCTGAAAGTAACTACTAAGGTTATAAGGTTAAGAATCTTTATAAACCTCTTAAAGATAGAATAAAACAGGAAATCTATAAAAGCTAAATATTCTATAATCTATTACTCTTCTATATTAAAACTATCCTTAATACTACTTTTATAATAAAACTGAAATTCGCCTTAAATCTATATAGCTATCTATAATTAGAGGAATATAATAGCAGAAACTATATATTCTATTATAATCTCTATAGCTGGGGATACTAATATCTTCTAGAAAGCCTCAGTAATATTATAAATACTAATCTTAACAGGCAGACTCCAGAAATTCAGAAGAAAATCATCTAACTATCCTATAATATACTATATTAAGCTAATAGTTTCAGAACCTAGTAATTAATTAGATAGTATCTTAATCTTAATATATTATATTAGTTACTAAATATTTTAGAGTATTATAGTATTGTAATTAATAGGGTTTTAGATATTATATAGCTATATTAAATATATCTATATCTATACTGTTATTATTAATATATTAGCTGCATTCGCCAGGCTGCCTATATATTCTTTTTACTATAATCGTTATATAGCTAGCTTTCTCTTTATAAGTAACCTTAATATATAAGCTTGTTATAATATAAATATTAAGCTTATATAATTATTCTATAATATTCTTAATAGGAATATTATAGATAGCTACCTTCAGTATAGAAAGAAGTAGTTTAATTTATAGCTAAGTAATAAAACTATTTACCGGAGTTACCAAAACTCAAATACTATATATAAATAATATTACTTAATTTACTTCTACTTTAATAAGAATAAACTTAACTTTAATAATATTTCTAATTGTCTTCCTAAACTTATATGTATTAAAATAATACTTATTACCAGAACTTATATAGCTATTAATTTCTAACAGATTTATAATATATGGTATAGCTATAAAAGTTATATTATTAGCTTCCTTAAAGATATTAGTAAAATATAAAATCAACTACCTCTTCTTCCCCGCAATATTAAAGTAAGATTACTGTAACCTTCTAATATAAATTAAAGTTCTTATCTTAGTTACCAGTTTACAAAAAAGTTTTATATTTGCAAAAACTATATTAGTAACTAACTATATGTTCTAAAGAATAATTATCCAGACTATACTAATATACTTATTAACTAAAATTATATTAACCAGCTGCCGGATAGTAGCTTTATTATCTACTAAATACTAATTAAAATTACTAATAATATTAATAACCTTCAGCCAGATTCTAAGGAGGAATATTCTAATAATATTGATATTACTACTATTTCTAACCTTATAATAGGATATAATATTCTTTAAGATCTTTAGGCTATATTATAATAGTAAGAATAATCTGGTAGTAGGTAACTTTCTACTAATTATTACTATATTAATATATCTTCCTACTAAAGCACTTTCCTCTCTAACCTTAACCACTTCAAACCACTTCTATTATTTACCTTTCCAACTTTATATTCTTACAGTAGAGGTTAGTTTATTTAACTGTATTAGCAATCTCTTAACCTCTCTCACTATATTTAGTATATACTTAAATAGCATAATAATTATTTTGCTAAATATTTCCAGTTTTAGTTTATTATATTTAATATCTTAATATAAGCTAAAGTTAACAAATAAAGTAGCTTCTATATTAAGTAAATAGACTAGAATAATATTACTATTAATAACTTAAAAGCTATATTTAAGTTTAATACCTCCAAGGCTATATATCTTTTTAATATTATTATCTATAATATAAATATTATTAAAAGTATCTATTTATACCGAAAATCTAAGTAATATTAGCTTAAAGCTATTATCTATATCCTTAAATACCTAAGTGCTTTTATTACCTTCAGTGCAGCAGACTACTACTAATGCTTTCTCTATAAGTATATACCTAACTTTAATAAATAGAAGAATACTACTAAAACTTACTATATATAGCTCTTAAGAATAAGTATTTATAAAAACCCTTATATTACTACCTACTACTTTTATTAGTAATATACCCTCTTTCGCAAGAAGATCTTAAAGAAAGTATTTTATATTATTAAGCTTTAAGCTTACTATAAGTAGTAAGGTTACGGCAGTATATATAACTATAGTATCTATTAGTTTAATAGTATTATTAAGTTAAATATAAGTAGTAAATATATTTATAAGCTATTTACTACCTTCTGGAAAGATTATATTATTACTACTTACCTTAAGCCTAACTATATCTATAATATTCAGTAGAACGTAAATTCTCTTATAGTTTATTAGCTTGAGAATACTTTCAAGTTCCTATTCAATATTATTAACTATATTTAGCATCATATATACAGCAGCTATTATATATATAAGAAGATAGGCATTAAGGTAGAGTTATATTAATTCTACTTTCCTTATAAATATTATAATATTCCTACTATTACTAAAACCCTTAACCTAAAGTATTAAACCTTGGAGGCTCAGTATAATAAAACTAACCTCTATTACTTAAATTCTATTATTACCTTTATATAGCTTACTAATATAAACTTTTCCCCTTATATTAGTATTACTGAAGTAATTTATTATATTGCTAAGTATATTAGTAAGGCTGAAACTAAGATATAGTTATATAAGAAGCTAGCTAAGGCTATTCTGTTAAGAATTTAATTCCGCTAACCTATTATATTCTTTACCACTAAGCTAATAAATAAACTTCTCTCTAAATGTAATTAGTTAGTATAGGAAATTTAATATATTCTTCTTAACCTTCCTCTATATAAAAGTAATTATATTACTATTTTAGTTAATTATTATCACCCTAATTATATTACTCTAATATTCCATATTGCTAAGGGTAAGGTTTAATAAATAAGAACACTTCTCTAGAAGTATATACTATTTTCCAACAATATGGAATTCACTAATATAATATACCTACACTTTCTATCTAATATTAATAGTTTATATACCGGTAATATATATCCCTTTCCTTATATTTAGCTATACATTCTTAACTACTTTCCTTAATATAAGTATAATTGAGAGAATTAGCATAAAAACTATTACTGCATTAAGATAATACTTTATTATTTATTCCAAAAGTATAATAAAGTTTTAATTATTAAAGGCAAAAGAAGAGATAGCTTTAAGGAGGGTTACTATATCTATCAGCAGATTTATAACTATAATAATCATCTTTGTAATATACCTATTAACTCTAACTTTATTAAATCCTTTAATAAGTTTAATAATATTATTATTATTAATATTATTACTAGGAAGATTTAGGAAAAGCTAGCTTATAAGATTCCTTTTTACCCTCTTAATTTAAAAGAACTTAATATTATTAGCAACCACCTAATTAACTTAAAGTACTTCTGGTAGCCTTATATTAGTTATTATACTAATAAGGTTATATCTAACTTTTAGATTATTAAGAAAGTTAATTACCAGCTTAAAAAGATAGTTAATAATAATACCTAGCTACTTATAGATAACGTTATTAATATCCTTAATATTAAGTAATATTAAATCTATAATATTTTTGTTTCTCCATTTTTACTCCTTTATTTAAGATAGTAATTTAGCCTAAGTTTTTATATATGTTAATAGCCAGAATAATATAAGTAAGCTCCATATTATTTAACTACTTTATATTATTCTCTCAGATCTTACCTAAGAAGATAATAAACTTAATCCTATTATAATTATAATATCTACCAGTATTACTATAAATAGTATTTAAAGCTTAACCCTTTATAATATCTTCTAGCTACTAATTTAGACTTAAAGCTTATAGCTATTAACTATTATTAACCTATCTAACCTCCAGCCTAAATAATATTATAAAAAATACCTTATTATTAATAAAAAGTTTATAGTTAGTTTAAATATACTTACCTTTATTAATAGTTACATTTATTAGTTACTCTCTAAGGTTAATTTATCTTTAAGTAATATAAATATCCTTCTTATAGAGAACTTTAATTAACTTCCCTCTATTTATAAAAAAGCTTTCTTTACTTATAAACAGTCTATTTATATATTACTATATAAGATTCTTACTTAAAGTACCTACCGTCTATTTAATAAGATAGTTAAGTTAGATATTATTATCTACCAGTAGGGTAATAAATAAACTTAGTTTTAATATATACTAAAGTAAGTCTATAACTTATAAGTTTCTATTAAATCTAAGTAGTTACTATTTAGTTAAATATATATATTACTATTACCTTATAAAATATTTACTTTCAATAACACTTTATATATCTTGTTTACTAATACTAAAGTTAATAAATATAGCTTTAACTATATAGTATTTCTCCTTAACCTAATATATATTATTAATATAACTTACTTTAGCCTTAAGGTAGATAAAGCTACCTTTTAAGATACTGGCAATCTCTATAAGAAGCTTTTCCTTACTATTAAAACTTAAGTAATATTAACTGAAAATAGCTAAATAGAAATAAACTTCTATAATAAAGTATTAGAAATAGTTTATAATATTATCTAGCAGATAGATACCTACTGGAGAATTAATAAGCTCTTAGCTATTCTGGTTAACTTTAATAACTATATTAGTAATATTTATATTATAGCAGAAGTATTTCGAAACTGCAGAACTATTCCTACCTTTTAAGTAACCTGTAAGTTCTATAAAGGTAACCAGGCATACTTTTATATCTAATTTCCTCTTACTATTATCTACGTTATTACTATCTATAAGTTATAGAGTATAACTCTTAATAAGGCTATACTAAATATTAGCAGTTATTAGTTTTAAGTTAGATTAATCTATACTACTATTTCTTAAGTTTACTTTCTGTCTAACCTTATATTTAAGAATCCTTTTAATTACTAAGTCTTCTCTAACTATAAAACTAAATTTAGCTAAAAGTATAATAGAAACACCCAGTATAAATACTCTAAATATATCTCTCAGCCTATAATAAAGATTCTAGACTTAAGTAGCATTAATATAGGAAACCTTACCCTCTATTAATATTATTAAAGTTACTTTAAATATTATAGCCTTAGGAGATATCTATTAGTAATATCCAATCTGAATTAATCCTTATTTACTATTCCAGCATTTCTTAACTTAAAGAGGTTACTATTCCAGCATTTCTTAACTTAAAGAGGTTACTATTCCAGCATTTCTTAACTTAAAAGAAATATATATCTATTAATAATATATAACCTAAACTAACCCTTATCCACTCTACTAATCTTTAATATTATCAACTACCTCCCAGCCTCTATATTAACTTAAGGAGGATATATAATTCCTAAATACACCGACTAGCTATTAAAATTTAAATTAACCTATCCACTTTACTGGTTGTATTATTAACTATATCTCAGCCTTTTTAGTAACTTAAGAAGGATATATTACTATTTAGTATACTATACTAATTATTAAAGATAAAACTGACGCCATTATAATTAATACTACTGATTACTATTTAGTGTAATTAATATCCTATTAAGTTACTTTATATAGGCTTTTTATAAAGAAAAGCCTTCTATGATACTATTTGCAGCTTTTAGCAAAATAGAAATAATCTACAGTCTATATTACTAATAGAAACCTTATAATACTATACTATAATATTAAGCTACTTTATATAAACTTTCTATAAAAAGAAGCCTCCTATATTAAGCTACTTTATATAGACTTTCTATAAAAAGAAGCTTTCTATATTAAGCTACTCTATACAGACTTTCTATATAAAGAAGCCTTATATATTATTATCTACAGCCTATACGGAACAGATATAAACCAGTATTACCTAATATAAACTTTCTAAAAAAAAATAGGAAAGCCTATTATATTATTATCTTTGCAGCCTTCATAAAATAGATACAGACCAGTAATAAAAGCTTTACTAAAGCTAAGGTTAATACAACTAACAACGGGAAGCCTTTAAATACTTATAAAGTTTTACCTTAGTTAAGAGAATAATATATTAATTTATACTATTATTTATATCTTTCGTGATAAATATACTATTTCTTTCCTTACTGAAACTTACATTTTTTAGTTTTACACTTTATTAATATAACTAAAGCTATTTTAAATAGCAGTTCTTATCTTAGTTTAGAAAATAATGTACTTATTAGTAATTTATTTCTACCTTTTTTAATAATAATTACCTCTTCTATTTATCCCTAGATTCTCTATATAAAAAAAGTATTCTCTTTTTTTTTCTACTAGCTATTATTACTACTATTACTATACCACTTACCTTAGATCTTCTAAATCCTTATAATATTAATAATGTTATTAATATTTCTAGTATCTTTAATAGTAATATTACCTAATCTTACTATATCTTAATATACTAATTTCTATAGTTATTAACTTAATTATATACTAATAGGCTTCCTACCTCCTTATTAACTAGAATAACTATATAGATAATATACTATCTTTCCTATTTCCTAATAATAATCTTCCCCCTAGTGTAAAAGTATAACTAAAGGTCTTAACTAGGAAAGGTTTTGATATATAAGTAGGGTCTATATTACTATATAGACTATTACTTAAAGAATCTAAATTAGGATCCTTTAACTGAAAACCTTTCTAGTGCCTAGTTAGTAGATCACTAAGTATACTACGTAATATTAGTTAGTTATATTCTTATAACTATCCCCCCCTCCTGAAACCTTAGTTCCTAAAGCTATAGTTATATACTCTACCTTATCTTCCAATTATAAAGCTTCACTAATATTACTAATTATATAGTAACTATAATGCTAATACTTATTATTATTATTAAGAATCTTTAATCTACTTTTATTACTAGAATATCAGTTTAAAAACTAATTCTATATCCTTAAATAGTAACGTAATTTTTTATAATATTATTATTATAGATACTTTATTTATTATAATATATATTTATTATAATATTTACTATTAATCTTACGATAGGTTATTATATATAGTTTTTAGATATTATTCTGTCGTAAGATGTCTACTATAGTTTTCTTCAAATTACTTCACTATACTTATAGTAATTCTTCTCTCTTTTTTATTATATATTTTCTATACCTCTTAATATTTATTTTTACTACTTCTATTCTCTAGATACCCCTCTATATTTACTTACTAAATACTTATATCTCTATGTTTATTTTATTAACACTTCCCTCTATTCTTATTCTTTTTCTATTTATTATTAATATACTATATATACTATAATAATATCTTATATTACTATTATTATATCTATCCTCTAGGTGTATATATATAATAACCTTAAGGCTGAGAATAAAAGCTTCCTTTATCTAAAGTTTAGTAACTATATACTATATTTTAACTATCTCTTATCTCTTTATCTTAATATAGAGAAACTTCTCTATATTATTAGTAAGTATAATATAAAGTACATTATCTGTAAAAAGAGTAAATAGAAATATTATAATATAAGTTATCCCTTCGCTATACTATCGCTAGTATTTTACTAATTTTATAGTATAGATTCCCTTTAAGTTATATAATATTATTTAAGCTACTTAGAATAAGTTTATTTATATCTATAAGCTTCTAGAATAATAAACTTTATAATCCCACTATAAAATAAACTTTTTTATACCCTCTCTAAAATCTTAGTTAAATAGTAATATATAAGTAAGATTATTTAGAATTCTACTATTAATATAAAGTAATTAAAATTAACTTTAGAGTATCTTCTCCTCTAGAAGATATTATCTATTTATAAATATCTTAATATTATACTTCTTATTTCTGTAAGTTACTCTAAATACTTACTATACTATCTCTACTAATTACTTTAAATAGATAAATATTCTTAGTATAGAGACTAAAATATTTTACTATATATCTACTATATAATCTATATATCTCTAGAATAATAATCTTACTATTATACTAGATAATAGTTTTATCTATTTCCTTAATAATCTCTATGATACTAAATCTCTACTTAATATTAAAATATATACTATTAAAGTAATATTATAATTTAATAATACTTTCTACTAATATTCTACTAATTATTCTATATATAATACTTCTTATTACCTTATTACTATTAAAAATAGTTAGTTTATTCCTTATAAATCTAATATTACTACTTCTTACTATATACTTCCTCCTATTTTACTATCTATTAATAATAAGTTTAGTAAAGATATTAATAAGGATAGTGTGATGGGGTTAGGCCTGTAAACAGGCCTATTTACGTAATATAAGTAGCTTTATAAGTATAAATAGCCAGGCTTATCACAGACAGATAGAAAGAATCAACTTCTCTTCTCTCCAGAATCCAAGACCTATTATTCAGATCAGCTTAGCTTTTCGACTGTAGATCTGCGAATATAATTCTACAGTTTTAAAATATTTTTCTAATATTTTCTATCTATTTTTACTTCTCTCAGGTTTTATAGCTAGGAGTAGTTAGTTAGTTTTAATCTAGATAGGTCCTCTCAACTATAGCTTATTTTAATAATACTCAGAAGTAGATTATTCTATTTTCAGTTTTTAAAGCTGGAATAGAGAGATATTTCTATATTACCTTAATAAATAAATATTAATATAATATAATAAAAATATAATATATTATCCTACTATCAAGAAAAGATATATAAAAATAAGAAAACTGAATAATAGCTATATTTATACTCTCGAAACTGGCGGATACTCTAGAGACCCAGAAAATATTTAGAAACTAGTATTTATATAGCTTTACTAAATAAACTTTTATAACTTTATATCACAAAATTATTATTAGTAGGTTATTTACAGACCTAGCTTACAGGCAGACTAAAAATTACTCTACTAGATATAATAGAAAATAATAATTATAATAATAATTACAGAATAATTAAGAAGGTAGTCCTACTAAGCTAATAAATATAGTGGGATTAATTTATTTATCTAAAGACTAGCAAAAGAATAAATAAATAGACTATTTAAATACCTCTAATATAGAAAAGATAGCTAGGTAAAAGGAAGACCATTATAACTTAAATACCTCTAATATAGAGAAGACAGCCAGGTAAAAAAAAGACCACTATAACTTAAATACCTTCTTTTTAGAGAAGACGACACATAAGGACAATTATATTCAGACTTTTAGATACCTCTAAAGAAGTAGAAGATGGATAATATTAGAATCACTATAAATTACTAATCTATTAAGCTCTATGGATACTACGGATCCTATAGATACAATAGATTATATGGAGGCTATAGTTATATAGATACTATAGATCTTATAGATCCCTCGAATAAACCTCTAAAAATTATAAAAATGATAGCTATAGTTATATTAATTAATTTGTAAGACCTACAGTAATATATATAGCTATAGCGACATTATAGCTATATATATACTACTCTAGGGCCCTTAAGGCCTCACAAAAAAGAAGAATAAAACCTGACTAAATATAGCTCTATAGTTATGATAATTTATTAATTATTATATATATAAGACTATATTAAAAATATCTAGTTTGAAAGGAAAAACTACTCTGGGGAGGAAAAATACTCCTAGGGGTAGTATATACTGTATATAGCAACTTTAATAAACCTCCAGCTAGGGGAAGTAATATTTATATATATAAAAATAGTTTATTAGTATAAATAATAAGGGCTTCGTAGCTAAGGGGTTATATATATATATATATATAGCTGAGGGCTATAGTTTGAATCTGTTTTTGACTTTTTTTTTACTCTGCAGGGCTGGTTAGGTTTTTGTTTTTGTCTGGATTTTTGAATGCGTGTGGGCGTAGGCTTTTAAAAATAGGGAGGATTATAATAGAGTTAAGCCTGTAAACAGGCCTATTTACATAATATAAGTAGCCTCATAAGTATAAATAGCTAGGCTTATTACAGATAGATAGAAAGAATTAACTTCTCTTCTCTCCAGAATCCAAGACCTACTATTCAGATCAGCTTAGCTTTTGGACCGTAGATCTGCGAATATAATTCTACAGTTTTAAAATATTTTTCTAATATTTTCCATCTGTTTTTGCTTCTCTCAGGTTTCATGGCTGGGGGTGGTTAGTTAGTTTTAGTCCAGATAGGCCCTCTCAGCTATAGCCTATTTCAATAGTAATAATAGTAGTAATAATAATAATATTAATAGTAGTAATTTATCTAATAGTAAATCTAAAGTAGTTAAAACTTCCTTAAAATCTCTCTATCTATCTATATCTATTTACTATTCTATTAGTAATAATATTATTACTACTTTTTATTATTAAAATTATATTATTATTACTTCTAGTAGTCTCTCTATAAATACTAATCCTTCTATTAATTATACTATTAAGAAAACTATATCTAATTATTTCCCTTCTGATAATATTTATATAGTAAACCTTCTATATTAATCTGCTAATAGTAGTAGTATTAGTAATATTATAATATTAAATATTAAAGAGAATACTAATAAATCTAATAATAAACTTTCTCTAAAGAGGTATAAAACCTATTTATCTGATATGACTATTACCTTATTATCTTTTATAGCTTCTCACTAAATATCCGCTACTACTCCTAAGAAAGTTACTCTAAAAAAACTACTCCTAAGAAAACTACTTCTAAGTAAGCTACTACTCCCACTATTATTCTAAAAAGAAATTAGGAATATCCTTATAAGAATACTTCTAAATCTTAAATATATTTAATATTCCTAACTATATATACTAACTAATTTATTATTAAAGTTTATAAAGTTTCTAGTTTAGAGATATATCCCTCAGAATACTATTTAAAATATTTAAGTAATTAATAAATCTTTTTTCTCTCTCCTCTCCTCTATATAATATTACTATAAATTTAATATTAATATTAATGATTCTATTTCCTATAGTAATATATTATCTATTCCTTATACTTATAGATAATTTCTTTTATATTACTTAAGTTAGTTATTGTCTCCTAAATATTATACTCTACTAACTAGGTTACCTATTGTATAAGAAAGTATTTATTAAATCTATCTTCTTATTTACTAATAATATTCTTAACTTCCTACTCTACTAAATTATCCTCTAACGTAGGTAGAATAATCTAAATATTACTATTATCTTACTAGTCTATCTAAAATTTAAGGAATAAAACTGGGAATATATTATATATCTGTCAGTATTACTTTAGTAAATATACTCTATATATCTATTTCCTAATTCTCTTAGTAATAGAGATTTTAATATATTTTAACGTTAGCTTTCTATGTTTAAACCTAAAATTCTTTATTAAAAGCCTAATAGTAACTCTATATATAAACTTATACTACTTATACTTTATATTATATATTTTTACCTAACTTTCTATAGCTATCTACTAGTAAGTTACTATTTATCAGTATAACTAACTAATATAGTTAATATACTCCACTATACTCTATACTACCAGATTACTCTTTACTATATGTTTAACTATTTATAGGTAAAATCTATATAATATTTCTATTAGTAAGTAGCTAGTAGTAGTATATCTATTATTATTATATATAAACGTAGCTTCTTATAGTTATACTACCTAGACTATAGGTAAATTCCCAGTAAATATCCAGAAATACTACTCTAGAGTCTAATATATCTATTTAGTTTACCTATCAGTCTATAGGTAATATACTATTAATAGCTATTATTTAATAAAATATTCTATTATAAAACCTCCTAGAACTAGTTAGTAAGAAACTTATCTCTATTACTAATAATATCTTCTAGAATACTAAATTAGTATTTAACTTCCTTATAGAGTATTACTACTAACTTTATAGTTATTATCCTCTTTATTATTAGAATAAATAAAGTAAATTTTATAAACCTATCTATAATTATAAGGATTATATTATATATATACTATCTCTTAATATACGTTCTAGAAACTTAGTAATAAAATCTATACTAAGTTCCTAGAATAATTCTATAGAAATTAATAGAGACTGTAACTACCTATATAGCTTATACTATAGTACTCTAATATTTTAGTAAACCTAATATAATACTATATAGTCTTATATATTTATAGTTAGATTATTTTAATAAAAGTTCCTCTTTACTAAATTATAAATCTTATTTATATCTATATATTCCACTCTATATTTATTATAATATAAGTAAAGAATTTTATACTTTACGAATTCTATATTTAATATAATTAATTTTCTTTTAAAGGAAAATATTCCCTCTATACTAACTAATTATCTACTTATATCTCTAGCTATTTCCTAAACTCTCTATATATATATTCAGTAGTTTTTATTATAAATCTATAGCTTTTTTTACAAATTACTCTAGATCTTTAGATACTTCCAGAGAGTATACTATTTTATCTTTTATAAACTTTCTTATTACTGAATATAGAATATATTATATTAGGATAGTAATTTTAGCTTTTATTAAGTTCTCTTTATTACTTAGTATTTATTAAGTATTCTCTATCCCTCTATACATATCCTAACTGTAGGTAACTATAATTATAATTATTACTATATTTCTAGTATCCTAATAAAAATTCTACCTTCAGGAGGTCAAGTATTCTCTACTTCTAAAGTTAACTTCCTTACTAAAATATTCTTCCTACTTCTATATTATCTAAATAAAAGGTTTTACTAACTTTAAACTTCTCTAAGCTTTTATAACTATTTTACAGATATCTACTAATAGTAACTTTATAAGTTAGAGTTTATTTGTAAAAATTAGTAGTATATTATAATATTCTACCTCCCTCTTTATATAATCTAACTACCTAAATAGTCTGTCTACTAGATTTATTATTTTAAGTTAATATTCTAAATTAAAATTAAATACTGAAAACTTATAGATTCAGTAGGTAGGTCTTCCCTAAAAATCCTATATAGAGGCTATAATAATTTCTATTAGTATCTAGTAATCTATAAAAACTATAAATTTCTTAGAGAAATCTATAAAATAGTATTATCTCTAGTAATCTAGACTCTTAATAATAATAAGTAATTCCTACTATCTTATTTCCCACTTTTACTCTATTTTACTAAGTTTCTTTAAATAGTAAGTAATAGGTTACTATTAGCCCTCTACTAACTATAATAGGATACTTAAGATAGTTTTTAATAATATATCTATTTCTACCTTAGTTTCTTAAAGAGGATCCCAGTATTAGAGAATATTTACTAAATAAAATATATTTTATAATATTATAAATACTACTTATATATCTTTAGGCTATAAAAATATCTTTTTCTCTATACTCCCCTTTAGGAGTATAGTAAGTAATATTATTACTCTAGAGTATTTAGTAATAAACTTACAGTAGAAATTATAGAAACCTAGAAATACTTAAAGTTTCTTAAATAACTCTAGTAGCTTCTACTTAATAATTACTTATATTCTAGCTAAATCTATCTTAATATCTATCTAGATTATAATATAGCTTAGGAAACTAATCTCCTCTATATAAAGCTTATATTTAGAGATCTTTATAAAAAGATATACTTTATACAATCTAGTAAGAATTTATAATAAGGTATTAGTATAATTTTCCTTAATCTTAATTATATAAATTATAATATTATCTATACATACTATATAGTAGATATTCATTAGCCTAGTAAGTATATAGTTAATATATACCTAAAATATTATAAATATATTTATAAAATTAAATAGTATAATTATATATTTATAATAACTATATCTTATTTTAAATACTATCTTCTAATAGTCCTCTAACTTAATTCTAATATAATAGTAAGTATCCTTAAAATTAATTTTTAAAATCTATATTACTCTACAAAATCTATTTAGAAGTTTACTAATAAGAGGTAGTAAATATTAATTCTTAATTATAATTTTATTAAATCCCCTATAGTTAATATAAAAATATAGGAAACTATTCTTTCTTAGTATAAATAGAATAGATATACTTACTTTACTTATTAATAATTATATATAACTATTTACTAGATTCTCTATAATATATACTTATAATTCTTGAAGTTATTACTTACTTAGAAAGTAAATAAGATTATATAGTAGTTTCTTACTTAGTTCCAGATTAATAGAATATTTAGTATCTTTAAGTACTGAAATAGTCTTTACTATTATTTTATTAAATACTCTCTGCTTACTTAGTAGTTCCTTAGGGATATTTAAAGTTACTATAACCTAATCTAATTCCCCTAATACTTTAATATAGGCTTCTAAATTATTCTCTACTCTATTAATATAAAATATATAAGTAATCTTATTATTCTTAATAATCTCTTAGGTAAATACCTCTAGTTTAATAATAAATATATACTTATAATATTATATATTTATATAGATATTAATTATAATATCTTCCTAATCTATAGAGTATTAGCCTAATAGAAGGTTTAAGTAACCTTCAGGTTAGTAAACTTCGGCAAATAGTTAGTATATCTTCTGGAGGTATCCTTTTACGTTTATAAAAAAGAAGGTTAACTAATAAGCTTTTCCTAAGATTAATATTAATCTATTAAATCCTTCTAATACTAACGTTTCTATATTAGTTAGTATTAAATATAATATTTTAGCTAACTATTTACTAATAAGATCTATCTATAAGTATAAATCTATATTTACTACTATTTCTTATTCTTTCACTCCTCAGAGAATAATTACTAAACTCTTAACTATCTTCCTAATAGAAATTAACTTCTTAGTTAGTATAGAAACTATTAGTTATATCTCTATATCTACTTATTTCTCTAGTTATTTCCTATATAGAAATTAGTATTAGTAGTTTATATTAATATCTAGGACTCTAGTATACTCTACCTTTAGGTAGCTAGTAATATTAAGTTAGCTTCTATACTACTATAGTAGTATATAACTTTATACTCTATCTTACTATATATAAAATAGGCTCCTAGGGTCTATAATATAGCTAGAGTATATAAAATCCTCTATATTAAAGTTAATATAATATTCCTTAAGCTACTAATATTAAAATAGTATCTAGTAGATATTAAAAGTATAGAGAAAGTAATCTTCCCCAGTATTTTTAAGGTTAGAACTAATTAGAATATTTATATATCTAAATAGAGTTATTTATATTCTCTATCTCTTATTAATTTACTACTATACTGTTACTTAAGCTTCTATAGTTATTCTACCTCTATTATAACTTCTTAAGCTTTCAGGAGAGGAACTTTAAGCTTCTCTATCTCTCTCTTTAAATTAGAATATAATCTATAAAAAAGATAAAAATCTCCCCTTTACTTTACTTAAATTCTAAGATACTTAGATTCTAAAAGAATACTAACTACCTAGTATAATATTATATTAGTAACTAGTACTTACTTTCTTATACTTCTTTAAGTTTCTATTAATATAGTTATTCTTATATTTCTAGATTAATATACTATTAGTAAATAAATATAATAAAGTTAGCTTATATAGATTTATTCTCTAAGTTTACTCTATAGTTTCACTATTTTATCTGAAAGTATAATATAAACCTTATAAGTACTTATTAAATCTATTAGTCTATAATACTATTTAGCTAAATTTAATAGCTATTCTTAATAGCTATAATCTAATTATTAACTTATTTAACTATAAATCCCTCCCCTATTATCATACAGTTATATAAAGATAACTTCTCCTAATCTTTAGGTAGTCTAGATACTAATAGGTATTTAGTAAGTTATTATATAAATATAATAGTCTAATCCTTATAGACCTCCTATTATCTTTATATCTATTCCTAATATATGACTATCTATAACTATATAATTTTAAATATCTTACCTATTATATCTATAAAATCTAACTTTAGTTAGAATAAGAATTAGAATTATTTATTAAATATAGAAGTAAATTACTAAATATATAGTAACTACTTAATCCTCTAAGTTAAAATTAAAGAAAATATATCTCCTCCTCTAGACCTAGAAAATAAATATTCTATATTATAGACTATATTTTAAATAAAACTATCCAGTAGGTCCACCCCTAACTTATCTTTAGTAAGCTATTGGTGAAAGCTTATATTAACATTAAGCTCTAATTTATCCTGAGGAGGATATAGAATTTCTTCCTTATAGAAAATATCCTCCTCAAAAGTAAGTATTTATCTACTATTATTACCTAACTCTCTATAATAATATAGCATAATACTAATAGTTTCACTATATATATCTATTAAGTTAAATATTAATTACTGAAGTTTATTAAGATTTATATTAGCTGTATACCTATAGGCTGTATATTCTCTATATTACTAGTTATTACCTAATATTCTTACTTACGCTAGTTACTTATAAATAAGTAGAAATAATAAAATTATAAGAATATAACTAAAGATCCTAACTAGGAAAGATTCAGATATATAGATAGAGTCTATATTACTATATAAACTATTACTTAAAGGATCTAAGTTAGGATCCTTTAAGTAAAAACCTTTCTAGTGCCTAGCTAGTGGATCGCTAGGTATACTATATAACGTTAGTCAGTTATATCCTTACACTAGTAATAATTTCCCGCCCCTCCTTAATAATATCTTTATAAATAATATCCCTTCTTTTTCTTCTTCTTACTTCCCCTTCCACTTAAAATTTAATAAATATGAATAATAATTACCAGTAAATTATATTTATAAGTTAATACTAATAGTTATTCTTTTAAGGTACTTAATAATATATTATCTATACTTTTATCCCCAGCTTCTACCAGCTAAATAGTATTAACGACACTATAAAATTATTAACCTTACCTATCTGCTGTAAGTTTATTCTTAATAATAGAACTTTTAGTATCTTTAAGATTAATGAAAACCACAATCTGCCTGCAATTCTACTGCAGGCAGATAGTAATAAAGTATTAGAGAGATATAGCTACTATATTCTTAGTTAGAATATATAGAAGAACTATATTATTCCGCTATCTATCTTTTACTATTTAACCTTCAGGTTATATACTAATTACTACTATAATTCCTAAGGCTTTAAATACTTTTATTATAAGTATGATAATTACCACCTATAGTTTAGTTCTAATATATTTATAGAAAACTATACCTTAGCTTTAGCTATATCTTCTATTATACTATTTTCCCCCATCCTCTATAATAACTTTATCCTACTAAAATCTGCTAATCTAAACCTTAAGTAGTATATCTAATAATATACTAGCATAAGTTAGGTTCAGCAGGCTAGTATTAAGGCTAATATTAATATATATAAGCGGGCGTTATTATTACTATATACTTGTAAGTAATAGTAGTAATAAGAGTAATAATAATAATAATAATAGCAATAACAACAATAATAGTAATAGTAATAGTAATAGTAATAGTAATGATAATAGCGCCTTTTACTTTAAGATACTAAGGAGAAGCTAACTAACTAAACTATATTACTACTAGGCAGCCTACTCTAAGTAGCCGCTATTATAATTAATACTGTTAAACTCTTACTTTAATATTTATATCTTTCCTTAACCTCATCTTAATTATAATCTTACTAATAATTACCACTATAGCTTCAACTTCTATAAGATCTGTAAGTTATTATAATCTGTAAGCTATAATACTCTTTAAGCTATTATAATAGTTAGTTAAGCTTAGTAGTTTGAGTTAGAGGTTAAAATTACTTCACCTTAATCTTACTATTACTAATAAATACTACTATAACTCCAAACCCTATAAGATACTTAGGTAAGGTAAGTCTATAATCTCTATATAATATTTAAGCGTAGTAAGGCTGGGGGGTCTGAGGGGAAACCCCCCAGAAATTAAGCAAGTGAGGTTATTAATAATAAAGTTATTAATGTAAGCATAGCGAGGCTGGGGGGTCTGGGGGGAAACCTCCCAGAAATTAAGTAAATAAAATTATTAACTTAAATAAGGATCTTAAGTATAGTAAGGCTGGAGGGTCTGGAGGGAAACCCCCCAGAAATTAAGTAAATAAGGTTATTAGTAAAATAATATTATTAATCTTAAAGCCCACCAGTAAATATAGTTAGTATAGTAATTACCCCTTAGTAATTATTACTTCTTAGGCAGATAAGTTTAACTAACTACTAAGACACTCCACTTTCCTTACGTTAGGGCTTACCACTAAAGTTAAGATATCTTATATATATAGTAATAATATAGCTTTTTAGGTAACCTAAGGTATCTAACCTCTTTCTATTATACTACAAGGTTTAAGAGATCTCTTTAATAGTAGAATACTAGTATATATACTAATAATATAGCTTTAGTAAGGGCCCCCTTGGGGTATCCTTAATGTAGCCTTAGCAATATCCCAGTATAGTATATATACTGATACTTATTTAAACTTTAGATACTATAAATATCTTTATATTCTCAGTAAGGAGAAGGTAACTATATAAGCTCTTAAAGTCTCTTATTAGTATAGTATATATACTATAATGTTAACCTTTAGTAAAAATTCCCTTAGGGTGTCCTCAGTATATTCTTAGTAATATCCTCTATATAGTAAAATCTTACTGGATACTCTCTTTAATTATACTTTATATAACTTTTATTATAGTAGTAAGTAGCTATAATATAATCTAACTTACTATATATCTTATATATAGGTGTAGGTTAATTCTTAAGGTAAGGGTTTTTTGGTACTAAGCTTTTAGTAATATTATAGCTAACAGCCGTCTTAATACCACTAGTAATTCTATTTGCAATACTACTGGAGGCTTCCTTATAAAACTATAATATCTTCCAGAGGTATTTAGCTGCTAAAGCTATAGCTTTTAGTTGACAGTTATTAAACTTTTAACATTATAGATACCTCTATATTCTAACCTCAAGGTAGTAAACGAAAGTAAATATATAAGATCTTAGTATCTTTATTAGGATACCTAAAGTATAGTAAATTACTAACTATTTAGCATATAACTTTAGTAGCAATTAGCTTATATTCTAAAGTATATAAAGTATACTATATAGATACGGTTTTTATAAGGTAGGGTTAGTTAATAAGTTGTAAGTAAATACTATAAAGTTAACCTATAATACGTTTAGTAAGATATATTAGTAATTATATTATAATATCTGGAGGTTATATAATAACTTTATTATAGCCTACTAAATCTTCTATATCTCTAAGGCCTCTGGCTGTAAAGTATAACTTTCTTGAATTACTATTAGTTAATTCTTAATTTTATATAAAGTAGTACTCTTACAAAGAAGGCTATAGAAGTAGCTAGAAGGTTTTACGTAATTCCATTTATAAGCTACTAAGGAGGCTATTAATAATATTAGACTTACTAATAGTATACTGTTAGATATCTAGTCTATTATAGCCTCTATAAATAAAGATTATTATTTAAGAAGGTATATAAATACTATTATAGTTACTATATTACTTAAGTTAATGGCAACTATATTACTTATATTACTGATACTGGCAGCTATATTACTTACTTTAGCTGCTTATATTAATATAGCCGGTATAGATATTACTATATACTTACTAGTGGAGGATATATTTTCGGAAGATAGATTTTCAGAGGCTATATTTTCGGAGACTATAGGTGTTCTTAATATGGATACTAATACTAAGTGGTTAGTAACTATTTATTATAATAAAGTTATTACTGAAATCTTAGTTTTGCCTCCTTGGAGAGGTAGAAGTTAAAAAATCATAAGAATATAGCTAAAAGTCTAGGTAAGGAAAAGGTAAATAGTAAAGGATAGGTTTCTATAGGTTATAAGATTTTAACTTAGTAGGCTAACTGGTAGTGGTTATAAGAGGGCTTTTATTTTATAATAGCCTCAGATGTTATTAGTTATATAATTCTAGCTATTCCGGCTTACTATATAGACTATAGAGTATATATTCTTATAATAATAAGGGTAAAAAGAGTAATAAAGATAGATAGTATAAGGTTTAACTATTGTATTAACATTAGATTAACGTAACGCTAATTCAAAACTAGCGATAAAGATTACTATTACTTATAGTTTATAGATATATAGAAGTTAAAGTAATAGTGGGATTTTAATTAAGCGAAAATGTCTAACTTTAGCGGAATATAAGCTGTAATTTAATACTTCTTTATTAGTAAAATTATACTAATAAACTTATCTTTAAATTTAGTATTATATTAGGAGAAAAAGTCAACTCAGTATAATCTAATTGTTTTAATTAAATATAGTTAATTATGTATAAGATTCTTGTAGCGAGGTAGGTAGAGTTGAGATATATATTCGGTAAAGTGATATCTTACATTAAAGGTATATATACTAGATATTCTTGGGGTAATAAGATATAGTATCAAAGAGTGAATGATAGTTATATTCTTATAAAAAGTATTGTTGTGATTTAATCTAGATATATATTAAAAGAGAGTAAAGAAGCCTTCTTTATAGTATTATACTTAGTTCTAGAATCTTCTAACTATTAGTAATTAGAATATTCTAGTAATATAGACTTACGTTAGTAATTACATGTTATTATATATACTGAAGTTAGTTACTAGTGAGTATTCTGTAAAAGAAAGACGTAGAATATTCCACCGAATATTCAACTTTGTAAGTAGAGTGTTACTATAGGGTAAACATATATAGCCTAATGTTTTAACATTCTGCTTATTTTATAAGTCTTAAAAATATATAGTAGAAACTCCAATTAGAAAGAAAAGTATGTATAAATAGTATTATAATAACTTTAGGTTGGTAAGCTGCTATTGAGAGTTAGATAGCTTACTTACCTAATATATTCATTACGTAAGATATATCTATAAATCTACATATTAGATAATATTATTCTATAGATAATATTTTTCATAAATAAGACTTTATCTATTTATCTCTATAAATCTTATAGTATAGTTTACCATAATTATAAACTTAACTTTGAACAGTTTTATAAATTCGCTATTTAAGTTATATCTACTTAGCCTATATTATTAGTAATCCTTCTTTTTATTTCTCTCTTGTTTCGAGTTGATTATTTGATTATTATAATAGCTTACATTGAAATAATATATCCAACGTGATAGTTTAATATCTAGTGCGCTCTAACTATTATAGTAAGAATAGTAGGTTTGAATTTGTAATAGGTAACTATACCTAGTAATTATAGTATACCTTCTAGGTATAAAACTTAGTATAGTAACTACTAACGTTAGCTACTCTATAATAGCTACTACCTCAAACTATATAGTTATAGTAGTTTTAAGTTACCAATTTCTACTTCTAGACTCTCTAGAAAGTTCTTAAGAGGTATTATAATTGTATCTTCTCAGAATATTCCTTATAAATCTATACTTAAGTAGTAGTAAGAAATATCTATAGTAGTAAAATACTACTAATTAGTATTGGTTTATAACTAGTAAATATTATAACTAATCAATTTATATAACTAAGCTTATAATTAGCAGCTTCTATTTTATAATATTTAGTTTATATTACAGTGTATATATATATATATATATATATATATATATATATACTGTAAACTATTAGGATTAATCTGTGGAATAATTCCTCGAACCTCATTAGTCTGAATAAGTGGAGCGATTAGCAAGTCACCCACTACTACAGCGTTTACCACATAAGTGTCTAGTTAACCTAATAATATAACTTTAAATAAACTAGTAGTATATTTCTAATAAAGATATATATTTCTAATAACTTTATATTCTAGATATATTAAGATATACTTACTACTCTTTACTATACAATTAATTACTCCACTATTATTATAGTATATACCTCATAAGTTACTTAACTTTAAAGTCATATATTTAAATGACTAGTTAAAATTTATTATTTCTTTTATTTTGAACTTAATTATTATAAGAGTATGCCTAAAACCGTAGGTAAGAAAAGGGAATATAGCAAAAGGTAGATTTCTGTACGTTATAAGATTTTAACTTAGTAGGCTAATTAGTGGTAATTATAAGAAAACTTATATTATATAGAAAACCTACTAGCTTTAGGCTTCTATTAAAATATTATTCTAGCTATTCCAGCTTTCTATATATACTATAGGAAACCATATTCTTATAATTATTCCCCCCTTTAAAAGCCTTTACTCTAAGGTCTGTAAATACCACGTGGCTGCTTTTTGATATATGATTTTACCGACCGTTTGGTGGAAGCTTGGAGCTTTTAATAAAGATAAGATAATAGAGATAATAGTTGAAATAGTTGAAATAATAGTTAAAATAACAGTTCAAGATATTTAAAGTAATAAGTAAATAAAAACCTCTTTAGGTAAAAACTAAGGTATCTAACCTTATCCCACAGCTAATTAGACCGTAAGGCTTCTAGTAGTAGATTAGACTAATTAGAGTAAAATTTTAGATACTACTAAGATATTTAACATCTTTCCATTATATTAGAGACTTTATAAAACATCTTTAATCGTAGTATGCTAGTGTATATGCTGATATATAACCTTTTAGGTAATATTAGGTATCTAATCTCTTCCTATGATACTAAAGGCTTTAAGAGACCTCTATAAGAGTAGGATACTGGTATATATACTAATAATATAACTTTATTATACTGCAGTATTAACCTCTAGCAAGTACCCCCTTAGTGTATTCTTAGTATATCCTTAGTATTAGCTTCAATATAGCAAAACCTTACTAAATATTCTCTTTAACTGCATATTATATAAATCCTGTTATAGTAGTGAGAACCTATAATATAATATAACTTACTCTATATCTTATATATAGGCTAATCCTTATAGTATAACATATTACTAGGAATTCCTCTAAAGTATTAATCTTTCTTTAGTATATAGATATTATATTTTTAGCAGCCTTGTAGCTAGTAGTCTTTTAAGTAGTAACCTTTATATCAATACTACTATAGGCCTTATAAATCTATAATATCTCCCAGAAATACTTAGCTGCTAAGGCTATAGCCCTTAGTTACCAGTTATTAAACTTTCAGTATTATAAATACCTCTATATTTAAGCTTTAAGATAGTAAAAGAAGGTAAAGATATAAGATCTAGACGCTTTAAGCTCCAGAATACCTAAAGCTTTATAAATTACTAACTATTTAGTATAAAGATATAGTAGAAATTAGCTTTTATATTAGAGAATATAAAGTATACTATAGAAATATAACTTTTATAAGGTAAGATTAGTTAATAAGTAATAAGTAAATACCGTAAAATTAACTTATAAAGAATCTGGTAGTATATAATAGTAGTTATATTATAATATTAAGAGGTTATTTAATAAGCTTATTATAGCCCTCTTAAATTTCTATATCTCTAACGATTCTAGCTTTAAATTATAGCTACTTAAAATTCCAATTAGCTAACTTTCAATTATATATAGGGTGATATTCTTATAAAGAAGGCTGTAGGAATAGCTAGAAGATATTAAGTAATTCTAATATTTATAGGCTACTAAGATTATTAATAGCAAAAAGCTTACAATAAGTTTACCGCTAGATAGATATTTAGCTGTAACTTCTATAAAGAAAAACTGTTATTTAAGAAGATATATAAATACTATTATAGTTGCTATTACTATATTGCTGGTAGCTATATTACTTAAGTAACTAGTAGTTATATTACTTACTTTAGCTACTTACGTTAATGCGGCCGGCATAAAGGTTGCTATACTGTAAGAGTGTATAGCTAAAAGCCTAGGTAAGGGAAAGGTAAATAGTAAAAGGTAGGTTTCCGTAGGTTGTAAGATTTTAACTTAGTGTAGGCTAACTAGTGGTAGCTATAAGAGGGTTTTATTATATAGAGGCCTAGTAGCCCTCAGCCTCTATTAATTATATAACTTTAGCTTTTCCGGCTTTCTATATAGACTATAGGGTATATATTCTTGTACTTATCCCTTCTTTTAAAAGCCTTAGGCTCCAAGGTTTATAAATACTATAGAGTTACTTTTAATATATAACTTTACTAACTTTTTAGTGGTAGCTTAAAGTCTCGAATAAAAATAAAATAACTAATAACGTAATAGTTGAAAGAATAATTGAAAACTGTTGAAATAATAGTTGAAATGATAGTTAAAAGAATAGTTAAGATAAGTAATTAAGATAATAGTTAATATATGAAAATTCTTTAGGTAAAACCAAAGGATAAGGTTTCTCTAATAGCAGAATGCTGGTATGCATGCTGATAACGTAACTCTTTAGGTAAAAGCCAAGGTATCTAACCTCTTTCTATTATGCTAGAGACTTTGCAAGACCTCTCTAACAGTAGAATACTAGTATATATGCTAATAATATACCTTTTTAGGTAAAAACTAAGGTATCTAACCTCTTTCTATTATGCCGAAGGCTTTATAAGGCCTTTCTAACAGCAGAATACTAGCATACATACTAATAATATCTTTAGTTATACTGTAGTATTAACCTCCAGTGAGGGCTTTATTCTGGATATCCTTAGTATACCTTTAGCAATACCCTTAGTATAGTATATATACTAATACTTTCTTATTAAATTTCAGATACTATAAATATCTCTATATCTTAGCTTTAGTGAGAAGAAAGTAACTATATAAGTTCTTAAAGTCTCTTATTACTTTAATAAGAGCCCCCTTAGGATACTTTTAGTATACCTTTAGTAATATCTGTTAGAGTTATAGCTATTTTGCTATTACTCTTTGTATTCAAAATATCCTGTATTAGGTAAATAAGGGTTAAGTATTCTACTTTACTCTTATAATCCTATATTTTCTATTTATTCTAGTAAATTAATTATTAGAGTTTAGATTATATAATCTATATAAATTATACTCTAAGTTATTTAAACCCTAATATCAGAAAATCTGATAAATAGATTATATAGTGGTTTATATATTAATAGCTTCTGTTTATCTTTTTTTTGTAAGATTAATATTTCTGAAAATAAACTCTATTTTGATAGATATATCCAGAAGCTTCCTACTTTCAGTAGAATTAGAATTTTCTATCTTTATTACTATTTCTACAAATATTAGTACTGTTTTCAGATATTATTCTGAATTTCCTTTTCTTCTGTAATTTATTAAATATTTAATTTCCTTAATTTATCTACTAGTCTTCTATATTAGTTTAATAGATTATAAGTCTAGCTTATATATTCTTATTACTTTCTTATTTACTAAGTTTTATCTTTTATTAATATTAACGTCTATATCTTTACTAATATCTATTTAGGTTATACTAAAGATTATATTAACTAACCTTAAGCTTTCCTTTATCTATATATTTCTGAAAAACCTCTCTTAATTCTTTTTATACAACTTTACAGTTTATTTCTTTTTTAACCTTAGCTAATAACTAACTGAATCTTTATATTAATAAATTAGTTTAATATTAGATAAATCTATAAGAAAATCTTACTAATTAGGGTAGTAAACTTACTGCTAAGCTAGAGAAAAAGATAGTTAAATAGTGGAGGCTGAGAATTTCTATATCTAGATTTACTATAATCTTTTATAAACTAACTTTTTAGGTTTACTAAGATCTTCTATAAACTAGCTTTTTAGGTTTACTATAACTTTTTATAAACTATTTTTTTAAATCTACTAAAATCTTTATAAACTAAAATACTATAGGTTTACTAAAATCTTTATAAATTACAATATCTTTTAGTTCACTAAGACTATTATAAACTAGGTTATATAGTTTACCTAACTGTTAATAAAAATAGTCTCTTATAAGATTTAAACCCTGGACTTCTATTAATTACAGTCTTTATATTAATTTAATAAATTAACTGTTAGGCTATTTATCTATTAATCTTATTAATTAATAATATCTTACTGAAGTTAAACTATAAATATCTTAATTCTAAACCAGAATCTAAATACATTCTTTATTAAATAATTATCTCATATATTTAAGTTATTCTTAAAAATTATAAAGGACTCTAAATTCTACTTTATTCCTAAGTTAAGAGTAATTTAGAATTATAATATTTAGTCTATTTGTATAAAGATTTTACTTATTAGTAAAGATATATTTTTAAGTTTAACTAAATCTATTTCTTAAAGTAACTCTAATAAGTATTATAAGGCTCTTATTTATATACAGTTGAATTATAAGGATAGCCCTTTAAAGTTTATTAAGAATAATACTAATATATATAATATTTTCAATTATTTGAAAAGACTTTATAAGTTTACTGGTTTTTCAAATAAGTTTCTTACTTATAAAGAACATTTCAATATTACTTTCAGTAATTTTAAGATTATAGAAGAATATCTTAATAAGATAAAAAAACTTATTGATAATCTATTCTATAATAAGGTTAAACTACCAAATTGGGTGGTTATTACCTATATTCTAAATAGTCTAAGTGAAAGTTATAAGGATTTTATTATTACTATTAGTCAAAACTTTAGATTTAATAAGGATTCTTATAAGTTAAATTCTTTATTCTCTAATTTATTGGATAAATTTAGAAGAAAGATATATACTTCTTTAGTTTACTTTATAACTAATAAGAATTTTAAGAAGAAGGTTACTAAATAGTCTTCTAATAAGGTGAAAAAACTTTAGAAAAAACAGAAGGATATTATCTATAATTACTATAAAAAAACCAACTATACTGAAGAGAACTATTTTGATTTTTATTCTGAAAAAGCCTCTAGCTAAATAAAAGCTTTAAAAAATAAGGGTTTTTCTTCCTCTATTTTTATTAATAAAAGAAAAAGAAGGAGAAAAAAATACGAATAATAATAATTCTGAAAGAGTAAATGTTTTTTGATAAATAAAAATAATATTGAAGAGATTTCTGGTTCTATAACTGAAGATCTTATATAACTTAATTTAACTATTAAAGAAGTTATTAAAGAAGATAAGGAAGAGACTGAAGAGGATATTAAGTTTGAAAATTTAACTTTTATCTAACCTCTTTTAAAATTTCATACTAATAAGACTTTAGGTTTTTTAATTTCTAAAAAGATTTGAGAAACTGGAAGTTTTAGTTTTAATAATAAGATTAATACTGTTTCTTTCTTAATTCATACTGATGCTACTATTTATATAGTTAAAGATTACTCTCTTTTAGTTAATAAAATAAAAGTTATTAAATTTGTTAAGTTGGGTAATACTAAGAAGATTATTTTAACTTTAAAAGAGAATTTAAAGATTATTTGAAATAATATTAAATATCTTTTGAAAAATATTTATTATATACTATAGTTAGGTATTAATTTATTAAGTTAATCAAGATTTGATATTATAGGAATTTTATCTATCCTCTTTAGTAAATCTATATTGTTTAATATAAAGAGAGATAAGTTATTACTCATAGAAATTAAGGTTAATAATCTTTATAAGTTTTAACTTCCTATTAGTAAACATTTAGTGTTTAACATTATTATTAATAATAATATTAATAATTTGAAACTTTAGTATAATTAAATAGATTATACTAGTAATATTCTTAAGTTACTTGCTAGTATTATAAATAATATAAGTTATAAGTATAGTAAGGGTAATAAACTACCTACTTATAAAGCCTACCTTAAGGGTAAGTTTACTAATAAAGTTAATAGAGATTCTAATAACTTTAAAAAGGTTAAGTATCTTAATTATATTGAATTTGATTTATATAGATCTATATCTCTAGAAACTTATAATTACTATGAATACTTTATCTTATTTATTAATAAATATAGTAGATTTATTTGGGGAAAGTTGTTGAGAACTAAAACGTCTGAAGAAGTAACTTTAGATTTTAAAGAGTTTATTAATATAACTAATAATAATAATAATAATAATAAGAGAATTAAAGAAGTTAATACTAATAGTGGCTCTAAATTCTCTAATAATAAAATAAAAGTTATCTATCTAAATAATAATATTATTTATAATATAAGATCACCCTATATTTATAAACTGTGGTAAACTATACTGGTAGGTCTACAGAGATAAGTAGGTAAAAGCTTATTCGTGTGAAAAGCTATCTGCGGAGCAGTACTATCTGATATATAGATTTATAGGTATATCTTACGTAAGAAACACCTTATATAAGTAGGCTATATAATTTGGAATAGTAGCTTATAGGCCTGAAGCTATTATAATATACCCTCCCAGATGAAACTATATATAAATAAATACTAACTAATATATAAAGTTAGTTAATGATTTCTATTTAATATATAGATAATTCTGGAGATATATAATAAATAAAATAAAATATTAACTGGTTACTTATAATATGCTATACTGAATATAAATAAATAAAGCGTTATTTCTTTCTTGTAAGTTATAGATAATACTTACTTTAAATATAACTTTAGGCTGAAATAAGTTAGAAGAATACTGTAACTTAATACTATCTTCAAGATACCCTCCTTTTAACTTTTTCTCTTTAGATTATTAGTACTATTATTATATTAGTATTTACTTAAGATTATATGATATATATATATATATATATATATACTTTTACTACTAATATTACTTTACAGAAAAATAAATATAATAGCTTTCCTTTTAGAGGTAACTTACGCTATTCTATAGTAAGTAATACTAGCTGAAATTAATATTAGTAATAATAGCTAGAGTAGCTTCCCTATACTAAAGCTGTAAAAGTAAAATAAAGAGAATATAGATAATAATAGCTAAAATAACTTCCCTATACTGAAGTTTAGTAAGAAGAAGTAATCTCTTAGTATAGTTATTTAGCTTCCTTAATCCTAAATATTATTAGCTAATAGTTTATTTTAGATAAAAAGTATTCCGTGGGGGCGGAAAGTAATAGTTTAACTTCTAAGAAGATATAGAGAAGGTTTCTAGCGGAGGAAGAAGCTGATAGCTTTTCCCCTAATAAATATTATTAATATTAGTTTAATATATTAAATAATATTTAGTTAGTTTAAATATTTACTAATAGTAATAAAAAGAAAGTAAATTCTAAGAATAGTAAATTTATAAATTAAAACTAAATAGTTTTTAGAAGTTTTATATATAAAAAGTATATTTAAAGTATATTTAGTAGAACCTTTTAAGGTAACTATTACTAAGTAAAATTAAACTAATTAGCTAAATACTAGTAGTGTATTATAAGTAAGATTCTATATATATTATTATCTGCCTAGCTAGTAATATTGAAATTTTAATTTCTTAAGTTTATTTAAAATAATAGTTCCACCACTATAATATAACCTTCATTCTATATATTACTTATATTCTATACTAACTATTAGCTAGAAATTTGGGTAAATTAAAATTATATTATAATTAGTATTTTTTAATATGTTTAGTGGTAAATGTATTCCTTAGAAGGTAGCTAGTAAGGTAGCTATTCTAAAGTATCTTTACACTTTTATATCTATAGACTAAAATAAAAGTTATTCTAAGTTAATATTTATTAAGAATACTTCTGAAGCTAATATCTATTTAGCTTCAGCTAATTTGTCCACTAGCAGGTTGCAGCTAGTTTTTAATAACCTTATTATTAAGAATATCCTGCAGAATATTACTAATATATATAAGAATATTATATTTATATATGAGGTTACCTTCTTAAGCGGAAAATAAGGAAATTAGTATAATATCTTTAGATATTAAGAAATTTTATATATTTACCACCCTCTTAGGTGAAGCTTATATCTCTTTATAATTTATATTCTATAGGGTAATCTATCTTTCCTAATTCTTACGCTATTAACCTACAGTTTATATTATAAATATTTACTTTTATCATTATATCTATAGATATATAAATACTTAAGAATATAGCTAATAAGAAAGAAGTATAAAGAAAGATATTAATTATTAGGTATTTATATTACCTTTAGGTTAGTTATTTATATAATTAGCCTAAGGAGTAGCTTTAGTTAGAAATTCCGTATAGATAACCACTTTCTGGAGATTTAGAAGTAATTAGAAATATTTAAATCTTAGCTGTAAAAGTACTTTAGTAAGTTTATTTACTGGTATATAGTTTATTAGTATATATATAACTTTAAATAAACTAGTAGTATATTCTTAATAAAGTTATATCTTCTGGATATTTATATATTATAGGTAACGTGGTTGATAAGCGAGCTGCCCAGACAAGCGAGCTGCCCAGGCCTTATCACGCTTTAAAAGC
>MASP02000039.1:0-34572 GCA_001693025.2 Colletotrichum lindemuthianum | reverse complement strand
TATCTTTTTATCTACTTTTATATAAATAAATATAGTAGTAATATTATACTGAATTAAAATCCAGTTATAATAAACAGATATAATAAGTAAGTATCTGTAACTTTCAGACCTATAGGTAGTATTAAAGGTTTCTAAATAATTAATATCGAGGTATTAGTTAAACCCCTAAGTAATCTATATAGCTTTATATATAGAATTATTAGGATTCTGATTATTAGGTTTTATTTTATACATCTATCTACCCCCTAATATATTAATATGATTCTTTTTAATAAAAGATAAATTAGGTAGAGATATAATAATCTTAACTTCTATAGACTTAAGAGATCTAACTTCCTTATTTATAGCTTAATTTAGTTCTTACTATTTTGAGAACTTATAGCATTTAAAAAAGTAGTTAGCTTATTAAAGATATTAATAGATGGAATATAGAAGGTAGTATAAAAATTACTACATTTATTAATAAATAAACTATTATTATAGTTATATTAATTATAGTTAGTATAAAGAAGTAAAGATAGAAAATCTTTAACTATAAGAAGTATACTCTCTTTATATAAATACTATTTATAGTTTTCTTAAACTTCTAAACTTAAAGAAGGAATTTCTATAAATATAGTAGACTTTTTAAGGTTCTTAATATCTATAACCGTTTTAGGATAAGTTATAGATAAACCACCTAAATTCTTATTGGGAGAAGGATCTAAGTTTATATTACTATTTCCTACTTTTATGGGAGAAAGTAGAAAATTAGTGTTTTTAGTAATATTCCTACTAAACTTAAAAGTAATAACTAGATTCTCAGAAGAACTATTGAATTTAAGTTAGGTAATTTAGTCTATATAGGTTAACTAAACCTAGTAATAATAATATTACTAAAAATAGATAAATCTTCTTTCTATTAAGAATTAAACTGGTTTTTGAGAACATTAATATCTCTAGACTAAATAGTATTTTGAGATTCGAAATTCCAAACTAAATAGATATTTTAGCTAAAAGTAACTATAGTATTCTTTTTAGCTTTAGGGTTTAGCTTTTTAGAATATTTATTTTTAATTCTATAATAATAGAGATTACCTTAAACCGTTATATTTGAAATAAAAGATTTCTTCTTATTTTTTAACTTATATAGAGCTTTGAATTTAACAGAGAAGTGTAGTATTCCATTATAAATATAGATTAAAGCAGTAATAGCTAAACCCTTAAGGTATAAAGGTAAACTAAAGTTAAAGAGAAGGATTCTAGCCTTATTAGAAATAGTTCTTATTGCTTTCTTAATTAAACTATTAGGTTTATAAGTGTGGGGTGGTTTTATATTATAGATAATATTATTACTTACATAGATAACCTTTTTTCTATTATTAGAGAATTTAGAGTCACTATTAGTATTAACTTCTTGAATTCTCTTATTATTATTATTATTATTCAATATATTAATAAACTCTTTAAAAGCTAAAGTTACTTCTTTAGAACTTTTAGGTCTCAATAAATTTCCCCAGATAAATTTACTATACTTATTAATAAATAAGATAAAGTATTTATAGTAATTATAAGTTTCTGGAGATATAGATTTATATAAATTAGAACTAATATAATTAAGATACTTAAACTTCTTGAAGTTATTAGAATCTCTGTTAACTTTATTAGTGAACTTACTCTTAAGGTAGGTTTATA
The DNA here is from genome assembly GCA_001693025.2 of Colletotrichum lindemuthianum. NCBI lineage: Eukaryota > Fungi > Ascomycota > Sordariomycetes > Glomerellales > Glomerellaceae > Colletotrichum > Colletotrichum lindemuthianum. Next base: position 32,898 of record MASP02000039.1, on the reverse strand, counting down.
AGTAGGTAGTTTTTTACCTTTACTATACTTATAACTTATATCGTTTATAGTACTATTAAGTGACTTAAGAATATTATTATTATAACCTATTCGATTATGCTAGAGTTTCAAATTATTAATATTACTATTAATAATAGTATTAAGAATTAAGTTTTTACTAATGGGAAGTTGAAATTTATAAAGGTTATTAATCTTAGTTTCTATAAGTAATAATTTATCCCTCTTTATATTAAATAATATAGATTTATTAAAGATAATAGATAAGATTCCTATAGTATTAAGTCTTAATTAATCTAATAAAATAATAAGTAACTATAGTATATAATAGATATTCTTTAAAGAATATTTAATATTATTTAAAGTAACCTTTAGGGAGGAGCTGATAGCTTACTCTCTATTATAACTATTAGTGGATATATTACCTCCTGAAGTATAACTTCAGCACTCCTACCCCCCTACTAACTACTATAGCTGACTTTAAGTTAATCTGGGGTTAAACTCCTTGCGGCTATAGTGGTTAGTATATCTACCTTATATTAACTTTTTTAATAATAAATAACTAATAACTCCTTCTACGTTAACCTCACGCCCTCACGCCCTTATACTATCTATATATAATTTAAATATCTTAAGAGATTTAATTACTACTTATTATAGCTACTCTATTAAAATACTTATTATAATCTTAATATCTGCAACCTTAACGTCCTTACCCTCTAGATAAAATATTACGTCCTTAATATAAGAGTTTTCTGCTACTAATATGAAAGTTCTCTACTACTAATATAAGTTAATTTATAATCTCTATATAAGTATAGTGGGATTCAGCTTACTTTTATTAGTAAATAATCTTAATATATTAGTTAAGTATAGTTAATATATAAATAATATTAGTATAGATATAGATACTTTTAGTATAACAATATAGTAGCTAAAACTCTAGTAATTATAATATTATAATACTCTAAAGTATCTTCTAACGAATATAGTATATTAATATTAGAATATTATCTAATTAATAACTAATCTCTGAAATTATTAGCTTGATATAGTAGATTATAGGATATCTAGATAATTTAATTCTGAATATCTAGAGTCTATCTGTTAATATTAGTATTTATAATATTACTTAGGCTTATTAGGAGATATTAGTACTTTTAGATATAGGGGTTATAATAGAATATTTAGTATCCGCTATTATATTTCTCTAGTTACAAGTAGCTATATAGATTCAAGGGGAATTCTAGTTTTATTATAAAAGTATAGATATAGAAGAGTTATAGATTATAGAATACTTAGCTTTTAGCTTTTTATTTTATTCTATCTTTAAGAGGTTTATAAAGGTTCTTAACCCTATAACCTTAATAGCTACTTTCAGCTATATATATTAAGCTTTAGCCTTACTGAGGCTTTCACTATACAGATTATTATAAGATCTTCCTCTACTATAGAATGAAATATTGTAACTGGAGGTATAATTATCCACAATAATAGGTAATTTATTACTGTTTAAACTAGTTGTAAGCTAGTATTAGCATGAATACTGTTGCTAGGTAAACCTTACAGTTAGAACTATATATAGGGTAAAGAGCTTAAGTATTACTACAGGATAGAGTAAAAGTAACTAAATAAAAAGTAATTTTTAAATTACTTTTTAAAGTTAAAATAATCTCTTTAGTATTACCCCACTTAATAGGTTTAATAACCTTTATTTTATTAACTAAAAGAGAGTGATGTTTAATTATATTAATAGTAGCATCAGTATTAATAAAGAAAGAAATAGTATTAATCTTATTATTAAAACTAAAACCTCCAGTTTCTGGAATCTTTTCAGAAATTAAAGAACTTAAAGTCTTATTAGTATGAGATTTTAAAAGAGGTTAGGTAAGAGTTATATTTTCAAATTTAACTTTACTCTCTTCCTTATCTTCTTCTTTAACGTCTTTAATAGTTAAATTAAGTTATATAAGATCTTTAGTTATAGAACCAGAAATATCTTTAACTAGATTTTTATTTGTTAAAAGAATATTTACTTCTTTAGAGTTATTATTATTTTTATGTTTATTTTCTTCCTCTTTTTCTTATTAATAGAAGTAGAGGAGGAAGAATCCTTAATCTTTAAAGCTTTTATTCAGCTAGAGGCTTTTTAGGATAAAAATTAAAATAGTTCTCTTTAGTGTGGTTAGTTTTTTCACAGTAATTACAGAAGATATCCTTCTATTTCTTCTAAGGTTTTTTAACCTTATTAAAAGATTACTTAGTAACTTTATTCTTAAAATCCATTTTAGTTATAAAATTAACCGAAGAAGTGTGTGTTTTCTTTTAAATTTACTTAATAGATTAGAGAATGAAGAATCTAACTTATAAAAATTCTTATTAGATCTAAGACGTTAAGTAATAGTAGTAATAAAATCCTTATAACTTTTATCTAAACTATTTAGAATATAGGTAATAACTACTTAATCTGGCAATTTAACCTTATTATAGAATAGGTTATTAATAGGGCTTTTTTATCTTATTAAGATATTCTTCTATAGACTTAAAATTACTAAAAGTAGTATTAAAAAGTTCGTTATAAGTAAGAAACTTATTCGAAACACTAGTAGGCTTACAAAGTTTTTTTAAACGACTGAAAGTATTAAATATATTAATATTATTCTTAATAACTCTTAAAAGGCTATTCTTATAATTTCACTATATATAACTGAAAGCCTTATTATATTTATCAGTATTACTTTCAGTAATAGGTTGAGTTTACTTTAAAAATATATTTTTGCTAGTAAGTAAAGTCTTTATATAAATAAACTAAATATTATAGTTCTGAGTCTCTTTTAGCCTGGGGATAACGTAGGATTTAGAGTCTTTTTTAATCTTTAAAAATAACTTTAATATATAAAGTAGTTATTTAATGAAGAATTAATCCAGATTCTGGTATAGAATTAAGATAATTATAGTTGAACTTCAGTAAGATATTATTACTTATTAAAATTAATAAATAAATAGCCTAATAGTTAATCTATTAGATTAATATAAAGACTGTAACCTATAGAGGTTTATAGTTTAAATTTTATAAGAGACTATTTTTATTAATAGTTTAGTAGACTATATAATTTAGTTTATAATAGTCTTAGTAGACTAATAGCTGTTCTAATTTATAAAGAGTTTAGTAAATTTATAGTATTCTGGTTTATAAAGGTTTTAGTAGATCTAAAAAGCTAGTTTATAGAAGATTTTCGTAGATCTGAAGAGTTAGTTTAGAAAATGTTTTAGTGGATCTGGATATAAAAAGGTTTAGTCTCTACTGCTGAACTATCTTTTTCCTTAGTTTAGTAGTAAGTTTACTATTCTAATTAGTAAGATCTTTTCATAGATTTATCTAATTTTAAACTAATTAATTAATATAAAGATTTAGTTAGTTATTAGATAAGGTTAAAAAAGAAATAAACTATAAAGCTTTATAAAGATAGTTATAAGAGGTTTTTTAGAGATAGATAGATAAAGGGAAGCTTAAGGTTAGTTAGTATAATTCTTAATATAATCTGAATAGATATTAGTAAAGATATATATATTAATATTAATAAGAGATAAAGATTAGTATATAATAAAGTAATCATTATTAGAGGCTAGTTATAAGAGGTACTCTAGTAGTATCTAAATAGTATTATAATAAACTTAAAGAGTTTATATTTATAGTGAAAACTCTTTACTAGATTATAGGGATAGTAGCTCTATAGAGCCTATATAGCTATATTCTATATAAACTTCAAGGTTTAAGTCTGTAATATACTTCCCACTAATTCTCTCTCTATTACTATAATAATAGTAATTATTAACTACCTTATAGCTATATTACTAGTTACTTAATTACCTATGTAAATCCAGTTAATAGAAAAATATATCCCTCTAATATTAAATAGTCTAGTTAATAGAAAAACTTATATTACTATCCTCCAGATTACTCTCTAAGTGATTCTATACTATAATCTCTCTCCCCTCTATAACTATAAGATATATCTTTCCCTCCTATCTTATAACTATCCTTTCCTTTCTTTAGATAATCTATTTACTTTCTTACTATACCCCCTATAATACTACTAATTTACTATTATTTTATCTCTATTTCCCTATTATTATTATTTTCTTTTATTATATTAATTATTACTTCTATTAGTATTAGTCTCCCTAATAATAATTCCAACTACTATTTCCCCCTCTATAAGTCTACTTTCTATATCTATAATAACTATATCATTAAAGGTAATTCTAATAATAAAAAGAACTAACTTCTCTAAATAGTTAAGTTTACCTACCTTCACTATTACTCTAAATATAATAGGAATAATCTTACCTAAAGTTATATTCTAAATTAGGATTACTCTTACTATGAATACTTAGTAATAAAATTAAAGTATAAGTAGAACTTATATCTCTTTACTGCTAGCTCCAAGTTATATACTACTAATTACTAAATTAATTATCTAATTACTTATAGTAAGTATATTATTACAACTACTATCCCTACTAATAATAAGGAAAGTAGCTCTAAAAGCTACTATATTACTATTTTTTTCTACCTAACTTCTCTACTATAGTTTAATATTATAATAAATACCTTTATTATATTTAGTAAGTATTTTCCACTTATATTACTACTATACCTACTACTTTCTTATCTTATACTAAAAGTAATACTTTACCTACTACTATTTTTACCTCTAAATAGGTAATTACTAACTTTAGTAATATTATATAGACAATAGTAAGTTTTTTTTCCTTCTTTTCTTTCCTTTCTTTCTTAAACTATCTTACTAACCTCTTTCCAGTAGGATACTATTATATACGCTAGTAGCTATATTACTTCCTATAACTACTATAACTATATTCTTAAACTAATTTACCTATTTATTACTTCTATATTCTTACTACTCTCTATCCCCACTAACTATATTTTAGCTAATATTTAACTATATTTATCCCTATTAAGGATAATAATAAGGAGAGTGAGAGAAATAAGGAGAAATTTATAAATATAATAGAGAAGGGGAAGGAGGATAATAATTCTTTTATTAAGAAGTAATTTTATAATTTTATATTTCTATAGTTTAAGGGTTATTTTATATCCTATTTATAGTCTATATAGCTTTCTATGGTTAGTAAACTAATATTAGTCTGTTATTATTATAAATATTTCTATATTATAATTTTATTTTATTATTTTATTATTAATAAAAATCTCTACAAGTTTCTAAATTAGTATATTATAGGCTTTTTATTTAACTAATATATTTTAGTTCTACTTTCACTCTAGAAAATTCTTTATTATAAGAATCTTTTTAACTTTATATTTCCCCTAGATCTTACCATTCTTTCCTACTGGAATCAAAATAAAATTAAAATAGATATCTATATAATATTATAGAGATAAAGAGATATTTTCAGTCTATTAAATAAAGTTAATATAGAATATTAGGTAGATATTAGGAGGAATAGCTAATATAATATTAGGTAGGTTTAGTATATTAGTAATATAATATTTATAAGCTACTTAGTTAAGCTTCTTGCTTAACTAGTTTATTTTAATATATTATAAGGAAAGCTGAATCTTATTACTAACTTAGGATTTCTCTACTACTTATTATATCCTATTAGTCTCTATTTTATTATACTATGAGATATAAGTTATTATAGTTTAGACTAAAACTATACTCTCCTTAAGGTAAGTAAGAAATATTAAAGTTTACTCTAAGTTTAAGTTTATAGAGAATTTCTCTATTATAATATATAGAATAAATATTACCTTAAAGTTATTTAGAAACTTATTAGAATTTACTTTAGTAATAAAAGAATCTCTATTATTAAATGCTAGTTAGTATATAGTAATATATAATAGTTAGTTAATTTATATACAAATAATATATATTTATAGGAATATTTAAATTTTAGGTATTACTTACTTTTCTTAACTATCTATCTAGAAGTAAAATAATATTAAAAGAAGTTATTTAGCTTCTATAGACTAATATAATATTAACTAAAAGATACTAATTTAGTTACATTTTCAGTTAGTAATAATTAATATAGAGAAACTATAGAACTACTATTATATATTCTAGAAATATTTAATACAAGTTTCTATTAAAACAGATATTATAGCTTCTAACTGGATATATTTAGAAAGCTAATTAGTAATAATTATTAGAAACCTAGGATTACTTTCTATTATAGAGAGTAATTTTATTATAAAGTTAATTAAGATTTAGAACTAGAATCTATTAGAAATTAAGAGAAACTATAAACATCCCTAGTAGTAGTTCTAACTTTTATGAGAATATTAGTAGATATTATATATCTTAATAAATTACTTAATATCTTTTAATATCCTATCTTAATGGTAATTCTCTAAAACTATTATAAATATCAAGTTAATATTAAGATAATTTAGAATAGAAGAATTATAGACTATTTAAAAGATTACTATAGTTAGTAGCTTATACTTAGGAATCTAGATTCCATTTTAGTATAATAGTATACTATCTAACCTTACTAAATAGTTAGTTATCTATATTCTTATATCTACCTCTAGGGAGAATATTTATGTTACTTATTAGATTATATTTTAGTGGATTCTATATATTAATATTACTGAAATATCTTAGTTTTAGAGTATTAGCAGTATAGTACCTTAGAATTCTATATATCTATCTAGTAGCTTAGTAGTATTTCGCTAGTAATTATCAATTACTAATATAAATTCTTCTTTATCTCTTTCTATCTCTATCTATGAAATTAAAAATATAGACAATAATCTAACTATATTTACTATATTAACCTATAGAGAGTAGAGAATCTATATTAGAAGCTATAGTTTAGTTATATTATTTTATCTTTACTTTAATAAAGTATCTAGATACTGTATAAAGTAGCCTAAGTGGTATTTCAGAATAAAACTAAACTCTAATAAGATTTTAGATTACTTAGCTTATTACTTTAAGATAGATTTTAGACTTATATTATATTCTAAAACTGTATAGTTAGAAAAGATAGTAAAAAGTTTCACTATATTTTATAACTTTACTAACTATATTTTTAAGTATAATATAATTACCAATAGTTTTCTATTATAAATAATACAAATCTACTAAATTCAAGTTAGCTAGGCTAAATAGTAAGTTACTATCTATAGAATATTCTCTTTATTCTCCTATAATAAATAATCTCTTAGTATTACTTTAAAATAATCTACTTCTATTATAATAAGTTTCTCTAGATTCTATTAGGCTATAACTAACTTTAATATTAATATAATCTTAAGAATATTAAATACCTCCTTAGAAACTTTATTCTACTTGAATAAAACTTCCTTCTATATTAGCTATATAAGAGGTTTTATTAGACTGGAGAAGTAATCTACTTAGTTACAGGAGAAGTTTATAAACTTAAGGAAGCTCTAGATACTTTAGATATTCTTAGAAACCTCCTACTTCTAAATAACTTTAATTCTCTTAACGTTATATTATATTTTTCTTTCTACCTTAATAATAAAACTAAAATATTTAGTTTTTTATACTGAGAACTTATATTTCTCTAGACCTAAATATAGATTAGCTTCTTTTAGGTACTCTAAAATCTAAGTAATTTTAACTTTATAATTAGGTTATAATCTATAGCTATAAATAAGTATATTATTAAGATATATTATGATATTTTTATATTAAAGATACCTTAAAGTATTCTATTAATATATTACTAAAATATTATAAGTATACTAATTAATCTGAAAGATATAACTAGTTACTTAAATAAGCTAAAATATATCTAGAAAGCTATCTTATATTTATCCTCCTCTATAATATAGATCTTATAGAAAGCTACTTAGATATTAATCTTTATAAATTATTTTATTTTACACAATAAGTAGAGTATTTTCTTAATTAATAGTAAGAAGTAGTAATTATAAATACTAATAATATTAAGAATGTAATAGTTAATATAAAACTATTACTTCCCTCCTAATGTCTTACCTAAAAGGATAAATACTTTTATAGCTAAAAAGCTAGTTTATATTTAGTTTTTATCTATTAAGTTAGTAATCTAATATTATATTTTAAGAAGATACTTTTATAGTATATTATAGAGTAATTCCTAAAGTAAATTCAGTTTAATTTTATCTAGATTCTTCTTAAGTTATATATAGTAATTAAGAATCCTCTAGTAGAGTAGAAAGCTAGAGGCTTTTTTCTTATTAAATAGATTTATAAAGGGAATATAGATTTTTAGTAAAGTAGATACTAGCTACTTTAGAGTTACTAGTAATATAGTAGCGAAAGTTATATTAATTTATTCTAAATTAGTAGTTATTCATTTATAATTTCCCTCTTCTATATTAAATAATATAATTACTAATAACTTAATAAGGTTAGTAAACTCCTCTATATATATACTTTTTAGAATCTTACTGATAGTCAGTATTATAAAGTTGCTAACTATATTTATCCTTATTTTATTTCTTATAAAATAAGAATAACCTCTTAGTATTATAACTATAGTTTCCTAAGAATAGCTAGCTATATTATACTTAGAATAATATAGAATAAAATTTCAGATATCTATCTATCTAAGTTAATATAGATTCTAGCTATCTTAGTAATAAATATAATCTTACTAGTATCTAGAATAGTCTCTAGTTAGTCAAACTATAGGAGGTTAATAATAATAAGGCTCTACTATTTTATAAACTTCTTACTAACTATTTTATAATAGTTATAACTACTATTAATTTAAATAGAGATAAAACAATTCTTACTTATTAATATAGAGACTAAGAAAAATAGTTTATTTATCTAACTTTTTATCTCTCTAGTTTTATTTACTATTATATTAGTATTACTAATAGTTATATTACTCTACCTTCTAGAGAGTCTCTTCTAGAAGATTATTCTTTTTCCTTATTATCTATAATTCTCTTATTTAGCTATAAGGTCTAAATATTAGTTTTTAAGGCTATAAGATGGTAAGTAGAATATAGTTTATATTTAGTAATAAAATAGTTCTTAATATTATAGTAAATATAAGTATCAGTTTATATATAAGCTTATAGGATTACTAAGTCTACTTACTAAGTTCTATATATACTTACTGTAGCAGCTAATAAAAATTTAGCTAGTATAAAACTCTAGCTACCTAACCCTCCTTAGTGAGAATAGACAATATTATAGCGGTATTATATTAGTATTAGAATAGCGTAAACTATACTTATACTAGTTATTTATATATCCCTATTCTAATTAACTGAGGATTCTATCTATAGTTAGAATTCGGGTTAGTTATAACTTTATTACTTTATATTAAGGATTTTAAAGTTTATAGTGATTATATAGTAGTACTAAACTATAGCATAGTAATTTAGTTAGCTAATATTATAACTAATAGTAGCTATTTAAATCTAATAGGAGAAGGCTGACTATAAGTAGTTAAGTTAAATATCTCCTACCTAGATATATCCTCCTGCCTAACGTATAGCTAATTTAAATTTAATAAAGAATTCTGTAGATATTTACTTAGGTTCTTATTAGAGATATTATATTTTCTTAAAAGCTTAAATACTATAGTGGGATTTCTTATAGTATTTAGTAAGATACTAGAGGAAAGTATTAATATTCTAATTATATAGAGGCTTCTAGGTTATATAGAAGTTACTAACTTATATTTAAATTTTTAGTAAGAGGTTAATCTAGAGGAATTACTAAAAGTTCTCTAGTTCTCTAATAAGAATTTAGTTAACCTTAAGTTTATACTATATAGTTATCTTCTATACTGAGAAGTAAAGAATATTACTATTAAAGGGAATACTAATTGGAAGAAACTTCCTTTTTATAAAGAAGGTCTATATAATCTATAAAATTACTTTATAATTCTATTAAAGTTATATAAAAGCTTCTTAGAGAGCTTAATTCTTATTTACAATTAGGTGTATCTACTATTAGTCTATCAGAATCTCTATTAAAGATTGTATAATATTAGTATCTATCATTATCTTTATTATCTTCTGTATTATCTATTTAGTTTACTATTTAGTACTAGGTTAGACCTAAGTAGGAAGTTTATTAATATTAGAGACTAACTATAAGAAGTGCCCCAATAGTATCTAAATAGTATTATAATAAACTTAAAGAGTTGATATTTATAGTGAAAACTCTTCACTATACTATAGGGGTGGTAGCTCTATAGAGCCTATATAGCTATATCCTACATAAACCCTAAAGCTTAAGTCTATAATAATAATAATATATAAGCTGGACTTATAATCTATTAAATTAGTATAGAAAACTAGTAAATAGATGAAGGGAATTTAATACTTAATAAATTAGAGAAGAATAAGGAATTTAGAATAATATCTGAAAATAGTATTAATACTAGTAGAAATAGTAATAAAGATAGAAAGTTCTAAATTCACTAAAAGTGGGAAACTTCCAGGTATATTTATTAAAATAGAGTGTGTTTCAGAAATATTAACCTTATATATAATAAATAAATAGAAGCTACTAACATATAGGCTACTATATAATCTATTTATTAAATTTCCTAATATTAAAGTTCACCTAGTTTAGAGTATAATTTATATAAATTATATAACCTAAACATTAATAATTAATTTACTAGAATAAATAGAAAATATAGAGTTATAAGAGTAAAGTACAATATTTAACCCTTATTTACCTAATATAGGGTATTTGGAATAAAAAGAGTAATAGCAAAATACTATAACTCTAATAGACGTTATCCTTCTTAAGGTGCCTCTATATTTCTCTTAATATATATGTAATATTATTTCTCTTAAGGTGTCTCTATATCTTTCTCTTAATATTATATATAAGATACTACTTTTAATATATCTTACTTTATTATCTATTCTATAAGGATATCTTCTTAGCGCTCTAGTGCCCTCTTGGCGTTATAGTTAGGCTATATTCACAGCTAGGCTTTTTACTCTTCTAACTTTACTTCCCTCTTACTATTCTACCTTCCCTACCTATACTTAAATTAGCTGCCTATAAAATAGTATTCCTTCAGCTAAGATAGATTCTACCTATATTAGTCACTCTAAATACCTTATTTTAGATAAACTTTAATATTTCAATATATCTAGGGGGGTAGAGAAGAGTTAAAAGCTTTTTTTTATAAGGGTGGCTTTAGTTTAATACTAGAGATTCTGGATTGTAAGTTAGGCTATAAAGTAAAGTTAGTATTAGATATTCTTTAATATATATTTTAAACTGTAGGTTTAGAGGTAGTATCTATAAAGCTAAAGCTAACTTGAATATAGTTAAGTCTAACGGGACTATAAAGAGTTTTAAAGGGTTTATTTCTTTATAATAGTATTACTAAGTAACCTTACTTGACGCCCTCTAAACCGTTACGAAAAAAGACTTTTATAGTATTTATTACAATTTATAGCCGTAAGAGCCCCACTAGTATGGCAGCCTTAGTAGGTATACCTCTGGAATAGACTATTTTGCCTTAGTGGGAGGCTAGCCTAGAATAATATATATATACCACTAGTGGAATAGAGTATATAGAGTATAGATTATAGTGGGGAGGTTATTACTTATATAAGGATATTTAGAAATCCCTATTAGCTTAAAAGGCTATATTCTATATAGTTTACCTTAAGTGGCTATATATCCCTAAGTAAAATCAGGAGGGTAGTAGCTCTAAGGTACTGGAGATACTTCTAGCTGCAGTTTAGAAAACCTTTATTCTTTAGATACATCTTTCAAAAAACCTTCTTTTAAAAAAGAGTGCGGGGGAGATAGTTTTCAGATAGTGGAGGCTATTCAGGATTATTACTTTTTAAATAAATTACTAGCTTATAGCTGGTTTATAGCTATAGTCTTCAAAGGCTTAAAGATTTTATTTCCCTCGCCTATAGTTTAAGGCTATATACTGTCGCCTGTAGCTTCATATTCTGTTACCCTTACTCTGAAATAGTTATTGAGACCTTTTTTTATATTTAGAAACCTTAGAAAAAACTACTGGAAATAGCTTTATCTAGATGTATAATACTATTTATAGCATGATATACCTGGGGGGGATATATTATAATATAGGATTTACTTTATATTCTACGGGGTTTATTCCGAAGCCCTCTTTAGGTCTAGTTATATAAGTATATATCGGTTACGCTATACTATAGGATATACAGTAACTATACGTAATACTATATATATAGCAGTATACCCTCCAGAGCCTACTAGCTACAGATGCCCGGCATCCAGCGCCAGCTATAGCTGAATAGTATAGTAATTAGTAAGTAATTACTATACTATAGATCTAGAGCTTTACGTAGTATTATATACTATATAATATAGTAATAATAATAACTAAAAACTAAGACCAGTTTATATCTATATAACGAAATTATATATAGTATATAATTACCCTAATAATTAAACTAATACTAATTAGTAGTTAATCTAATTATTACTACTATACTACAGATTAGTAAAACCTATTATACTAGAAGAAGTAATAACGAAACTCTATACCTAAGGTCTATATAAGATAAAAGATTATAAGACTATTACTTAGATATCTTAGATTCTCCCCACTTAGTAATTCTACTAGAAGCCTCTAAATCCGTATACTAACTCCTTAAGAAGACTATTATTAAGATTTAAGTTAGATCCTCACTATAGTTAAATTAAGATATTTCCTATAACTTTACTGAGACTTAAGTTAGGCTCTCAGTATTAATAACTAGAATATATTTAGCTAATATAATAAACTCCTTAAGCTTTTACTAGATTTTTCAGTCTTAGAGATTTATAGTATCTTTAGCTTTAACCTCTCGAGAAACCTATATAGCCTCTTAAAAACTCTTCCCCTACCTCTCTCTGTATAGATTTAGTAAAATTAATAATCCTCCCTTACTTTATACTCCTCTAGCCTTTATAATAATATCTAATATAGCCTCTGAGGCTGAGATACCCTTATTAAATACTATTATTCCTATAATAATAGCTTATATAAGTATTATTATATCTGCAAAAATCTCCCACTACTTAGATATTAAGTTATTTAGTAGGATCTAGAATATTAACTATACTAATATTATATAAAATAATATTATGTGAATCTCTAACTATATTACTTACTATATAGCTTTATATAAAAAGTTAGAGATATGTAACTAAAAGTTCTTCCGAACGTTCCAGAGTAATCTTGAGGATTAGCCTGAAATAATATAGTAACTTAACTATATAGTAGTTATATACTACTTTAGAGACTACCTTATAAACTATAAGGTTAAGGTTCCTATAACTAGTAATTATATTTATACCTATTTTTAACTACTTACTAACTAAGAAGACTTTAATATATAGATCCTTAAAGATATTATGGAGATTACTAAGTAATATTTAATCCTTAAGACTAACTTTAAGTACTTCCCTAATCTCTTTAATAATATAATATATACTAAGTGGTATTTAATATTATTCTTCTATTAGGTTAAATTTAAGGCTGAAAATATAATAATAGTAGTATTTTTACTATAAGAAGTTAAAAGGAGATACTTATAGCTAACTTAAGTAGCCTATATATCTATAGCGTAAGATGAGAGACCTTTAATATAAATATTAGCTTTACTAGTTTCCCGATTATCTATCTTAAAATCTCTCTAATACTAAGAGGATTACTAAGATGTGAGAATAGCTACAGCACCTATTCTGCCGTGTGGCCGTTCTGGCTTATGTAAGGCCTAACCGGCCCATTTATCTGCATTCGAGCGTTCTATTCTAGGTTAAATAGATCATACCTTTCAACAACCTACATTCAGACTGTATACTGTGCTATTTGTTTATTATAGTTATAAGCCCAGTTTTGTTTAATTATCCCCTAAACTCCTATTAATTATTTTAGCATAAAGAAATAAATACTTTTTCAGATTTATTATAACTATTCTAATATAGTATTTTCAACTACTAGTAGCCTTAATATTAAAATTAAGCTATCTAATAGTATTAATTTCAACTGGTAGTATATTACTCTTTAATTTTATATTACTAGCCGAGATATTTAGAAGTATCTTGATCTAGATATTATACTAACTATTAATATTATAAAACTACTTAATCTACTAAGTTTCGATATTTAGCTAGCTACAGAAAATACTATTTAAGAAACTAAAAATTTGGATTTATATATAGTTAAGATTATAGGTATTTTCAACTGCTACTCTATAGATCTTAAGTTTTAAGTAGTTTATAAATCTAACTGTAAGGATATTAAGAAATACTATAATATAATTTAGATATAAATAGATATAACTATTAATAATAATGTTCTCACGTTAGCTTAAATAGAGCTTCTTAATAATAATAATATATCTCTTTAAGTACTTCTTAAAGTTTTGAAACGTTAATATACTTAGAATACGTTAGTTATATAACAGAGAGTCTAAATAGAATATAAGAGAATTCTAGAAAAAGCTAATTTAAATATCTCTATTTTAGCTTAGTATAATAAGTGGTATATAATTTACCTTTAAGTAGTTATATTTAATATTCCTGAGATTAAAGGTATATTTATAGTTAAGAAGTAGTTTTAAACGTTTAGCTACTATATTATATCTAGTTAGTCTTCTAGATATTACTAGAAGGTAATTAAGAATAAGATTCTTAACTTACTGATTATTAGTTTAGCTTAATATAGAGAGATTCTTATTTTTCTGATATATATTAATGAAAGTTCAGCTAAGGGCTAAGCTAAAATGCTATTTATATTAGCTACTTTTATAGGGAGATTAGATAATATAACTTAATTGAAACTGAAGTATCTATATAACTAGAGATAGTATTTATACTTACCTGAAGATTATAGATATATTAAATATACTATTATTAATATTTATAGTTAATTTCCTAATATTTATATATTATTCACTACTTAAAATATAGTAATTAATAGAATTAATAACTCTAAACTATATAGATTCTACTAGAAGCTAGTTAAAAAAGGATAATTTAATAATAAGGATTATATAGTTAAGGCTAAAAAGCTATCCTCAGACAATTCTAAAGCTAAAATAACTTCCTTAAGTAGTAAATTTAGTAGAAGTAGTTAATACTTTTTAAACTTAATATATATTAGTATTAATCTCTTTCTTCTTAAATAGTTAAATACTAATATACTTCTAGGTGTTTTTTCTACTATTTGAGGACCTTACCTACTTTTAGTAAGTATAGTTTTTAATAGTTATAAAGCAGTTTATATTATTAATTCTATAGTATTATTTAAAGAGGGATCTTTCAAGTTAAGTTAGGAGATAGATATAGTTTAGTATAACTCAGCTAATTTTCTAATTATTAGATAAGGTAAGTATATAATTTGGAATATTCTTAATAGTCTAAAGGGGAAGAATATGCTTAATTTGATATTAGATAATATTATTTATATTGAAGATTTTTATATTAATATTATTTTAGAAACTCTATTCCTTGAAAAGATTAAGATTTAATATATAGAATTTAACTATATACTTAAATATAAGCTACTTAACTGCTCTATTATAAGAAGATAGCTACTTAGAAAGTATAATTTTATTTTTCTAAAATATAAGCTACTTTCTAACTACTTAATAGTTTATTTGAATACTTCTAGTATAGTCTTAAAGTTACCTTATATTCTAATGTTATAATTTTAACTTTTAGTATCTCTACTGAATAATATATCTAATAATATCCTAATTTAGTATTTTTATGTAAGCTACTTTAGCTTTAATACTCTTGAGTGTCTAGTATTTAACGTTTAGAGGGTGAAGATTATAGGTTTAAGGTAATTAGATTATTTATACTGTATAGAAGTTTATTGTAAATAAGTTATTTCTAGATAACTATCTAAATTATATTTAGTTTACCTATTTTACAGAATCTCTTAGGATTTATTTAACTTTCTTAGGGTATATATAGGTAATTTGTGGGTGTTTATTATTAAGAATAAGTTCTCAGGCTTACTCTTTATATTTACTCTTATAGATAAAATTTATAACTTAGTTTATTAAGTGATTATAATATTTAAAAAATAGGTTAAATATTAGAGAGATCTCTCAATTTATAAGATTCGCCAGAATATTAAGTAAGCTATAATAGTAATTAATAGTGAAATAGGTTATTAAATCTAAATAAAAAAGTAAGATATTAATTTTTAGTTATCTCTCTTATATATAAAAGAATTAGTTAGAGTAAGTAAGTATATAGAAAAAAACCTAATAACCTAAAATATTAAGATATAAGAAACTACAGAATTACTATCTAAATTATAAGTAGAAGTAATTTAAGTAGTAGTAGTATTATATAATATATCTCTAAATATTTAAAATAACTAGAAGTTACTATATAAGGTTAAAAAAGTTTAGTTTAGATAGTATTTTTATTAGTAGGTTCTGGAATATACTCTAAGTTTATATTAAGATTTATATTCCTATTAGGGATAAATTTATACCTATAGATATTTAATATACTTACTTAAGAAATATTATAAATAAGGTATTTTAAAAAGATTATTTAAGGTTAAATTAAGGGGATATATTAGATATTTAGTGGGATATATTCTAAATACTTATAATCTCTATAGGATCTGGATTTCCTGCTTTTATAAGGTTATTATTATTTAGAATATTAAATTTAATAAGAAAAGATTCTACTTAAAATATAACTTATATAAAGTATTTACTAAAAAAATTATAAAACTCCTAGTTAAGCTAATTACTGAGGAGGAAGAAGATTTTATTCTTAAAATATTTAGAAAGTTTAAACTAGAGAGAATATCTACTAAAGGATCCTCTTTTCTACTAATAGTTCCTATAATACTAGAAGTAGCTTAAGATATTAGGTTAAGCTCTAATTTAATTTTAAAAACTAATAAGAGAGGTTTGATAATATCTAAACTAACCTCTAAACTAATAGGATTAATATAGATATCTAAAAATTGGAATTTAGGAAGTATACTAATAACTAGAGAACTAGATAATATACTTAAAATATAAAATCCAGCTAGCTAAGAGGGTAAATTTACTTTAAACTAGGAGGCTGGAGGTAATTATATTAGGATCCTAGTTTAGCTAACTTAAGGTAAACTAAAATATAGTTTTCTACCTCAGAATCTTGGGATTTTAATAGCTTAGAAGTTAAGCTAATAATATAGAAGTAGATAATAATAGTAACTTAAGCTTAAAATTAATATTAATAATTATATAATACTCTTGAAAGAATATAATAATAATATCTTATATCTTATAGAATGTAAATAAGATAGTTTCGCTAGTATCTATCTGTCTGATTAGTAATAAAAGCTTGATAGTGATAGTTTCAGCCTTTTAATAGTTCTCCTTATTATTTGAAATATAGTCCTGAAAAAGAAGGATCTAACTATATAGATTCAAATATATCTTAATTAACTAGTAGTACTTTTTTAAGATTTAGAAGGATATTACTAATTTACTAGAATCTTTCTGAATGTTTTTCGTTAAAGTGGTAAGAGTTAAAATTATAAAGTTGAAGGAAAAGGATATCTGGTGAGAAATAGATTACTAGGATATGAAGTTAAATTTCCTATTTTTAAAGTGGGCTTTTACTTATAAGATAGATATTAATAGTTTTCTGGAATAATATAAAGTGAGGATTTATATATATAGAAATATATAACTAGTTAATCTGCTGTAAATTATATATATAGTAATACTAGCTACTTAAACCTTTCGAGTGGCTATAGTAATTACAGTATAATTTAACCTTAAAGTTTTTTAGTTTAATATTATTAATATATTTCTTAATATTATAAGGAATCTAAATAAATTTCTAATAATAGTTAAACTACCTAATAGATTCAAAATAGCAGGGAGGTATATAGAGCTTAAATTAGTTTTTTATAAGTTTTAAGATATATTCCTTCTATAGTATAAAGTTTTCTATATTATACTAAAGTCTCTAAATTTTATTTCTTACTTAGAGGAGTTTTATCTATTTAAAAACTAGAGTTTAACTATTTATATTCTCTTTTATATAGATAATATTCTTCTTTTATATTATAAAATAGCTAAAAAGGAAGTATTTAACATTATTACTAGTATAAAGTGAGTGTATAAGCTAAAAGAATAGAATCTAGTAGAGTATTTTCTGGGAGTTTGAGTAATTAGAGATTATAAGTATTAGAAGATTTACTTAGTTTATAATATATATATTACTAAAATTGCTGAACGTTTTAATCTTAAATATAGACTAATACTAATAATACTATTTCTAATAGTATCTTTTATTATAAATCTAGGTTAAGTAATATTAAAAGAAATTTATATATATTAGACTAAGGTTAGTTTAATTCTCTATATATTAATTATGGTATAACTGGATATCTTATATATTTACTCTCTCCTATTAAGATACTTTATAAACCTTTTTTAAATATACTAAGATACTGTAGATTATATAATTTAGTATCTCTATAGGATGAAATTCCTAGTATTTTAGTTTAGAAGCTTAGGGGGTATAGATAAGATATTTTAGATACTCTTAATTACTAGAGATATTTCTTTTACAGATAATAAAGATACTTAAAGATTAAGTTATAGCTATATTATTACTCTATTTAGAGGATTAATTTAATAGAAAGCTACTTAAGAAAATATTGTTATAATATTAACTATTAAGGTAGAATTTCTTAGTTTTAAATATATTTCAAAAGAGGCTATAGCTCTAAAGAGACTATTTTAAGATATAGAGTTAGATTTTAGAGATATTTAGAGAGTTTATTATAATAACTACTAAACTATTAAACTAGTAGTTTTAAATAGTAAATATCTGTCTATTAAGTTTAAATATATAGATATTTAATAAATATAGTTATATTAAAAATACTTAAAAGGAAGTTTTAAGGTTATTTATATACTTATAAATATAATATTAGTAGATGGACTTATAAAAAACTTAACTTAAGTGAAGTTTGAATAATTTAGAGTATTTCTTAACTTAATAAATTTTTAATTAATATTATTAAGATTACTTAAGTTAGGCTACTTAGTCTCCTAAAAGTTAGAATTTAAATAATAATAAATAAAATCCTAATTTTTAGAGGAAGATCTTAGTAGTATTAATATAGAGTATAAATAAATAGTAGAATTTATCTACTTTCTCGTGGGGAATAAAGATTTCTAGTTAAGTTTATATCTAACTTAAGAGAGATTATTTAAACTTATTACTTTAGGATAAAGCTTAAACTGTAGCTACTAATATATAGAAATTAGACTGAAGAGATATTAAAAATATGTTAAATTCTACTGGAACTGAGGTTAGCGTCTGATAGCTTTAGCCTAAAGTAGGGAAGTATCTAATAGAGCTAAAAGTTAAACTATTAAGATAACCTCTAAAATTACTAGTAACTAGCTGAGAGATAGAGTTCTAGCTAAAAGGTAATTTAGTTATATTTATAGTTAGGCTAGAGATCTAGTTAACTATAGGTAGTTAAATAGATAGTAAAGATAATAATAATTTAGTGATAGTATTCTTTAGAGTAACTAGTATTTAAATAATAGAATTAGGAATATTTTTATTCTTAATAAAAGCTGATTTGAATTCTTTCTGTTAGTTTGAATATAACTTAAGTTAGACTGTAATTTTTATGTTACTAACTTACTTACTTTTTATCTGTAAGAGTTAGCTTTAAGTTAGTAATTTATAATAAGTTACTTACAGAATTATTATTAGATATCTTAATAACTTTAATATAGTATTTAAATAGATTATAAGTCTTTTGGGATATAGGGATATAAGCTTTTTGGGATCTATTAATATATTAGAAATAATATTTAGTAGATATATTACTACTCCTAACTTTAATTAAGTAGAGAAAGAGATTATAATTAAGAATAAAATTTAAAATATAAATAGTATAGAGAATAGTTTAGAGAGGCTAAGCTTCTCTAATTATCTTATTTTTAATTAAGTAACTTTTACGTTCCTCTGAAATCTTAATTTTTAACTTACTTTTCTTAATAAGTGTGGATTTCTTAGAATTAGTAGATTTATTAAGGTTAGTTAATTAATATTATATACTCTTAAGCTGGCACTTTAGATCCTTAATTTTAAAAGATATTTCTTAATTCTTAATTTAAATAGATTTTCTTATGGATATTAGTATATTCTTATAACGTTTCTTTAGGTATTTAATAACGTTTTTAATTTTATCTTCTTCCTCTTTTTTAGGTTATTTAACTTTATTATTATCCTCTTTAATAAGTTTAGACTCCTTATTTTTATTATTGACTGATAGATTACCTGTAAGATTATCTTCCTTATTATTAGTAGGAGGGATAATAATCTATATTTTCTTAGGATAACTATAGTGACACTTAATAATAGTGGGAATAGCTAACTTCTTAATAAAAGTAGCTAACTTCTGAATAATAGTATTTTTAGTATTACTAGATTTAAATATATTAGGTAACTTAAATATAGAGAGATTAGGTGAAGATTCTTAGAGATTAGGAAACTTAGTAAAATATATTTTAATAAACGTTTTCAGTTAGAAAACCTTAATTTTAGACTATTACTTAATAGTAAAATATATTTTAAAAGGATATAAATACTCTATATTACTAACTTACTTTGAAATTATATAAATAGATTAAATCCTAATAAAATTTATAAGTTTAATAATAAAATTTACTATTATATTTATGAGAAATAAAAAGTTAATATTAGTAAAATTAATAAATAAACTAAGTAGTTACTAGATATAATATATTTCTTTAAGAGAATAAAGAATTAGTTTTTAAGTTCCAGACATATTATTAGAAGCGAGGAAATAATAAAACTAATAAAAAATACCTATTATAAGGTTGAGTTCTGTTTGTTGAAGAGATATAAAGTTAGTATTAGAGAGTATCTCTTTTAATAAAGAAATTTACTAAGTAAGAATAGGAATAAGTTAATTAAAAACTATAGTATCTAGAATAAGGTATAATAAAATTATACTGTTAACTTTAGTAACAGTATTATAAGTTACTTCAGACTAAATTAAGTGTTAGTAATAGTTAAAATAATTTATATAAAATAATATATAAAATCTATAGTAGTAATATTTATAACTAATAAATATAATAATAGTTAAAATTATTAATTAAGAAGATAAGAAAGTTTAGTAAGTATAAATAAAGCTAAAGTTTATAATACTTATAAGGCTAAAATTACATAATCTCGGAAGGAACTAATAAGTTACTTCTGCTGAATATTAATAATAACTATATTAAAAATAAATATTATAATAGGTTAGTTAAGAAATATTATTTTTTTTTTTTAATATTTAAAGAATAATTTTTAGTATCTATTTACAGTATTTTATTTATTAAAAATATGCTATTTGGAGCTTAAAGTATAAGATTTTATCTAGTGGTTATTCTACTGGGGGGGTGTGTGAGAATAGCTATAGTATCTATTCTGTTGTGTGGCTATTCTAGCTTATATAAGGCCTAACTAGCCTATTTATATACATTCGAGCGTTCCATTATAGGTTGAATAGATTATACTTTTCAACAACCTACATTCAGACTATATACTATGCTATTTGTTTATTATATAAGATTATAGCTGAAACTAATTTAAGTATTATAAATATTCCCTATATATTACTACTACTACTTCTTTTAATAATATATCTACTAAATATATTATAGACCTCACGAAACTATATAATAGAAGTATAAAATACAATAGAGGCTTCTATAATATCCTTAAGTTAAAGATCTATATATTCTATAATTACTACTTTAAGCTTAGTATCCTACAGTATATATAGGTAAGACTTTTTTTAATTATACTTAAAGATAATATTTTAAGTTTTATTTTAACTACTTAAGTAACTTAACTATTTATTTTATATTTAACTAAATAGTCTAATAGATTAAGAATTACTTTAAAAATAATAAGAATTAATAACTTTACCTCTCTAACTGGTAAAATACTACCTTTCGAAGTATTATTACTAAGAACCCTAATAAAAGTAAAAAGAAAGCCTTTAAGTTTCTAATCTTAAAACTTATATATATCTAAAAAGCTTTTCCTATTAAATAGATAATATTTTCTACCTCTAGCTTATAAGTATATATTATAATATACTAAAGTATTAGTTAGTTTTCTTTAGCTTTATAGTAACCTCCTAGAGTCTATATAACTAGTTAAGATCCACTATAAGTAATATTTTATTAATCTAAAAGGTATAATATATATAAGATAATAAAGATAACTACTAGAAGGTAGCTAGAGACTAATATTAGACTAACTATATATATAATTTACTTTAAGGTAATCCTTAAGACTGTAGCTATATCTCTATATATATATAACTTTATACTTTAGGTGGCTATTACTTACCTCTAATATTTATATATAGCTATATTAATTAAAAATATTATATATATAGTAAATTTAGTTATTAATCTATAAGGTATACTCTTAAGGAGAAATATACTATATTTAATAAATATAAGTTAACTACTAATCTTAAGGTATATTTTATAATAGTATACTATACTTTCCTTATAAGTTATCAAAAATATTAATAGTTTTAATAATAATAACCTTAAGGTTTTACTAGAGGTTAAGATTAATAAAGATATTATTATATAATATTTAATAAATATTAACTTGAAGGAGGATTACTTTATAGAATCTACTTTAGAGATGTTTCTTATATTATTTTATAGTAAGAAGCTTATAGTTTTTAATAGAGGTAAAACTACTAGAATCCTCTAAGATTAGGTAATAGTCTATATTCTTACTAAAAGTATTACTATTAGTAGTAAACTTATAGATAATTTTATTATTTCTGTATATATTTTTATATTTAAAAGCTACTACTTAAATATTATATTTTCAAATATTCTATCTAACTTAAATACTACTAACTTCTTAACTACTAAATACTTCCAGTTTACTATATTAAAGTAGTTAGTTATTCCTTCTATTATTCTTACGTCTCTATAAGGTAAACTAATTATAATATATTTTAGAGAAACTACTTCTATTATAATATTTAGAATAATTAATATATATATACTACTTAATATTATTATATTTTATATTATTCTATATAATATATTCTTCCTCTTCTACCTTATAGATATAGATTACCTTAGTATTATATTTAATAATATCTATAATAAACTTCACTAAGATAAAAAGATTATATTTATTATTTAAAAATAGGAATATCTATAGATACTTCTCGATAAAGAGAGAATAATTACCTCTATATATTTTATAGAGATAGAAATATAGAGACTTTATTACTACTTTAGATATCTAGCTATAATATATCTTTATAATATCCTCACTAAAGTGGAATATCTAGTTAAACAGTATACTCTTAAAGCTCTTAAGAGATACTATTACTTCTACTAAATATATAGTATAGCTTCCTTATACTACTAATTTACTATTTATGGTAATATTAATTTTAACTTTAAGATTATTATTAATATTATCTATATTAATAACTATAATATATTTTATATTATTAATATTACTATAATTTTTAATACTACTTAATTTTTACTTAACCTATTAGTAAAAATAATATAGAAGGTTCTTACGGTATATTAAACTAGTATATACTAAAATCCTCCTAATTCTATTAGTACTAATATGAATATAACTTTTTAATCTAAAAACTTCTAATTAGAGATAAAAACCATAGGATTAATAATTTATATTATATCTATTAAGATATATAATAATATTAGTAAAATAGAGTATTATTATATATTTCCCTATTATATATATAAGATTTACTATATAGAACTTTCTATCATTATTTAAGAGATATTCCCTTAAGTAATATATAAGGTAATTAATAATATTACTAGCCTGAATAGCTTTATATTTATATTGCTTATTTTTAGAGTATATCTATATCTTACGGAAGATTCAGCTTTCTCTCTAGATATTATTGCTTAAGTTTAAGTTATATATAAGGTTATAAAAAGGATTTACTATAAATATACTAAGTATACTATTAATATTATTTTAGTAATATATAATAACCTTAATATCTCTTATATAATAATCTTTCCACTTCAGATTTTTATATATATATATAGTAAGAGAAAAACAGTTAGTAAAAGCTATATCCTCTTATTATTATCTATAGTAAGATTTATATTCTTCAATTACCTTATAGCTTTTAAGAGTTTTAATTAATAGCTATAAAATAGTATTTTCAAAGTAATAAATAAGAAATTAATAATAATATAGCTGGAGCTATAATTTTATAAAAGTTAGTATTTATAGCTTTATATACTAACTTTCAGCCCGATTAAGAATCTCTAAGTAATTTAATAGTAAATAGAGGCTTATAATTCTATAGAGTTACTTTAACTTTATTTATAGTTATCCCTAAGACTTTAAATATATAACTAATATTTTATACTACCTCTATCTTAAGAGATAATAATATTCTCCCTCCTTAAGTGGTTAGTAATTTACTATCTTAATTTTAAATATTTTAGATTAGACTGATATTTCTAAGTTATATAACCTGCAGGCTTATAGTTAGTTTACTATCTCTAGAGTTTAACTAAGAGGTTTATTTTATAGTATACTTTATAGCTAAGAAATAGTTAGATTTAGTATTTTTAGTTACTTTCTATATAAAGAATATAATTATAATATCTAGCTTACTATTTAAAAGTTATTTAAAAAAGAGGTTAAGAATATTATTAATTAGTTATATTAAAGGTCTCTGACTATTTAAATTACATACCTCTCGGGGTCCCATTTAGGTAGTTACACCTGACAGTTAGCTCTTACCTTATAAACTCTGTAGATAAGCTGGAGCTGAAGAACTATTTAAATAGAAGAAACTTCAGATAGCAAATATAGTTAGTTAATATAATAGCTAATAAATATAGAAGGTATATTTAATATAAAGGGAAGAAAGATATAAGCTTATATTTATTATAATTACTTCTTTAAAGAATTATAATAGAGGTTATATAATATATACTGCCAGCTAGTTATACTTATTATTAGCTGTCAGATAGTTACTAACTATTAATAGCTAGTGGCAGAAGCTAACAGCTAGTAGCAGTTACTATACTTAGTTTCACAACTGGAAGGTATACTATAACCCCCCAGTCGTGGCTGCCTGTCGCAGGATTCGAACTTACTGCACTTGCTAAAATAGTAAGAGCCAGCCAGAAGTTAAACCACTACGTCAAACGGGAAAGAATATTATTAATAATAATATTATAAAGATTATTTCATATAACTCTATCCTGTATAAAAACTATAAATATTTTAAGTTCTATATTATTAATAAGATTAACAATAAGGATACTAATAAGATATATAAGAAGTTAAGATTAATAATTTAAGATTTTAGAAACTATAGTAAATTCAAGATTTTAATATAATTAATAATAATTCAGTAGAGTAGCTAATAGTTAGTTTTAGCTATAATTCTAACCATCCCTAAGTATAAGGATATTATAATATAGTTTTATAATATTACCTAAGCTTATATTCAAGCTAAAATAGAACTTATAAGGTATATTATAGCTAAACTACCTTTATATCTTTAAAGGTAATATTCTCTGAATTTTATAATAATTATTATTAAGCTACTCTATAGTCTTACTAAAACTAGAATCTACTAGTAAGTAACTTATTTTATATATCATAAGGAGAAGTTATAAATAGAGACTTTGATATATAATTTATCCCTCCTTATCTTATATACTTAAAATAATATCTTTAGTTTTATTAGTATATAAACTAATAATATTCTCAGCCTCTCTAATATAGTATTCTCTCACTAAGAGAATAAGAAGTTTGAAAAACCTTTATTTAAGATAAAACTTAAGATTATATTCTTAGAGACTATACTCTTTATATTTAATAGAGATATTCTATTACTTTATAGTAATTACCTCTATTTATACTAAAAACTACTAAAAGTAAAAGCTAGCTCTTATTAATATATATACTGTATCTGAGATACTTAAGAAATTATATATTAAATAATATATATATAATATATATCTTACCTCTATATATTAGCTAGAGGCTTTATTTAACTTTTTGCATATAGTATAAAAATAATAATCCTTAAGTAATAATACTGCTACACTTAATAAATAGCTTAAGTAGTAAATAGAGTATTTTAACTAAAACCTTAACTTTATATTATTAAACCTCTTTAAGGTAAATTTATACTTTTTATTAATAGCTTTTTTATTAATAATACTAACTTCTTATTTTAACTGGAATTTATAATAATTCTAGATTAAGAGACTATAACTAGTAATAATTAGTTTAACCTCGATAGTAACTTTATATACTACTTATCTACTAAAAATGAGAGAGTTACTAGAAGTATACTTACTTTAGAGATTTATATTATAGTAGCTAGTATAGACTTTATATATATTATAGTTATATTACTTAAGAAAATCCTTTAATACTGAAAGCTTCCTTAGATTCTAACTATTATATATACTAACTTATACTTACTTTATAAATACCTTATAAAACTTAATATTACTAAAGAGAAGTATCTAATAATTAATATTATAGCATTAAGGTAGTTATATAAATACTGGAAGTTCTACAAGATATAGTAGATTAATAGAGAGGATAATATTACTAATGTTTTCATAAAGGATATTCTAAACTATACCCTCAAGAGATTTATTAATTTAAACTATATAACTATTTAAATAGAGAGATAGGTAACTTAAGTGGAATTGATAAATAGATATTCGGACGTTATTTAGGTAAAAGGGTGTAGATTATAAAAAGTATTATTTTTATATAAATAGATAGATATTAAAGTATATAATAAAAAGAAAAGTTACTAATATTAATTATACTATACTATAGGGTATATAGTAACTATATATAATATTATATATATAGTAGTATACTCTCTAGAGCCTACTAGCTATAGGTGCCCAGTATCTAACGTCAGCTGTAGCTAAATAGTATAGTAATTAGTAAGTAATTACTATACTGTAAATCTAGAGTCTTACGTAGCGCCACACACTACCTAATATAGTAATAATAATAACTAAAAACTAACACCAGTTTGTATCTATATGACGAGATTATATATAGTATGAAATTACCCCAACGATTAAACTAATAGTATAAATATACTTTAGATTAAGCTTCCTATTTATACTAAATATAAGCTTTTTTGCTTCCTTATATTCTCTCTGTATATAGCTATAAGGCTCTTTTGAGGGTCTCTGTACTTTACTATATATATTATTCCTATTTAATAAGAGCCTATTATTAATATTCTCTCTCCACTTAGTATATTCTTATAGTAAGAATATTTTTAACTAGCTATTTAGCCTTCCTATTATTATCTATCAGTAATATTAGCTAGCTATTAACTATAACCTACGTAAGTAGTAAATTAGTGGTAGCCTTCTAAAGTAAATTTATATAGAATTATATATAATAAACTCCAGAATATCCAGCTTTATAATATATAGCAAAAGAACTTTTACTACTATATACTTATAGTATAGTTAAGCTAATTTCTAGCTAAGCTTTAGTAATATATAGTTAAATATATTTAATTATATCTTATTACTAATCTAATATTAATTTATAATAAACTGGATTTTAGTTACCTAAACTTTTAATTTCGATTGGATAGTAACTATCTCTATATAAGTATATATTATTACTAACTATATTCTCTCAACTAGCTGGTAAATAGTAGCCTTACTATTATTAAATAGTTTTATATACTTCTTAGCAACTAAAATAAAGTTAATATAATACTTGTAATTTATAAAGAAAAATATAGTTTCTATTATATTATACTACTTAACTTAAACGTTAACCTTACGTTTAATAAAATAGTCTAATAGGTTAAGAATTACTTTAAGAATAATAAGAATTAATAGCTTTATCTCTCTAACTAATAAAATACTATCTTTTAAAATATTATTACTGAAAACCCTAATAAGAGTAAAAAGGAGGCTCTTAAGCTTATAATCTCAAAACATATATATATTTAAAAAACTTTCTCTATTAAGATCTAAATAGATAATACCCTCCACTTATAGCTTATAAGTATATACTATAGTATACTAGAGTATTAATTAGCTTTCTTCAGCTTTATAGTAACCTCCTAGAGTCTTTATAATTAGTTATAATCCTCTATAAATAATATCTTATTAATTTAAAAGGTATAATATATATAAAATAATAAAGATAACCACTAGAGGGTAGCTAGAAACTAATTTTAGACTAACTATATATATAATTTACCTTAAGGTAACCCTTAAGATTATAGCTATACCTCTATATATATATAGCCTCACGCTCCAGGTAGCTATTACCTACCTCTAATATCTATATATAACTACACTAATCAAAAATATTATATATATAGTAAACCTAGTTATTAATCTATAAAGTATACTCTTAAGGAGAGGTATACCTTATTTAACAGATATAAGTTAACTATTAACCCTAAGGTGCACTCTATAGTAGTATACTAAACTTTCCTTATAATCTATAAAGATATTAATAGCTTTAATAATAATAACCTTAAAGCTCTGCTAGAGGTTAACACTAATAAAAACATTATTATATAACACTAAATAGATATTAACCTTAAGGAGGGCTACTCTATAGAATCTACTCCAAAAATATTTTTCATATTATTTTATAGTAAGAAGCTTATTACTCTTAATAAAAGTAAAATCACTAGAATCCTCCAAAATCAGATAATAATCTACATCCTTACTAAAATTATTACTACTAGCAGCAAACTTATAGATAGTATTACTACTTCTATATATACTTTTATACTTAAAGGCTACTACTTAAATACTGTATTTTAAGATATTCTATCTAACTTAAATACTACTAGCTTCTTAACTACTAAGTATTTCCAGTTTACTATATTAAAATAGTTAGTTATTCCCTCTATTATCCTTATATCTCTATAAAGTAAACTAATTATAATATATTTTAGAGAAGCTACTTCTATTATAATACTTAAAATAGTAAATATATCTATACTACTCAGTATTATTATACTTTATATAATCCCTTATAATATACCCTTCCTCCTCTATCTTATAGATATAAATTACCTTAGTATTATATTTAATAATATTTATAATAAACTCTACTAAAGTAAAAAGATTATACCTATTATTTAAAAATAGCAATATCTATAGATACTCCTTAATAAAAAGAACATAATTACCTCTATATACCTTACAGAGATAGAAATATAGAGACTTTACTGCTACTTTAGATACCCAGCTGTAATATACCTCTATAATATCCTTACTAAGGCAGAATATCCAGTTAAATAGCATACTCTTAAGATTCTTAAGAGATACTACCACTACTACTAAATATATAATATAGCTTCCTTACGATTTTATTTTACTATTTAAGGTAATATTAACTTTAACTTTAAGATTATTATTAATATTATCTATATTAATAACTATAATATACTCTATATTATTAACGCTAATATAGTATTTAACGCCACTTGATTTTGACCTAACGTATTAGTAAAAGTAATATAGAAGGCCCTTAAGGTATATTAAATTCATATATACTAAAGCCCTCCCAATTTTATTACTACTAATATAGATATAATTTTTTAATTTAAACATTTTAAATTAGAGGTAAAAACTATAAAATTAACAGTTTATATTATACCTATTAAGGTATATAATAATATTAGTAAAGTAAAGTATTATTATATACTCCTCCATTATATATATAAGATTTACTATATAAAACTTTCTACTACTATCTAAAAGGTATCTCTTTAGATAGTATATAAGGTAATTAATAATACTACTAGCCTGAATAATCTTATACTTATACTACTTATTTTTAAAGTATATCTATATTTTACGGAAGATTTAGCTTCCTCTCTAGATATTATTATCTAGACCTAAGTTATACGTAAGGTTATAGAGAAAGTCCACTATAAGTATACTAAGTAAACTATTGATATCACTTTAGTAATATATAATAACCCTAATATCTCTCATATAATAACCTTTCTACTGCAGACTTTTATATATATATAGTAAAAAAAAAAGGCTGGTAAAAGCTATACTCTCTTATTACTACCTATAATAAGATTTATATTCTTAAACTACCTTATAACCCTCGAAAGTTTCAATTAATAGCTATAAAATAGTTTTTTAAAAGTAATAAATAAGAGATTAATAATAATATAGCTAAAACTATAGCTTCACGAAAGCTAGTATTTATAGCTTTATATACTAACCTTCAGCTAAACTAAGAATCTTTAAGTAATCTAATAATAAACAGAAGCTTATAATTCTATATAGTCACTCTAATTTTATCTATAACTATCCTTAAGCCTCTAAATATATAGCTAATACCTCACTCTACCTCTACCTTAAGAAATAATAATATCCTCCCTCCTCTAGTAGTTAGCAATCTACTACTTTAACTATAAATAACTTAGATTATATTAAAACCTCTAAGTTATATAACCTATAAGTATACAGTTAGTTTACTACCTCTAGAGTTTAACTAAGAGGCTTATTTTATAGTATACCTTACAGCTAAAAAGCAGTCAGATCTAGCACTCTTACTTACTCTTTATATAAAAGATATAATTATAATATCTAGCTTACTATTTAAAAAGTTAATTAAAAAGGAGGTTAAAAATATTATTAATAATAATAATATAAAACCTATTCAATATAATCCTATCCTCCACAAAAGCTACAAACACTTCAAGTCTCATATTATCAATAAAATTAAAAATAAAGATACTAATAAGATATATAAAAAATTAAAACTTATAATTTAAAACTTTAGAGACTATAGTAAATTTAAGATTTTAACATAATTACTAATAATTTAATAAAGCAGCTAATAGTTAATTTTAGCTATACCCCTAACCCTCCATGAGTATAAAAATATAATAATATAACTTTATAATATTATCTAAACCTACACTTAAACTAAAATAAAGTTTATAAAGTGTAAAGGGATGGATCTGAGCTTATTCAACTGGAAAGTAGCGTAAAATACTGTTTATTTAGAATTAAGGAGTAAAACAGAAACTTGTATAAGTATATGAAAAAGTCTATATATATAATACTATATAGAGCCTACTGGAGCCCCACTTAGGCGAGGGGGTTAGCTTTAGATACCTAGGTATAGCTCTAGCTGGATATTTAGATATAGCTTATAATATTACCTTCCTCCTCTCTAGCTACTATTTAGTTGGAAGCTATAGGCTGAGTCTCTATTATTATCTATAATTAGTCTATATATTACCTTATACTGCTCTAAAGCTATTATATCTATAATAATATTAATAAGCTTCTATATAAAGTTTATATATTCTTTATATTTAATAAGAACTTCTTATTAGTATCCTCTCCCTACTTAATATATCTTTATAGTAAGAATACTTTTAACTAACTATTTAGTTTCCTTATTATTATTTACTAGTAATAGTAGCCAGCTATTAATTATAATCTATCTAGATAGTAGATTAGTAGTAGTTCTCTAGAGTAAATTTATATAAAACTATAAGTAAATAGACTCTAGAGTATCTAATTTTATAATATATAGTAAGAAGACTTTTATTATTATATATTTATAGTGTAGCTAGGTTAGTTTTTAGCTTAACGTTAGTAACTTATAGTTAGATATATTAACTATATCTTATTACTAACTTAATATTAATCTGTGGGGGACTAGGTTTTATTTACCTAGGTTTCTAACCTCTTTTAGGTAGTAGCTATTTCTATATAGATATATATTATTACTAACTATATCCTCTTTATTAGCTAGTAAGCTGCAGGCTTACTACTATTAGGTAGTTTTATATATTTCTTAGTAACTAGAATAAGGTTAATATAATATTTATAATCTATAAAGAAAGATATAGTCTCTATTATATTATACTACTAGTTACAGAAAGCTAACTATATAATAGGTAGTAAGTTACTTGAGTTATTCTGGAATTAGTATATAAATATCCTTAAAATTACTTAGATCTCTTAGTTATACTATTGTTACGAGCGGGGTAGAGTAACCACTGTAGCATAACGCAAAAGCTTCAGTAATAATAACTTCGCATCATTATCCCCTATACTAAGTTATGTAGTATATACCTATAGAGACTAACTATAGTGAATATAACACTATATCTCCCCTCTAAGAGGTATATCTCTATACTGAGGACTAAGTAGTAATAGTTAGATATAATATAGGGAAACCCAGATAGTAGTATAGAAGGTAAAAGTAACCTATATATACTTACTACAGTCAGATATAGTAGTAAACCTAGGGAGGTATAACTTAGTATTACGTGGGATTTAAACTCTAACCCTCTATATAGTATAAAGTTATTATTATATTACAAGCGGGGTAGAGTAACTACTATAGCATAAAGTTAAAGCTTCAGTAATAACAACTTCGCATTATTATCCCCTATGCTGAGTTATATAGTATATACCTACGGGGACTAACTATAGCGAACGTAATAACTATTTTATAATTCTATTAGTCTATAGGTGGTAATTAGTATTTAATAAGTATATAATATCTATTAACCTGCAGAATTCCTTCTAGAAGTAATTTACTTAATTAGATTCTCTATTACTTATAATAAAGTATAGTATTCTATAGAACCTATAGTAGTAACTGAGGAACTACTAGGTATATACCTCTATTTTTATTATATCTATCTCTTTTAGTATAGAGGTTTTATCTAGTTAATTGTTGAAATACTAGGCTATAGGTGTTTACCCTATAGTAGTACTGTACCTACAGGCTGAATATTCCGTGGAATATTCTA
>MASP02000038.1:0-146499 GCA_001693025.2 Colletotrichum lindemuthianum | reverse complement strand
GAACGTGGGGGGGGTGGGGGGGGGGGGGGGGGGGGGGGGGGGGGGGGGGGGGGGGGGGGGATCTTGGGATGCGCTGGTACCGTCCTGTGCCTGTTGGGTTTTTTCTTCTTTTGGCTCGTCGCTACATTGGTCTCGCAGGGCTTTCAAAGAGGTGGCAAGATCACGATGGGGAAAAAGAATTGAAAGTTATGGGAAGAGGGAAGGGGGAATGGGATGCTGAGGTCATTTACCACGATAATTTACCCCGAGGACACGTGGGGCCGCCGGCCAGGGGTGGTGGTTAAGGTACGGGAGTCACAGGCGCAGGAACCGAACGTCGGGTGGGCTTCCGCGGTCTGACACCTAGGCAAATCGTGACTTTCGTCCGTTGTCTCGATCCATCGCCGTCTCAGCTACCCTTTGAACGCATCACAACTCGGTTTTTTTCTCATCAGTTTGTGCTTGCCGTACGTCGACTTTGCAGCCCGTCGGCTCCTACTAATGACCCCGGTCCTGCAGCTGCCGCCTGAGTCGGCGCTATGATGTAATGCTTGGAGGACCCTTGATTACATAACACAGGCCTTTGCCGACATCGTCCGTTCCAACTTGTGTGCAACCCTACGGCAGCTGCCTGAGCAAGTCTACTGTAGTTTCGCTACACGTACAACCACGTCCCGGACACGTACAAAAATTCACATGCCACAATGTATCATATCTTGAACCCATACCCTGACGTCTATTGGCATGTCTACCGCTAACTGAGGTTGTGGTATCGCTTAGACGGGGAGATAACAATAAAGTACAAGAAGACCAGTAAAAAAAAAAAAAAATTCGCCCCTGACAACCGTCCTGCTTCCAATCACTCGGGTTAAGCCCATTTTCCCATATAATCTGCTCGAGCCCCCGATTTCGCCGCTTTAACCCCATGATGTTTTGCATGTCTCAAGACTCCTCCCTCAAGCCCTTAGATCCATCACGCGCCCTCTCTTGTTGCAACCTTCTTCCGTCGCGAAGAGGAGAGTGAGAGAGAAAGAGAGAGGGGCGGGAAAATACCGACAGTAGTGAAAACATAACCAAGAACGGCAGGAAAAGTAACAAGCCCCAACTAAGCATTTCCGTTGACGAATCCGTAGAGCGTTTTTCCCGACAATCTTCTACCGTCTGACCGCGCCAGCCATGTATCGGTTTTCCTGCGGACCAAAAGGGAAAAAGATGTAAACAAGGTATTAGGTGATAAATGTCCAAGTCGTTTGTGAGAGAACCAAAGACCGGCCAGATTCTGGCGTATTGTAAAATACCGACGGCAGGCCTCGTAGTGTCCGTGTCGTTTCGTGATGCATGTCCGTTATACCTCCCATCAACCGTAGACGCCTTCATGTCCAAGTCAGTTCTGTATGTGCAATGGGTTGCGCATCTCAAGATTCCTCGACCTGCACCTTGAGGCTCACGCCACCGGGGACACCAGACTTAGTGTCGTCGTCGGCCACCTCGCCGACGGCGCTGGCACTGGTGCTCGGGGGGCTGCTGCTCTGGGGTGTGTTCGGCTCTCTGGTCAAGACCGGCGTGGGTGCCTCCGAGTTGATGTCGACCTGGGAGCTTCCCGACTTTGCAGCCGGCGCTTGCTGTGTCGCTTGGATCAGGCGGTCAATGGCGGCGGTCTGCCGATTGGTGCAGGTCTTCCGCAGGATGTTGAACTGGGGCTTCATGGACTCCACGAAGCTCTCCCGCTCCTCGCCCTCGAGCTGGTTCAGCAGCTTCTGGATGACGTAGTTGCCGTACTGGTCCTTCATCATCTGCTGGAGGGGGCTGGAGCCGTCGCTGCTGGCCGGGGACGTGATCTGTTCCTGGATGCCCTTGCGCTCCTCGGCCGTTCCGTACTGTATGCACTTCTCCACGACGTTGGATGCGAACTTGTGCTTGGACAAGTTGACCAGCTGCGAAATGACGAGCTTGATGATCATCGACCGGTCTGCGGGCTTGCCGTGTTCGATGATGTGCTGAACGACGTAGTTGCCGTATTGGTCGGTGATGAGGTTGTGAGTCGAGTTGTGGAGCTCGCCCAAGATGGACTCCTTGTCCTGTTCGGTACCGTGTTCGAGCATGCGCTGGATGACCCTGCAGGCGTACATGTGCGAAGCCAAACTGTGGACCTGGCCGCGGAAAGAGTCCATGACGAAGTCGGTGAAATGCCGGGGCACAAGCTCAATGATCTTCTGCACCACATGGTTGCCGTTCTGGTCCTTGACGACGCGGAGGATTTCAGGCTCCAGCTCCTTGACCAGCTCGGCCTGCTGCTCCACGAGAACGTGCTCCAGTGCCTGGTCGCGAGTTAGCAACGGTTGCCGGGATGCGGGGGATACGCCAAGGGCTCACCTTCTGCACGACTCTGCAGGCGTACATTTGCGTCGACAGGTCGACGACCTTGCCCTTCATCTGCGAAGCCAACACCTTCTTCTGGACCTGGTTACCGTGCTCAAAGAACTTCTGGATGACATAGTTGCCGAAGACGTCCTTCATCAGCTGGATCGCGTTGGGTTCGATCTCTCGAAAGACCTGGTCCTTTTCGTCGCTGTTGGCGTTCTCCAACTTTTGCTGAATGAATCTCGACCCGTGCTGATCGCCGCTAAACTCGACGACGTGGCCGTAAATGTCCTTGAGATCGTATCGCTTGTTGGACTTTGAGCTGGATCTGAACTCCTCCAAGAGCTGGCTGCGAATGCCCTTGCCCGGGTCCTGATCCTTGTTGGCTCGCATGGACATGGCGTTGGGAATGTAGCTCGGCGCAACGGGCAGACCGTAGCTGGGCAGAATGGACTGCCTGTACGGGTCGAAGAGCTGAGGGGGGGCGAACTGGCCGAAGCTCGGGTTGAAGTAGGACGCATGGGGGAAGTAGGCGGCAGTTTGCGGTGTCATGTAGGACGAAACCGGAGTCCGGCGGTCACCCTCCGAACCCAACCTCGGGTCGCGGGACGATGGCCTCGCCGCCCAGGGGTCGGACGCTTGAGGCGGAAACGCCTTGGGGCTGGTGACGACACGATACTGGCCAGGGGCGCCGGAGATGCTGTTGTGTGTTGAGCTGCGCTTCCCAGGCAGGTATTGAGCGATGCTTTCGGGGTAGTCTGTCCCGGTGTGGAAGCCGGTGTGGACATCCTGTCTCCAAGCTTGCGTCCCGGGGTTGAACTGGAAGCCCGGAGCGCCGCCGCCGATGGTCTGGGCGATGCCAGACGCTTCATCGAGCGTCATGGCCTTCTTGAACTGAGAGGGCAGGTCCGAGTCGTCCATCTGCCTCGTGTTCGTCATGTAGGCTCGATTGTTGGTTTGCGAGGGGAAGGAGACCGAGTGAGATGGCATGGGGCGACTCGAGGCAATGGAGTTGCTGGGAGTGTGGCCAAAACCACCAAAGGTGTCTCGGAAAGCGGGGGGCGAGTGATGCGATTCATCGGATTGGCGCGAGGGAGGAATGCTGCCGTCTCTGGAGGGAGCACCGACCATACCCATAGCCATGTTGTTCAGCAGGTCCTTGGAGCTTCGCCTCTCCTGTCTTGCGTATGTGTCGAATGTGGTGCCGTAGTTGATGGTGTAAGCGACGTTCTCCTTGTCGTCGTCCAAGAACGACTTGGGGCGGCCGTTTACAAGGCTGCGTCCGTGGCCGATGGCGGAGTTTTCGAAGAAGGACGAAGAGTTGTGCATGTTGTCGCGCGTGCGATTCGGGGACGCGCTGCCAGAGGCGGCGGCTCGAGCCTGGGTGGTGTCCTGGCCCCAATGACCCTGTGTCCAAGTGTCGGCTTCGGAGTTGACTGCGAGGGCGCCAGACCCGGAAGGCTGGACGGAAAAGCCATCGTCGGGACCTGTTAGTATTATGGTCAGCTACGGTGTGTCGCACAGGAGGAGGGCCGGGGCGGGTAACCTACCTCTGGGGTTTGCGTTGTCTCGTTTGAAATTCGAATTCCAAATGCCGGAGTTGTAGATGTTGGAGCCGAAAGGTCCAGCTCCTGTAGGGGCAGCGGAGGCCTGCTTGTCGTCGCGTCCGTTTCCCATGGTTGGGGGGAAGCTCTGGTATCGACCTGTTTGCCGGGCCTGGCGAACGTGGCAGGTTAGCGACGTGGCAGCCATGGGTTTGAGTCGGTTCGACGAGGTCGAGTTTAAGGAAAGACTAGAAGCACAAGGGAGGGGGACTAGGCGGAGAATGGAATGAAGATGAGAGGCGCGAGGCAAGCTTTTTTTGAGGAGCCTGCCAGGTCTAGGCGCAGTTCCGAGCGCCGAGTCGGCGACTTGGGCCAAGGACCATGATGGACGCTACCTTGAGGCTAGGGGTGGGCGCACTCTTGAGACACACGGCCGCGCGCTCGCATCGTCGCGACCGAGAGTGCATGCCGGGCTCCGTTTCCATGGTCCGTCGCCCTTCGGACTCGACGTGGAGAAGAAGGGGAAAACAACTTACGGTAGTCGTCATGGCTGTGTGGGAGGTGCCGGTGACTCTGTGCTGCTGGGAACCGGTCGGCGCAGCGCAGCGTTCAACAGTGCAGTGCAGCGCAAGTGCGGTCGAGGACCGGAGGCGGGGGGCAGCAGATGAGGGAGAGGTTTCGGAGGTTGCAACGGCGGTGCGGTGAGGTGCGGTGCGGTGCGGTGCGGTGCGGTGCGGTGCGGTGCGGTGCGGTGCTGGAGGTTTGATTCGTAGCTGCTTGGTGAAGACGCAAACCCGTCGCAGAGTGCAGAAATGGTGGTTGAGCCCTTGTTTTCGGCTTCGTGGTGATCGGTGCGGCTTTGCGGTAGGGTGCGGAGAGTCGCGAGGACGACGAGGTTAGATTGTCCGTAAAATAAAATCGCCCGAGTGCGGGGGAATGATTTTGCTGTCCTGCAGTGCCGCAATGCTGCAATGCTGCAATGCAGGGTCGAGCAGAGCAAAACACTTTTGGTCGATGCTGGTGAGCTTGAGAGCCTGAGAGCTTTAGAGCGCAGCTGCAAGTTGGCTGCTGGTCGTGTGCGCGGTGCAGGTTCGTTCAGGTCCAGGTAGTGGTGTTTCTGCTAGTGTATTATATACGACGTAGGTATGGAACTCTTTTTGCTCTCTTCCGTCTTCTTTGCGACAGTGACCTTCTCCAGGAATTCTCTATGGCGCGAGCTAATTGAAGAAAGCACTCTGGCGTCAGCAAACCCAAAAGAATCAGCTACCGAGCAGAATGCTATACGTGACGCAACGCAACACGCGATCGGGATGGGAGGTGGTGGTTGGGTGGGTGGGTGGTAGTGAGGGAGAAAAAGCGGCAGAAGGGATAACGCAAGAAAGAAAACGGACCAAGAAGAGCGAGGGTTTGTGCTGTGCAGCGAGAGGTGACCGTACAGGCAGGAGGTTATGTAGCTACGCGGGACACAGGCTCCAGCCCTTGCCCAAGTCTATGTGCCCAAGAGGTGCGAGTGCAACCTGTATGGCACGGAAAGCCACTGGGAAGTGCGTCGAAGTATATACTCCGTAAGCGTACAGCAATTTGTACAGGGCGAAGCGAGGCAAGGTGCGCACAGCGCAGAGGAGAGGGAATCCAAGGTAAGTAGAGCTAGGGGTCACGCAGGGTGAGAGGCAGAATGGCAAGTGAGTACCTTGATTGAATGAAAGAAACGAGAGTGGACTCGAAAGGGGTGGGGGAAAAAAAGTTATGTGCAGGCAGAGAGACCGGAACTATGCACAGAGGGAGAGGTGAAAAGGGATAGAAGAAGCTATGGACGAGAAGGAGCAACGAAGGCCGAGTGTCGATGACGAACGATGAGGACGAGAGGGGGGTGGTCTAAAATATATCAAAGAGAAACAAAACATGAGCGAGGGGAGAGCGACCCGTCGCGGTAAGGCTGACCTTGACCTGACCGACTGGATTGATTTAGGGCGATGCTGGATGGATGAATGGGGGCGACGTGTCTTGTCGACGAGACGGGAGCGGGCAGATCGTAACTTTGTAGGTTTTTTTTGGTTTCCTTCTTTCTTTCTTGCTCCCCTGTGGTTTTTGCGCAAGCCAATAATCATCGACAAGACGACCCTTGGAAAAGGAAACGGCAGTGGTCGCTTGAGCTCTCTTTCTCCCCGTCTCTCGTCGTCTCCTTGACCGTGTGGCATCTTCTGCTCTGACATCGAGCCTTGGTTTCCCCAGTGGAACTATCCACCCTCAAGGGACAAGGTAGGCAACTTTTCAGGCAGGGTACTTTTTGTCTGTGCTACTGGACAGCCGACGGGACGGGTGCCTTGGCCTAGTACAGACGCTGTATCCGTACAGCGAGGTGGGACGTGGTTGTCAATCGGCCAGTGAAGCCCTCTCCAGCTCTCCAGCTGTCCAGCCGTGAGGTGATACCTCTGGTGTAGGGTGCAGCGCGGCGTGATCGAGCCGCCTTCGGACGCAGTACACTAGGTATCAAGTCCCCTAAGAAGGGGACGAGAGCGGAGAGGACGGGGATAGGAAGGGGGGCGTTTGGGATGCCCTTGGGTTTGAAGGGGTGCCAGGAGCTGACCTGACCTGGAGATGGAGCTTGCTCGTCTTGGACGTGTCCAGAGCTTCCAGGGATACTGCCTGGGCGGACAGAACCAGGGGTTTGCATTGGTTGGTGCAGTGGATGGGACGGACAAGGGGACGACGAGTGGGCAAAGGGATGTGATGTGACGGATGGTATCCGTACGCAGAGTGTACAGTAGGGTCCGACGATGATTGTGGGCACAATAGCTGGGTGAGGTCGTTTGTTCCATACCTGTCAACTAGGGCAAATTCCCAAAGCTCGTTCACCTTCAGATAACCCCCAGCTAGATCAAGTCAAAGGGAAGCTGAAGATGGAGACGTAATGATGACCCCGGCGATGGGACTGTGCTGATGGCAGTAGGTCGCTTTCGTGGAACCGAGGTATGGTGGTGATTTATAGGATGATGATGATGTGTGTGTTGCGGACGAGATTGGTTGAGGAGGATCAAGATGCGAAGAAGTGAAGGAAGAGAAGAGCCAACGGATGAAGGGGGAAACCAGGTTGAACAGCCCCAACCAAAATCCACAAGGTAGCGCAGGTGGGCAGGAAGGACCAGGACCGCAAGGGAATAAGGCAGAGAGAAGGCAGAGAAGGCAGAGAGAGAAAGAGAGAAAGAGAAGGTTTGCACGTATTCTGTCAAACACATGACGATACAGCAAATAGATACCCACTTACTTAGCTTTAGAGCTCCGATGGTATCCGTATGTATGCCAGTACTTTGTTTCTTGCTGCTGTACCCGCACTTTTGTCCAAACGAATCTCAACAACAGTTGATCGACTTGACCTCCCTGCCCTCAATGACCTGCGAAAGCCTCAGATTCTCGCAGCAAGACGGGATGGCCACAGCACTGTTGCACTTGGAAAGGGCAAAACTGCTGTTGAGGTCGCTGCGGTGGTGGGCTATTTTTTTTTTTTTCGCGTTGGCCAGCAGAGCGTTCGTCTCCAGATGACGGATTTGCGGCTTGACTAAAACAACAAGAAGAAGAAAACTCTGAATGTTCGTTTGCGGCGGCGAGTGGGTTTGCTATGCGTGCGTCCAGCAAGGTGCCAAGTGTACCTAGCCTATGATGGCGAATGTGGTGTGTTTGGATGTAGGTGCATGTAGATGGATGTACAGCTGATAACAAGGCGTCGTGGCTGATTGTGCGCACGCAAACGAAAGTAAAAACTGCCAGAGGTCCAATCCGTGACCTTGGCAAGACCCGTCTTCTGACTGTCCAACTTTGTGTGTCTGGTACTGTCTATTGCGATGATTGGGCGATGCGAGCTATGTCGGAGAGCTTCGAATCTTCCAGCTTTCAGGGTTGCTGCTGCCTCGCCGCTCGATATTGACTGTGATGTACAGACGTGGCGGGTTCAAGTCCACAACAAGGCCACAACGATATGGAACTAATGGTCCAATGTTGACCGCTTTGGACTCAAGTATCGTGCGTTTTCTGTACTCGTGTAAGGCGGGCGTGATGTACGGCAAAAGCAAAAGCCCGCTGAAGAAAGACTAACGAAACCGAGACGGCGATGATGACAATGGCCAGCGATGGAGATGGACAACAGGACAGTATAGATCCGATGGCAAAGAACCAAGAACCAGAGAAGAACCAGAGAGCAGGAGGGCGAGGGAGGACGCTCGACTCTCATGTGCTACGAGGCGCCTCCAATGATAATAAACACAGTCAGAGAAAGATGGGCGCGTCCAGCTCCAGTCTCCTCGGGGGCAGGGCACTTTGCTCCCCTTCTGGAATGAGACGGCTATTTGCCATTGATTTCTGGCGGCAGGTCACAGGCACGACAGGGAGAAGGAGAGATGTCGTTGTTGAGTGTCATGTTGCCCATTGTCCCAGGTCAGTCAGGTCAGTCAGCCCAAGGATGCCTCTACGTGCCTCAACTCCGCTAGCCGATGCCAACTCTTGATTCTACAAGTAAAGGCGCGGGCACACATGGTACATCATCTCTGCTGGCCTACCAGTTTTAATCGCCCGTTGATGCGAGAGAATGCAGATTAGACACACGTAGCGTGCGGAGCCGAGAGTGTGGGCCACTGCGGATGCGGAGCGAGAGACGAGAGAGACAGACGAGAGCCAAGGGCCAGACCAGCCAGCACCGAACGAGACAGACCGGACGGAACAATGTCAAGCGGCACACGATGGGACGGCCACTCGAGCCCGTCTGCCTTGCGGCGCCTCAGTCACCGTGCGACTTGCAATGATCTCTGGGGAGCAAGTTGGCCTTGACATCGAGTAGGGGGGAAGCAGATATGCTCCAGTCGAAAGACCCTTGGGCAAAGCGCGGAATCACTGACAGTCATTTGTCGCAGTCAAAGGATGAGGTGAGAACCACGGCGCTCACGTGCTTTAGAGTCCAACGGAGTCGACGAATCACCAACCGCTGGCCCAGAACCACATCTACACACCATGCCTCTTCTCTGTCCGTGTCTGGGGCCGAACGGCAACGAAGCTTAAAGTTGATGGGTGTCGCCCCGTCGAGAGATCAGACAGAAA
This sequence comes from Colletotrichum lindemuthianum, assembly GCA_001693025.2. NCBI lineage: Eukaryota > Fungi > Ascomycota > Sordariomycetes > Glomerellales > Glomerellaceae > Colletotrichum > Colletotrichum lindemuthianum. The sequence continues at coordinate 137,530 of MASP02000038.1, read as the reverse complement.
GTCCACCAAAGCGAGGAGAAACACGTCACCTTGAAGTCCTTCTGCCTTCTGGTCCCTGGCTCCCCGCGGTCCGAGGGTTTGTTTCTGGCTGAAGGTAATTAGTGGTTGTCGTCCACGTCGCCGTCGTCGTCGTCGTCGAGCTTGGTGGGAACCTGGGCTGAACGAGTCCAATCGAGGGAGGCCACGGCCGGGAGGGCGCTAGGACGAGACGAGTCAAGCACCACAAGGTAAAAGGCCCCCGTCCGCTGGGCAGGAGAAAGGGAAGAAGGGGGTGCGGGTTGCCATCTTGCTTAACTACCTAGCGTCTGACGGGGGGGTGGGTCTGCTCCTTCGGGGGAGGCGTCAATTGATGGAGCCAAGAGATGTAACAGCACAAGCACAAAGTGCGAAGCCGACAACGCTGCGCTGGCTTGTTAACGTCTACTACTTGTATGTACGCCGTACCTTACCAGGGTTTGGCTGATAAAACCCAGCTTGTGATTGTGAGTACTGGGAGATTTGCCCACCTTGAAGTCCAACGTGGACGGGCCACAAAATGCACTATGTAGTGCGGGCAAGTAACGTTCACAAAGAAATCGGGCAAGCCACCGGTCATGACGTGAAGCTTGCTGCATGTGTTGCCTGTGCTGTTCGTCGCCTCTCCTGGGTGGTGCTCACGTGGTGCTGTGTCGTAGAGTCTGTAGCATCGCCGTGGATGCCGTATACCTACTACACAGTACGAAGTACGCTGTTGGTGTTGGAGAAGAAATTTCTGGTCCCCTCGTCCATGATCTGCTGCGCATTCACCGGACTTCATGCGCGGTGAAGATGTCCACAAGGTCTTGATTATGGTGCAGATCAGGTCATGTCCATCTTGGGAGTGTCAAGCCCTGTGCCTGGGAACCACAGGTCTGCAGCAATCGGGTGGATCGCCCATGTAGGAGACACGCACGATGACGGGCAGATGAAGCCTGCGCGTGTTGTTTTCTCCCTGCGGGCAACCCTCATCTGCCTGCCTCTTTTGCATCCGCGGTCGAATGTTGTATCTAAAAGTCGCACTGGTAGAAGACAATACTGTATCGTGGATGAAGGCTCGATGAATCAGTCAGACCGACCTTGCGCGCTAAACAGTTTGGAATTGCCCCCTGTCCGAGACAGGGAGAATGCTACCGCAGATGTCCATGTGTCCCCTACTGAGATGCCCGCAAACAAAAAGAAATGCCCGTCTGCCGTCTGTTTACAGAGCACTTCGTGTCAAATGGTGTTGCGGTTGCTTCGAAATGGAGCCTGGAAAAGTGGAAGCCCATTGGGAACACAGTAAGCGTACGGAGTACTCCGTACTCCGTATCCGTACAGTACACACGACACGGGTTCCTCGAGAAGATTTGTTTCGACCGAGTTCCGTGTATGATCTTCAGGGATTCCGGAGCTGGAGCAGCAGCCAAGCCTCGCCGAGTCCCAGGAGCCGAGACGACGAGGTTCTGCCGTTTCTTCAAATTTCGCCTTTTCCCGTCCGTCGCCGTCTCTGTGGCCAATTCGGATATCGGCAAAGATTGTTCAACTGCCTCTTTTCTTCCCTATTTGTTTTAAATGTTTATTTTCCCAACATAGAGCAAGACAGCAAGGTGTCGGTGGTTCGCCAAGCGCCTGGTCGCGTGCTGCCTCCTCGTGTTGCCTTATTTGTGGACGGAAAAGAAAAGAATTGAGCCATTTGGTGCAGAAGCTTTTTGCCACAACTGCTCGTCGTGTTCGCATCAAGTCCAGGGGTCGACCAGAGCTTGTGTAAGACCCGGTATCCTGTCCAAGGCCACACAACCAAGGGTTGTGCCAAGGGTTGTGGCAGAACGAACCGGTAGCACTGGATTGCGATCTCACAAAGACCAATATGTTTTGTTTAGTTTCTAGCACCAAAAATGCAAGCTGCAGGAACGTCGCGACAATACGACCCATGCGGGAGGGAGGTCGTCGCGGAATGCCGCAATGTAGCTATCCACCGCGCTGGCATGTAGACTCTTCGTCAGCCCGCAAGGTGGACGAGATGAACTGGTTCCCCTTGGCCGTCATCGGCCCATCGTCCCATCAATGTTGAGTCTATCCCGTGTACGTATTGGCATACTTGGGAAACAGGCGGTGGAAGCGTGAGCTGGGGACACCTGTGCCACTCGAAATCTTCAATATCGCATTGCTCCCACGACTCATTCCCAACTTGTTTGTTGCAAGATCGTCGTTAGTTCCGCAAGCGTTAATTTTCTCGACAAGCAATGTTTCTTCCCTAGCCTCGCACTGTGTGCGCTGGCACTTTATTGCCTTAACGCTGTGACAAAGCTTCTTCGGTGGCATGTTCTGTATAGCATGCTGCGCTTCTCTGATTGAAAAAAAAAAAAAAAAAAAGGGTACTGACAGCACAGCGCTGGCCGAGTTGAGTCGTGAACGGGTGCCCTTCGTGCAGATGCCCCAGTCGCTGGGCGAGGATGGTAGGACTTGTCACGATGGGGGGCACTTGACCATCCCCTTGCCTCATGAGAACCGAACGTCACTGCGCGTGCACACACCTGTGCGAAGCTCTCGCCAAGTATCCGTACAGATACACATACACAGTACCGCGGTGCTGCAAGGATAGTGTACAAGTACTGCCTTTGCGTAGGCGACCCTTTCCTCTGCGTTGAGCTGGGGGGGGGACGGGACGGTACTCCGTGAAACTGTCAACTTTCCCCCTCCCATGGAAATCCCCCCCCCCCCAGGCCGCCCGAAAGTCGACCCCGGACTAGGATCCACCAGGGCGGGGAGGACTTGTCGTTCCAGATTTCAGTGTTTCAACTATCACTCCGTATGCCGGCAAGAAGACCTGGGAGCCAGTCACGAGCTGCTCTCGCTCCTTTATTCTTCCCCTGCTGCCTTCGCTTTCGAGCAGGGATGCCTGTGAGAAGAGCCAAGGGAGACACCGTCGCCTCAACCACCTTCGAACTGCTGCCCTCGCAGTGCCTCGGAAGCTGCACTAGAGGCACGGTGAATTGCATTTTCTTCTTCCTTTCTCGCGTGTGCACTACTGCAAGGGAATCTGGAACACATCGTCTTTCCACGCCGCCTACCCCTCTTGGTGACCTGGACCCAATCAAAGGCTGGAACGTCAGACAATTGTAATTTCGTGGGGCTGACATCCCTCTCAGTTTTTGTCCGGTGCTTTTCACTCCTGCATGCCGTGCGACCCAAGGTCATGTTGCTCGCCTGAGGTAGAGGAGAAGCAGTACCAGTTTTGAATCTCTCACGTTGTACGTGAATGGCCCCCCTGAGTCTGGTCGGCTTCTATGCGGACGGATCAATTCTATCTTGCAGGGACGGGAATGTTGGCGTTGGCTTCGGGCCCTGTCGATTTGAGTCGCTATATGAATTCCGTTCCGAGCAGGAGTATTTCAGCGCGAGTGTGCAAATGGCAAATGTAAGTGCCGAGGTCATGCTGGTTTATTCGAAGAGGTTTCGGGTCACATAAACTCTAGGGGCCGGCTCGCCGTGCAAAGTGTACGGCAACAACGCGGAAGTTGCTCTGCAAGTTGCTCTGCGAAATGATGTCTTGGTTTAAACCCGCGAAGCACTTCTATCATCATTGCTTGCAAAGACCTGTGGGTGTCGTCGCAGAAACGGTTTTGACTCGAGAAACGACGCACTACCCACGCAAGTCCGTCAGGTCAAAATCTGACCTTAAGAAACGGCCTGTGGCCTTGCGAGAGCAACTTGTTGCGCAGGTCAATGACTGCTTGGCAGGCAGTTCGATATGTTTGGCTTCTTGCTCGACTCGATCTCACCGCTCCGGGCGTCTTATCGGTCTGGGCCAGTTGGGCTTGCATCTCAACCATGCAGTTTGTTCATAGCTGATGGCTCGCGTTGAGGCACCTTTTTCCGAACGTCGTGGCTGGTTGAGTTGCGCAGTATCAAGCTGGTCTACAAGCTGACATCTTTGCTCAATGGCAAGCCTCTTCGTATTGCGGAAGTCGCTAGAGGCTGCAGTGTTCCCCTGACCGTCGACAGTTCGCTGCTTAAGAGTGAGTGCTTGAGGATGAGCCCGATGACTGTACACAGCTTTTGCTATTCGGGGTTGATTCATTCCGATAGATGCTTATAAGCGAAGCCTGCAACAGAACTGGGATGCGCACTCAGTCTGAGTCGCATGTCTTTGCAAGGATTACTCTTCGTCAACGAGCAGCGGTACTGCCTTCTACCGAGCCCGGTTTTGAAGACTACCGTGCGAAGAGACATGGAAGCTGGCTTGGATGTGTCATATATTTGTGGAACACCCAAATATACCGTCTTGGGTGCTGCTGAAACTGTTCGTGAACAGTAAACCTCGTTTGACTTGGAGTCGGATAGCTTCGGTGTACCTTAGGACCCCATCGTTTGGAGGTCTAGGCTATTTCACATGACCACGTCGCACCAGTGGGCATGAGATGATGGCTCTTCGCGTTGTAGACTACGCGAAAGCACGACTGTTGTGACTATCGGTGCAGACAATGCCTGCTCTTCCCGGAAGGCTTACTGCAGATAGCTCAACATGGGAGGGCGTACGTAGCATGCGACGAAATGCTTTGCTGGTGTGAAGCTAGGATTTTCGAAAGCTGGATACCGATATGTAATTACTCGAAACCCTATGGAGACAGTCCCGTCTTCGGGCTGAGCCGAGCCAACGAATCGGCCCGGTCTCTACGTGACCCAACGACCGGATTCGAGTGGGTCGGTCGCCGTTTGTCGGGCGCCGAGATGGTGGTACGGAGCGGCGATGGCAGCCGGTATAAGCCCACTGTATTACCGGGGCGCGGAATGGAGTAAGCCACAGCAGCCTCAGTCTTGTGGCGGACAAGGGTACAGAGTGCCCACATTTGCATCGAACCGAGTGACATGGATGGTAGCCAATAACACGGATAATGCAACGTCAATATGATACGTCGGACATGTTCGTAAGACTCGGTGATGAGGAGCCGTGAGCAGCCTCGCTTGTGGCTTTCCTGAGGGGCCGCAATTCCAGGAATCCCATAAATGTTCCTGAAGGGATGATCTGCGGCGAAAGGAGCCGGGAGGCGGAGCCGGCGTAAAAGGCTATGCTCAGACCGCTGCTGGCAAGACGGCGCGAGCGAGCGGGAACAAGGCACGATGCCTAGGTTGTGCGATGGCCCATCTGCGCAGAGCGCATCGACGCAGGTCCCATGCGGCTCCCCTGGATTCCCCTCCAGCCATTTCGGATGTAGAGGGGCGAGCGAGTTGAAGTAAGAAGCTATTTCTGGCTTCGAAGTGGCGCCGGCGCAGGGGAGAAGACGGAGAGGAAGAAGATCTGCGCCTAAGCTTCTAGAAGGCCGGTGCCCGCGAGCTGGCCGTGAACTGGGCGTGGAGTGTTGGCAACATGACTTGACGTCTGCATCGTGGATCTCCCAAGATACCAAGGCCAGGAGACAGGATAGATAGACGGCAGTCAGCTTGTTAGTTCAGACGAAGCATGAATGAGGAAATGGGCGCTGGACAGGCCAGAGAGCTAGGGGCTGGGCAACCTCAGCATCGCCAGCAGGACAATCGGAGAGGTGGCCTCCATCTGGACCTAATGTGACCGAGATCGATTGGACTATCCGTAAGCGCCATGGTTAATCCTTAGGGGGCCCCCCCTGGGCTGCGGGCATTAAGAAACCGGATAAGGAGCCATGAGCGTTGGCGATGTGGAAGCGAGGTGGTTTGAAGCGAGGCGAGAGAAAGGGAAGGTACGCAGCGTCCGAATCCAGGTACCGTGGTGGAAGTGGAGTAGTAATACGGCAACGCTTCGATCGAAGCAAGGAAACGAGAAAGCATGAGTACTGCATACGGCGGAGGTCGCCAGCCCTCGGTGGGAGTCCCAGAGAGCGAGACATGACCTCTGCGGGAGTGGTAAGGTAATTACTGTTGTTCTTTTTTCGGTCTCGTTTGTTTGTTGGCAACGCACCTTCCTTCTCGAAATGGATGTCACCACGACGCTAACCGCGTGTTCTGGGTGAAACCCCACCAGGTATCGCGTCCACTGTGGATGCTGATTTGCGAGTCCAGATTGCTTTGAAAAAGGGGAGTCCCAGCATTCGTCATGGCCGCCCACACGCTCGAGTCCCATTGTATAATATAGTATACCACACGAGCTCACAAGCCAAGCGCACATGCCTGGCATTGCGTAGATGCAAGGTAGGTACTTTGTGAAAAGAGCAGAACAGAGTAAGGCTACGTCGCACTTGATCTTACCTCGGTCACATATGAGTGAGCACCATCACCCGAAAGAGAAAAGGAAGCTGTGGTAAGCCCCTGCAGGGGAGTCAGTTGAGAAACGGTCAACAGCAGCCCAATGAACGGCGCCGTTTCGAGGCGGTCTCCACTGAAGACCCGCTCTTTTCAGGCACAGATTTCATCGATTGGTCAGCGACGGAAATTGCAGCCTGCCTGTTGACGAATCGTTTGCGTCTGTCAGACGCAGACTCCTGGCTCCTGCCTCTGGCACCATGTACTTTGTGCTGCTCGATTCTTGGACCGTCACTCCAAACAAGTACTCCTTATCCTAGCACGTGCCTAGGTCTCCAGTCCATCCCCCAAAATCACTTCATGGGCTGTGCTTGCCAGAATAGAGAATAGACCCGAGTCTAGTCCCACCATGCCCAATGGATTATGGAGCTATGGATGCTGCTAGGCCAGTATGTAAGGTACTCGTAGGCAGCGATTGGATGGACAGTCGCCCGCTTGTTGCTCGTCTCCTTTCCTCTCCATCCCATTTTGCCGCCTTGTGCGTGCCGTCATGTGCTAAGATATGCAGTCAATGGTGTACTGCGTATTATTGATTCGATCCCCGCCTGACATCCAAGGATAGAATAGGAATAGAAGCAATCCTGGTTCGTTCAGCATGGGTGTCTTCCCGGATACGGACTGGCTCCATCGTTTCCTTCCTTTCTACTCCGTACGGGAGTAAACTCGAATGTGTTCACCGCACTGCTCTGGGGGGCACTTGGCTGGGCCTGGCTGAACACCCACGGCGCCTTCCTTGACCCCCTGTCACTCATTTCCAGGACATATCCTTCCTCGTTCCCTTTCCTGATTCCTTCTTCTCTTCTTCTCTCCCCTTCCTCTTCAACAACTTTGTTCAATCGTCGTCGTCCTTGCTGTACGTTGCAGGACCGTGTGTTGTCGCTCGCTCTCTACCTTAGTTACCCACAGTCATTCCCTAATATCGTCCCTTTGGAATTCCAGCTCTTCACTCACTCGGCTGTATTCCGTCCAATCGTTAATCCCATTACTGTCTCCTCCCGAATACCTCACAACGAACCACTCCAAAAACAAAAATACACACTCCAAAAATACATACACGACAACGAAAGACAACTGCATTCTTTTCGACGATTTCTGACGGCCCACCAAGAGAGCATCTAATCCCTTGCGTACGTCAAAATGTCTCTCCCCCCCCCCCCCCCCCCCCCCCCCNNACAAAAATTCCCCCCCCCCCCCCCCCCCCTCTGGCATCCTTGGGGCGGCTGTGTTGCGTTGGCCGGTGAAAGGGAGGGAGACCAGGAATGGGTCCCTTTGTGTTGCTTGACAATGCTCCAGAATGTCTTACCCACTGTCGGGCCCTCGAACAATTATTCCCTTCGTGATGCTAACTGATCTTTTTTTTTTGTTGCAGTCGTTTGCTCTCCTCTAATATTTGCCACGATTACCCGTCCGCGCCAACTCCACGATCGTTTCGTCACAGGGAATCATCGCAGTACTATTATTCGGCTCAATCTCGAACCCACACAATGCCTTCCATCCAGAAACTCATTTCGCGCAACGACCCCGTGGTCCGTCGCAGCGACTCTCACATCGTTGTGCGCCGCGGTGACGACCCCGACGGCGGTGACATGCTCAACCTCATGATCGTCGTCCTCGCCCTCATCTTCTTTGCCCTTCTCCTTGTCTCCACACTCTTCCTCATGCGCCGTCTGCGCAGGCAACAAAGGTTGCAAGACGAGATGCTCCCTTCCTACCAAGAAGTCAAGACTGCTAGGAATCACCACAACCTCACCATCCAGACCAGCCAGGACGGCCGATCGAGCGTTCTCTACATCGGCCAGGATGGCCGTTCGCCCATGCTGCAGAACCCCCAATCCGCACCGCACTCTCCCGACAACGTTCCCGAGATTCACATCACCTTCCCCGACGAGCAGGACGAGGGCGGTCGCCGTAAGAGCGGCCGCGTGTTGGTGGTCCGCGTTGGCGATGGCGGCTCCGTCGGCCTCGAGCCCGTCCGCGATGAGCAGCTTCCCGCATACGAGAAGGACAGCAAGTCGCAATTCTACTCGGTCGATATGGACTCGATCGGTGGTCTGAAGGAGAAGGAGCGTTTCAACTAAGCAACCGTCACAAACTCAAGTGTCCTGATAGCCTCGGACAAATCCAAGTTGTACAGATCGGCACCCGCTGTACAAACACAACATTCAGCATTTTTTCTCAACATGGAATGGCGTTCGACGACACACACTTTATACCCTGCGCACCGATGACTTTGATTCAATGCACGAATCCGCAAACGGAGGACCGGCCAGCGTCTGTGGAGTTTACCGTGTATCGGACTTTTTTATTTGGATACGGCTCTGGGCGCAAACAATCACGTATATATTCTCACGACTACCCCGGGATGTCTATCCGACGGTGAAAACGACAGGGATCACCGTGTGGTGAAGGCGAATGCCTGGTTGTAGAAGACTTGTATACTGTAATGCTGTATAATTCCGATTCAACTACACTTTTGTCAGCTCTGTATTCCCCGAAAGGCTCCCTGCATGGTGCTGCTGAATAGTCCTCGTCAAGTGTGGGCGTGAGGAATTGGGTTGCAGTGCGCAGTTCACCTCCTTGCGTCTGCACAAGAAGATCACGGGTCCACGCAGCACCGTTTGGTTGATATTTCCATATGTGGGACGGTCGAGCTGCTGCAGTCTGAATGATTCCCCGGTGCGTCGTTGGTTTCCCTTGATCGATGACATGCATCAGCACGGTCTCTCGAGTTTCAATTAGATGGTCGACAATCCTCCGACGCAGATCCATCGAGGCCGAAAGGCACACGAAGAGATCGTCAGGTAACCTAGCATCCGGGTCCCACCCTTCCACCGGATGTCGCCGGATGTAACGACCGGATGTCGCTTGGTGTAATGCAAGGTCGTGTGCATCTTCGTGTGGCCTTGAACCACTCGTATTAGGGGACTGATATGGGGAGTGGATTTTTGCATGTCGCAATCATGGGGAATGGGAAGATTGGGGGTATTTAAATGTTGGTCGCATTCTGCAGCGGTGCGTGTCTTCGCTTCCTCTGCTACCACGAAGCACCTCTTCTACAATTCGGTGACACTGTGGCCATCAACATGACGCCTCCCCCGGTGATTCATCCTCCCCACGAGCTGCATCCTAAGCCCAGCGGGCTCAAGGTGGACAAGCCAAATTTCATAATCTTCATGCCAGACCAGCTTCGGTATGACTCTTTAGGCTGCAATGGCAACATGGTCAATTAGTTCACGTTTCCTGGCTCCACTTTACCCCTGATCATACACCTTCTAACACAGTTCTCAGATTGTCAAAACGCCCAACATTGACAGCTTCGCAGCAGAGGGCACCCGCTTCACCAACTGCATCGTGCAGGCGTCCGTCTGCACGCAGTCGCGGTGCAGCATGTTCACCGGCAACTACCCGCCCGTTTCGGGCCACCGCTCCCTCGAGAACCTCATCAAGCCGTGGGAACCGAACCTCTTCCGCTCGCTGAGGGGGAAGGGCGGCTACCACGTCGTCTGCCTTGCGCCGCGGGGGGACATGTTCGCGCCGACGGTGACGGACCTGTCGCTCGACGAGTACGGGTTCCTCGAGACGCCCGAGTTCGTGCCGCGCGGAGCCGGAGGATAAGGAGGATATCTGGAAAAGACTGTTTTACAAGGGGTTAAGGAACCCGGACGAGGCGATGGACTACGATGATGCCGTTGTAAAGGGCGCGCTGAAGTGGCTGGAGTGTCCGCCGACGGATAAGCCGTGGGTGCTCTTCATGCCACTCATTTTCCCGCACTGCCCGTTCCAGGTCGAGGAGCCGTACTTTTCAATGTATGACAGGGGGCAGATGGGCAGACCTACGGATCCGGCCGACAAGGTATGTTCTTATGGCACTATCGCGACTCGTGGAGAGGAAAATTGTCCGCTGACTCGGGAAACCAAGACTGGTTACGAACCACGCTACATGCAGCTCAGTCGCGAACGCTACGGCACGCACCGCGCAACGCCCGAGATCTGGGCCGAGGTGATGGCGACGTACTACGGCATGATATCCCGCCTCGACGACCAGTTCGGCCGCGTGGTGGACCGCGCCAAGGCGCTGGGCCACTGGGACTCGACGGTGACGCTCTTCTTCACGGACCACGGCGAGTACCTCGGCGAACACGGCATGATTGAGAAGTGGCCCTCGGGCCTGTCCGACTCGCTCACGCACGAGCCCGCTCATTGTCGGCGGCGCGGGGTTGCCTCGCGGGGTGGTGTACGAGGAGATGGCGGAGATGGCGGAGATGGTGGACCTGCTGCCGACGCTGCTGCAGTTTGCCGGCGTCGGGGAGCACTTCCCACACTGCGGCGCCTCGCTGGCTGACGTCCTCACGGCGGGCGGGAGGGATGCTGCTGGTGAGGTGATGAAGCACAAGGAGTTTGCGTTTACGGAGGGAGGGTTTTTGACGAGCGAGGAGCCGCTTCTCGAGCAGGTGCCGTACCCGTATGACATCAAGGCGGCGCTGCAGCACGAGGATACGACCGTGGTGGGCAAGACTGTTTCGTGCAGAGATAAGAGGTGGACGTTTGTGTACCGGCTCTACGAACCGGCGGAGCTGTACGACCGCGCGGGAGATCCGGGGGAGCTGCACAATCTGGCCGAGGTTGCGGAGCATCAGGACGTAAGGAGGCGCTTGGAGGGCGTTGTGTTGCGGTGGATGATGGCGAGCAGCGATTTCCTGCCATGGCAAAAGGACCCCAGGTTTCCGGCAGTGGACATGGAGAGTGTGGCAGACCAGTTCCGGAAAATGGGTGGTGTTCTGGAAGATAAGGAGAATTGATAATGGACGTGACATAGTCACTGGTTTGAAATGCAGTCTTGAGACGGACGCATGAACCTTTGACCGACTGTCCCGTCAAGCCGGGTCGGGTACGAAGATTGAGTTTCGGTCGGCTCCGCATGCTGTCATCTTCGGGGCCGACTCCGAGATGTGGACCTTCCGAGAAGTGGATCTCGATCCGGTACCTACTTCGGCTTCTGCACAGGCAGGTTTGTCAAGGTTGGCGATTTCATTCCTTCAACGTCGACGACCTAATCTTGGCCAAGCAGCCAACAGAGACAGCCTGATGGATCGAGATGCCTCGGGAGACGGTGCCGAAATATGGGACATGCACTCCACAAAATAAGGATAAATTAAATGGTGACGATTCCGAATGAAGGATGCAGCAATGCAGGCAAGCACATGGGACTTTGGGGGGAAGGTGGACGCACGAATCGAACGAGGGCGCTGACGATCTGCCCGGAGCGTGGCAGAGAAATCTACCAAGGGCGATGATGCAGAGTGACTCTCTGTATTTCATCGCAACACCCTCTGCCAATTTCTCGCTCGTCTCAAGTTTTTGGGACTTTTGACATTCACGGTAGCAGCTGTTTACAGAAAGCATACCTGCTCAAGTCGTCGACTTGCATGGTCCCGGCCTCCCATCCGGAGTCGCTCCCCTCCCCCCCGCCGCCGCTGTCAACCTTCCGAATCGAGGTATCCCGAAATTGGAAGCTCTCCACTCAGCTGTTTGGCTCCCTACAGAAAGATGGACTTGGCCGGGAAGAGTTGTGCAGAGTGTGGACGAGGGGATAGATGGAGACCATACGGAGTACTCCGTACGGAGTACAGACAGAAATACGGTCAGCCAAGACTTCATGCAGCACACTTCAGTTTGAACTCTAACCGGAATTCTGTTCAACAGACTCTCGGAACATAAATGCAACACCTTTTCGCATGCTGCGACTGTGACTTACCAGGTACGCCTGCAACCATGACTTGGGCGCTCTGTTTGGAAACAATGCCCATGCAGGGAAGGGGAGGTGCCACAAGATGGTGCGGGCTTAGCTCTCCTGTTCCCGCGCTACAGTGGGCAGTGATGGGGGGTTACTAGGTACCTATCTGCTGAGTGAGGTAGGCGCCTAGGGTCAGTCACACCTGCTGAATAATGGCCCCTTACAGTACATACTGTGTAGAGGGCAAGGGCAGGACAACTGGATGGTGCCCGCTGTTGCAGAACCCCCCCCCCCCACATTCTAGGAATTCCTGCTACACTTCTGACACGAGCACGAGCGTGCAACCATCCCCCTTGAACGACCATTGACGACCATCTTGACACGGGAAACAATCGTAGCACGACCCCCGCTTCCAGCAACTCAAACAATCAAACAAACGTCAGCCGTCCATTGGTCGGAGAGGCGTCAGGACTCTCCGGCTCGCGGCTCACGAATCGTTTAGTCCTTCAATACCGGATATATTTTGTGTTGCAACACCTGCTTGCCAAGGATGCCGAGGAAGCATTTCTCGAAATGGCCATGGCTCTTTGTCGAGGGGATCATGATTGCCACGAGGTGCTAAAGAGGAGTCGCGAGAACGACGAGATGAGAGGAGGCGAGAAACCTGGGTTCATGATGCAGAATCTGAACTGGACACATGCAGGAGCAGCAGCAGCGCAGCATCAGCCAGACCACTTCTCAACGGATACTTTGCGCAGCATCATACATACACAGAGTCAGCTATTGGTAGAGCCACTCTTACTGGGCTGCTGCGGCTGCAGACACAGGCCGATGCCTCCCGGGTACCAGGGTTGAGCAAGCTCGCGGACCATGCCACGTCTCCCGCACTCTCTCGCACGCTCTCGCACTCTGTCGCACTTTCTCGCACATCACCACCATCCATTCATCGCATCCTTCCCCATGCATGGCTCCGGGCTCATGCTGGGTCTTACCCCCCGCGAGCATCCCAAACGCTGGCCCAGCCCCTCCGCCTATGCCCAGCTCGAACCCCTTCCCGCCATGCCTCAAGAAACGGCCAAGGGTCTTGACGCCTTTATTGCTACACACTTGATATCTATATGATCCTCTATGCCGCTCTTGCTTTTGCCGGTATCAGCAAGAGTCATGCTGGCGTGTAGATCAATGGGACGACGTCGTGTGTTTTCTATTCTTTAACTTGTGCTTCCCCTTCCATCGCTTTCACTCTTCTCGTCACAGCCAAGTTGTGTAGATCACAGCAAGAAACCATTTGTAGTAATTCCCACTTATCATGAAGCCCTCACTGTTCCTCCTGGGCGCAGGCTCCGCCCTCGCCTTTCGCGACTCCATTTCCTCTGGCTCCGGCGAGGTTTGTATCTCTTCACAGCTCCTCGCCGCGTCTTCAAGCAATCCCATCTGCCGGAACAAGGATACCACCAGCCTCTTCTCTTCCTACGGCAACCAAGCTACTCTGAAGAGTAGCCCTGCCACGACCGGAGCCTGGACATACACCACTCCGTGCTTCAAGAACAGCACGAATGCTCCCGAGTTCTGCATCTACCACCGGGCAGACTATGGCGAAAAGGGCATCTCTATCGTCACAGACGCTGAACGCGCTGAGCACATCACCCGCAGCTGGGGTTTCAGCAGGCCCGAGTCTCTCGCCGGCACCAACCGCCCTCTTGAAAAGTACCACGTCGCTCCTGTTCTCGGCAAGGACTATGGCCTTGTGGCAACGCACCGCATTGCCCGCGGTGAAGTCATCATCAAGGAGACGGCCACCATTTTGATCGACTACGCCGCCTTCCTTCACGTCCCTCCTGAGGACATGAGGAAAATGCAGGCTCACGCCGTCGACTACCTCAACTTCAACCACCGTAGCGAATTCCTCAACATGTCGACCTCGGGCTATCGCACCGAGGACCACCTTGCCCGGGTCGACAAGATTCTCGTCACCAACTCGTTTGACGTGGAGATGGACGACGCCAAGCGTGACGATGACTTTTACGCCGTATTCGTCAACAGTAAGCTTACCAGCTCTCCTCTCCTCCCACCGATCAGTCACTGACACGTGCCCAGCTTCTCGCATGAACCATGACTGCCGCCCCAATGTCGACTACTGGTTTGACCCTCGCACACTCACTCAACGCACGACCGCCATCCGCGACATCATGCCCGGCGAGGAGCTCACCCTTTCCTACATCGACCCCATGCAATCACGTGCGGCACGCCGGGAACGCCTACTCTCCACCTGGGGATTCCACTGCTCGTGCCACCACTGCACTCAGTCCCGCCTCAAGACGGACGCTTCCGACGCTCGCATCGAGCAGATTGCCTCGCTGCGGGAAGAGTTTAACGACTACACCCCAGCGTCTCGCGCAACACCAGCAATGGCAGAGTTGCTCATCTCTTTGTACGAGCAAGAACAGAACTGGAGCTTGCTCAGCGAAGCGTACACGCTCGCGGCGATAGAGTATAACGGCATAGGTGAGCCGTGGCAGGCTACGAAATACGCCCGGCTCGCCGTCGAGTACGGTCTGACCTCGTTATGGGAGGGTCACGGCGACGTCGTCGAGATGACGAAGCTCGCCGAGGATCCGTGGTCCCACTGGAGCTGGATGCTCAGGACAAGGAAGAGATACAGCTGGGGCCCTGGACCCAAGCCCATTGAGCTGGACACGGATGATGACTAGATTCCCGTTGATGGAGTGAAAGTAAATTTGAAAAAAAAAAAAATGTAGATTCTGTGTATTGGTGATATAACCGGCTAGGCCTGGGGAAACGGCGCATCGGCTACGGCGTTGGGGATCTGTATGGTACTGGTAGCATTTGACGAGATTTACTAAATTCACACTCACTCGAGTTGATGTTGAGCTAAAAAGATGTCATGCCACTTATACTACTGCTGATGCTTGTTGTCACTCCCCCCTTTTAGAGCATTTTGCGAACTCTGCCATGACGATTGACCAACCATCAGCGAGGTACGGGAGTATCGCCATGCTGGTGCTCGCAGAACAGCTTCTGTTTGGGACGAATGATCGTAAGTACTGGCCGCCCATTCCTTCTCTCCTTTGCGTCTCCCCAACCGGCGTTCACCAAACACACATCGCAGCCCCTGGATTCTTGTTCACCAAGCGCTTGCCATCAAGATTGACATTTTGTACTCTTGTATTTATTGCCTTGCAAACTTTCCAACCCGAGAACCGAGCCAAAAGATGACGAATAAATTATAATATGCTCGAACAAAACTCTGATACGCACACGAGCACTCCCGGAGCTGGCCTAAGTACGTGCCACTTCGTTCTCCACCGCCGCCACGGTACGTTCCATCCTGACCAAACGTCTGCAGCAAATCGAGCGTTTTCCCCGACAGGAAAAAGACCCTGAGGCATGATGGTTGATTCACGGTCTTGTTGCTTCCATCCTGGTACCCTAGAGGGCATATCAACTATGTTCTGCGGAGATGCTCTATAACACACATCACAATGACCGAGTTCTTTCGACATCGACGGCGTCCACTCCAGAGATGTCCCGAAAATGATTGGGAGGTTCGTGACTATGGTTACCTATTAAGGGACTGTACTGCCTGAGCAATTTTGGAAATCGCGCTGACTTTCGTGTGTATCTTTCTCCGCTAAGCGTGTTCTTCGTACTGCGAAAAACCAATTCCAACCCGGGTATCAGAACCATGTGAAGCGGTATCGGCCGAAAACCAGAAGAAAATGAATCAGCCAGTGTCTATCTAGTCTGACGCCAGAAACTCCGCTTTCAATGTCAAAACGTCGCTGAAATCAACTACCGTCGGTCATACCGACATCAGATAAGGAACGTGGAAATCTAAAAGTTGAGCGACGGCAGCTGAGGCGCCTTACCGTCCGTGTGCCATGGCTTCCTGACGATGCAGATCTCGAGCGGCACTCCCGCATATCGCAGGGCGACTTGGGTCCAGGCCTCCTCTGTTCTGGTCCACGGCTTGAAATCGAAGCTGCTAGTCCAGGTGATGCTCGCCTTGGTACTGTCCTTGGAATGTTCAACCTTGTAGTTGAGCTCGTGCTTGCCGGCGTACATGAGAGGGCGCTGCTTGATGACCATTTGTTTCAGTGCTGGCATCGTGTAGGCGAGGCGAGCGGCGGCGAGAGACGCGTTTTGACGGAAGCCGATGAGATCAACAGACTCGTTGATGTTGTCGTCCTGCTTGTGCCACTCTGTGTTGTACCAAATGGAACCATATGATATGTTGACAGTCTCGAGGCGCCAGTATTCAGGCACGTAGTTGCGGACCGTCGAAAATGGCCCCGTATCGTCCAAGCCAAGCGGCCAGTGGGGCCGCAGGAACTCTCTGATGCGGACGACGTTGTTCACATTCAGATATCTGAGGTGCCGTGCCGTATTCCTCAGATACTCGCAAAGTTTGGCCCCGCTGTCGGCCTCTGCCAGGGCCTCATGGGGGATCTGGCGCCATGATGATGTAGAGTTGGATGATACTGTGAGCCTTTCCAAGGACAAAGGCCACAAGGCCATTGCCGCAGCACATTCTGAGCGTATTAGTGTGCGACGTGGCAAAGCCAAGCATACGATCGGTACTTACGGTTGAAGTGTATCTTGCGAATCTCTTTTTTCTTATCCTTGAGAATGTCAAAGGACGCTTCTTGGAGACCGGGCAGTCCGGCCACGATGTCGGCGTGAGCGGCCGGCATCAGTGCGCGGTGATTCTGGGGGCTGGCCTGGAATGAGCGTATGACCTTCACTGGAGGCAGCAGGTTCATGTGCTGGTACTCCTCGTCACGGCCGA
Source organism: Colletotrichum lindemuthianum (assembly GCA_001693025.2). Lineage (NCBI taxonomy): Eukaryota > Fungi > Ascomycota > Sordariomycetes > Glomerellales > Glomerellaceae > Colletotrichum > Colletotrichum lindemuthianum. The sequence goes on along the minus strand of MASP02000038.1, from coordinate 120,713 downwards.
CGAAGTCAACCCACGACTCGGCGAAGCGTTTCTCTCCGATATCCCTGATATTCCATCTCCGCCGTTGCCACAGTTCAAAATTGGCATTGCGGAGATCACTCGGCGAAGATATGCTCAGGACCAAGTCGATGCCTTCCCTGTGGGTGTCTTGCAAGGCCCAAGAATTCATCCAGTAGAAAAGACCATAGACTGCCCGGGTGAAGCACATGTTGTTCTCGGCCTTCTCCTCCCATGTCTCCTTCTTTTCACAGGGATCATTGTCGTAAGTGGGTAACTGAACGTGAAGATTGATGTGTCTCACTATACCGCGACGAGAACCGACCATGGACGCCCCAAATTCGTTCAAGGTCAACTGAGTAACGCGAAGCCTCGAAAAGTTGAAGCGCTCAATGATGGCCTGCCATTCCTTGCAGACGGCGGCATAACCGGCGATGGAGTCAGACTCATCGCCATATCTCCAGTGGTCGATGAGCGACTCTACCACTGCGGCTCGGAGTTCCGGTGGAAGCTGGAAGAACCGAGGCATCATGCCCTGAGAGGGAGAAGGAGAGGCCATATTGCGAGCCGGACAATCAAAAGACGACGACGGAGAGCACCAGCGACGTCTGCTGACCTCAAGGCTGCGTAGGTGAAGTTGCGGATGACACGACAGGAGGTTGGCTTGAGTTCGGGTGTAGCCTGCCCGCTCAGGCTGAGGTCGGTAAGTGTCGGTGTTGGAGCAGGACGTAGACGTACCTACTACCTAGGGTCAGGTAGGCGGGGGAAGTGCACCTGATCCCGAATTGAAGTCTGAGGGACGAGAGTGGTGGTACTTGGTCGCCTGTACTCAATGCAGGGAACCTCAGGTACCGCAAGGGCGAGAGGCTCAGAGAGTATGCCACATGAAGGAGCGAGAGGTACAAGGGCAGATGTCCCCCTTGCGCGTGCTGGGCCGTGATAGTGACCCACTGCGGCCGTCGACAAGTACCGGGCCGCTCCTGGGCGACGCAAGGTGGAAACGATAGAGGGCCTGCGATGGGTAGCGAATGCGGGGGGCTGGAGGCGCCGACAATCGAGTCTCCCCTAAGTTACAGCTCGGCCTAAGATGCAGAAGGTAAAAGCCGCTCGTGAAGCTGTCAATATAAACTGTTACTTTTCCTGTACGATATCCCAAGCCAAGGCAGTCGAGGTAACAGTCTGACCCGGGGAAGAAAGGTGTGGTGATGGGAGGATTCGAGGAAAGCTAAGTAGGCGGGAATGTTGGGTTGGGGAGGCGCATCATAAAGACAGGTACTTCCTAGCATGTTTGCCGTCGCATTCCTGGTGAGCCAGGTTGGGAGGTACCTCCCATCTTCGGCCACCTGCAGCTGCCAACTCGTTATCGTGGTGCATCGCTCTTATCTTGTGGTCTTACGAACCTATCGATAGCCACCTTCTAATAGGCGAGCGTTCGACATTCTGATTTCGTTTGCCCCTGAATCTCGTTTGTTCTCCGTTTCTTACGTTAGGTACCTAGGTATCTATCCAAGATCTATGTCAATTAGCAGGACAATTCAGTAACTGCAGCTGCTTGTTCTCACTGGCGACAGTTCATGAGTGGGCATCTTGGCCTTTTCAGGCCTTTGCCGCAGTCAGATTAGCGGTAACGGAGAAGCAGCAGCGCAACTCCAGAGACCCTCAAGCAGATCCGTTCCCGTCCCGCAGATTAAAGGGTGGATGTCTTCCCAGTTTCGTAGGTTGTTCGGATGCTTCCAATGTCAAGCATAAATCATACACGAGCCGATCTGTTCAACATGCCACTTCTCCTGAAAATTCTTAGATGGCACAGCCCGGGACCAGACCAGGCCAGGCTTGCCAAATGCCAGACCACTTCAAGACAGGAAGAGCATGGGGCTAGCCTCTAAAACCACCACCGCCTATCCGATTCTGGATCAAATGCTCGTTCCAAACCCCAAGCCACGACCCTCACCGCCAAGCCTACTTCGGTCGAGTTCCCGTCTCGCTGCACTTACCAACCACAGTAGTGCTGTTACCAGGTTTGCAGCATACCCAGTCGGTTCTGAGAGTGAGGTTGGGTGTGGTGTGGTGCTGTGCTGGAACTGGAAACCAACTGGGACCGATTGGTTTCACAGCACCTTCAGCGACTCTGACAGGCCACGTCTGCCACAAGGGAGGCGGCGGCGGGGCTGATTCCAGTGGGGTTTTAGCGTAAGTACTTGCACTAGGTGGTCCCTCACTGGCATTGCGGGGCTGAATCAGGGCTAGTGCGGGGTTCCTGCTGCGCCTACCTACTACTGGCATGAGTGAGGTTCGCGTGTGAGCTGTTGGGGACGCAGAGCCAGACAATCCAACACATCCCACCCAGTCCCTGACCAGCCTCTTGTCTAGGGACCTAAGGCACCTATTTACCTACCTAGGGGGGTAGTGTATGTGCCTGTGTGCGTGAGCTGCTCTGTGCTGTGCAATAAAGACGTGGATAGGTGGTGAAGTGAGTGTACTAATTATATGTGACTGGGGTGGAGAGAAATTGGAGTTGCGACCCTCGCCAATGTCAGGCTTCCCAGCTCCAATGACGAAACTCAGAAGGCGCAGTTGCAGCCCGTCTTTTCTTCTTCCTCTCTTCATCCTTATTTCCCCCCGTCTGCAGTCCGCATCTCATTGCTGTACCGTCACCAACAAGCACGAAAAGCTTGGGAACAGCAGACCTGATGATTGAAGCCGCCTCTATCCCCGCTGCCCATAGCATGGCAGACTCCTCCAAGGGCTTGCAGGCCCTGCGGGAGTCGAAACCACCTGCGACCGACACCTTCACCTACCTGACCATCATCGGCGAGGTTCTGTCGCCCGAGATCCTGCCAGAACTGAACGACATCTTGCAAGATGCGCAGCTTACTCAGGACATCGGATGGGACCTGGTCGAGATGCTTGTTCCCGTCCAGGGAAGCGAACAGTGCTTGGAGACGATTGCCCAGCTGGGCAACCCACGTGAGGTCATTCTGAAAGTCCTCGAGGTCCTCGAGAAGACAGTCGACGGGGCCACCGACGAAGAGGACGATGCCGAAACCACCGCGACCTTTGTCCACCTGGTCGGCATGCTGAGCATTCTTCACAAGCGCCTCAACGTTGCGCGTCCGTCTCGCTTCGTTCATACGACACTCCAGAGCGTCTATCGCACCTACCACCCACGCAATCCCGAAATGACGGCCGCCGTCATTGCCCTCATCCGTTCTCTTTCTGGCGATAAGCGTCCGCCTCTGCCCACTCGTCAGTCTAGCAACAAGCTCGACACTCCCTTTAAAGACAGCAACCCTACGAAGCATGCACCTGACCCCGAGGCGGGGAAGTCCCAACAGATTGCGCCAACCGAGCCGGCCATCACCAAAAGGCTACTGCAGTCCTTCATCACCTGTATAATCGAGGCCTATGTCAACTGCACCAGCATGGAATGGGCATCCCGCCTCCTGGAATTCTACAACCCGGAGCGCGTCGTCATCCGCAAAAGCATGTTGCGCGCTTTTAAGGAGGACGGCGACTTTCTGGCAAGAGATGCTCTGATTGGCCAGTTGGTGGTATGCTCCTCCGTCTGATGTTACGGATGAACGAAATGCTAACATGAACTCTACTCAGGCACTTGCGGGTGATCTTGGGTTGACAAGAGTCCATGCTCTTTCGGTAAACGAAATCTTCGACAGCTCCATCATCAATAGCCCTCTCTCCATCGATGCCGATGCTCTTTCCCCCGAGGCCATCAAGCTGTCCACTGGAGGTGTGTGGTGCTTGCTCGCATACTGGCTATTCTCGGCCGAAGTCTTCGACGCGGACTACGAACAGGTCCAGATGACGATGTTCCCCGATCACGTCAAGCTGCTGCAGGGCTTCCTCGGCGAAGATCCACAAACCCGCATCGTGGGCAACCCGGGTACCACCGAAGCTCTGATTGTCATTGGTCTTTGGCTAGAAAACTACAAGCGTCTGGGACATGCCGATGGCACAAGCGACTTCATGCCCTACCATCATCTCCTCACTCTCGTTTCCGTTTTCCACCCTTCTCTTTCCGTACGGAACGTAGCAACAACGCTCGCAGGGCTGGTTCTCCACGACGACCCGGACGACAATGACCGGCTCAAGATTCTGGAGGACCTCCTCGAGAACTGCATCTTCTCCGCTCTGCAGGCCTCAGCGGTGACTTGGTTGAGGGAAGAGATTATCATTGCGCGTAAGCAAAAACTCTCGAATAGGTTTGCGACAACAGACGCAATCGAGACTCTGCAGTACGCATTGTTTCCCAACCTAGCATTCCTCAAGGAGCAGGACGCCACCGCTCTGTGGGAGTATTGGATCCAAAACTTTCCCTTCCACCTGCAGCTCGCCAACTTCGCCTACTTCCTCTTTGCAGGCACCGAGTTCCAGCATCTAGTTCCAGCTAGCATGGCTGGCGCTGTGGAGCAACGATATGTCGAGCCCTTACTGCACGCCGCCAAAACACTTCAGACGGCGGTTAACAAGAAGGAGGTTGACGATCAGGGGCAGGGTGGAGAGGTGGCGACTCAACTGGAAATATTGATCATGCGGTTAAAGAGTCTGCCTTTGCAGTGATTGTTGGATGATTGAATATCTGGACCTGATGGTGTGGGAGCTTCGGTGCCGGTCAGCCGACTTTCTCTCTGATCTGAAGGCTTTGCATTTTCGGGGCGGGTTTTCATGGCGGAGTCTTTTATGAATTACGATGATGTAGGCTGCTGAGCAACAGGCAGCTCAATGCGCTGAAAGAAACAAATCGGGAAGCATACATAAGTAACTCTCTTACTGCTGTTAACGTTACATGGTTGATCAAGGACTCGGAAAACTGCTGTGTAGTTGAGAGAAGGACAGAAAGTGCGTCCATGTCTTGAACTGCGTCCCCCTACGCACAGGGACGCTTTGCTGGACACCATGGCAGAAGCTGCAACCACAAACCCCCTCCCCCAAGGATCTTCACAGCCATGTAGGGGTAGCCAGTGATCTGATATCTCGTGGCTACAGAGTGAGGCGAAGTCCTCACCACGAATCCCCGCCCACCAGAGATAGTTGAGGGTGCCTTGCACAGTTCCCAACAGGCCCGAGAACAGCCACGAGAAAATAGCAAAAGGTCCATTCCGGGCTGAGCTTCTGAGCTGGGCTCTCGCTTGGCAGTCTTGGCACATCTCTGTCTGACTTCGTCCAGATCGTCCAAAGCAGAGACCATATAGATCGCCGGGCCACCGTCTCAGCTCACCACGGTAACCCAATCACGAGGGGATTATATCCATCGCACCTCCAGCAGCTGGTGTCCGACGCACGAAACATGATGCCGATTCACCGTGCCTAGTATGATGCGGGGCCGAAATCAACAAATACCACAAAGCTTGGTCCTGCACCCAATGTTGATGGCCGAAATCTTCTAGATCATCAAGCCCCATATGTGGCTTTGCAGAAATAAAGTTAGTCAGCCCCGTTGACATGTCATTAGAGGCCCTCTTGAGGTAAGAGTTCAACCCATCTCGATGAGGCGTTCCGCAACCTTCTGAAATGACGTCCGAGCGAGGTAAGGCGACGAGACATCGGTACCGGCCTTACGGCATGGAAGAAGCCCAAGTAGCCGGTCTAGAGTGTAGCGGAGCGTGCAGTTGCCGTGAAAGGTTGCTGAACACACGTCAAACGTGGCGATCAGATGTGGCTGTGCTGCTGACGGCGACTACCTTAAGGTACCCGAATGGTCGCACAATCAGACAGGGGCTTGGGGCGCCGACAACATGTGAACGTGAAATGTATGGATGTGCAGATTCCGGCGCAGTCTCAAGGGGTACAGGAGACAGCTGGCAGTCGTCTCACCACTTGGTTCCAGCGAGGTTACACCTCTATTCGTCATACCGTTGCTGAGTTTGGGTCCGACGCCAGGCGGCATTGTGATTGATGGAATGGAAAATGAATGTTGCCAATAGGTCACGTTTGTTCTGCAATGGCACTACTCCGTACGCATGCTACGCTGCTTTCGCATATTTCCTCAGAGATCCCAATGCCCACCTGCCATGGTTGAGACGATAAACCGGGGCAGAGTGTCCGGAGTGTTACCAGCGAGGTTGATTACCTCATCACGAGCCGATTCGGTCCAGCCAATATATTTACAGCGAACGCCAGGGGCCATCCTCAAGGTGACAGGGGCATACCCTGGCGGCCACGCCTTAGCGCCATCTGGGGGTGATGTCATGAACCAGGGGTGGGAAATTCCAGCTTAGACTGCTGGTGCTTTGGCAACAGCGCCGTGCAGAAGCTTGCTTTTCGCGTGAAACTCACCACACAGGTTCCTCCAGTCTGCGTCCGATCATTCGTCGTGTTGCCAGGTACAGAGGTCCGGCCGGCATTGCATTGCCCGTCTTCTCTCATTCCTCCGCTACCTTTTAGTCACCGTGGTCTCCCTAGTCTCCTTTCCCTTCTCCGTACGTCAATGTCCACATGATAATTAGCCAAGGCTTGAGTGACGCGACTACGACTCTTACGATTGCGATACGGACGCAGCGATTCACTTTGGTCTTAGCAACTCCCATACTTAATGATCTACTGTCACGGTCTCTGATCTTACTTCACACCTGACCCGGTTTTGAACTCCAACACTGTCGAGAGCACACATTGACGACGAACAACAACTAATTGGGCGCCCAATTTTCACGAACAAGAACGCCGACATGGCTCACCCACCCGACATGGCGAAGCTCGCCCTGGGAACGACAACGGGTACAAACTCGGAGGCCGCTTCAACACCTCCGGCCGACAACCTTCACCTTGACGAAGTCTTCAAAGACGGGCAACACGTCGGTGTAGTAAAAGACTCAAACGGACAAGTAGTGTACCCGTCGACTATCCCGCCCGAAATCGACTCGCCTGCCGGGCCTCACTCCCCCAATTCGACAGCATCTGCCAAGCCTCGAGAATCGCCTCCCGAGAACCCGCGCCCCCGCAAAACAACGTCTGATCCAGCTGCTCTTGAGCTTCCCAAGTTGCCCGGTGTTGAGAAGCCCCTTGAACGACCGACTGTCGACAAGAAGTGGATGACGGAACTCCCTGATCGCAGAGGGACTGCCAACACCGCTAGACCCCAACCCGGGCCCAAGCGGGCGGGGACATCCTATCTCAACCAAGCTGTATGGCAGTCCAATACGCAAGACTCGAGCTCTTCAAGCGATTCGTCGTCTGACGAAGAAGACGATTCGAGGACGGCAGGAGAAAAAGAGGCGGCAGAGAAGCGGGCCAGAGACCGGCGCCGCACAGAGATCAATGACCGCTACCGCAGATTTCGCGTCGGCAACGATAACTACAATACCAAAGGAAAAGTCAAACGAGACGGACGTCTGAGGATCTCGGTTAAGGAGACTGCGAACACGGGATATCTGGCCAAGGCTCTCGGGCATGCCGTGAAGAAAGTTGTACCGCTGCACGAGGGTGAAGAAGGAGACGGTGACTCCAGGCGTCTAGACCTGTCCCGCCTTTCGTCGGCAACGACGGCCACAGCCGAGCGAGAGCCCAAGCCGCGTCTGAATATCGTCATCATGGTAATTGGTTCACGAGGTGACGCCCAGCCATTTCTGAAAATTGGCAAGATCTTAAAAGAGGACTATGGCCATCGCGTCCGAATCGCAACGCATCCGGCGTTTCGCGACTTTGTGGAGAAGGACTCCGGTCTAGAGTTCTTCTCCGTAGGCGGTGACCCGTCCGAGCTAATGGCCTTCATGGTCAAAAATCCGGGAATGATTCCCACTCTCGATGCAGTCAAAGCTGGAGACATTGGCCGGCGCAGGTCCGCCATGGCGGAAATGTTCGAGGGATTCTGGAGAGCTTGCATTAACGCCACCGACGACGAGAAGGATGCTCACAACCGTAAGATGATGGGAGCCAGAGACCCTTTTATTGCCGACGCCATCATCGCCAACCCGCCGAGCTTCGCCCACGTACACTGTGCTGAGGCTCTGGGTATCCCCCTACACCTCATGTTTACTTTTCCCTACACGCCGACGCAGGCCTTTCCTCACCCACTGGCCAGCATCAAGAAGTCAAATGTGGATCCGGGGTACACAAACTTCATCTCATACCCTCTCGTCGAAATGATGGTATGGCAGGGCTTGGGTGATTTGGTCAACGACTTCAGAGTCAAGACACTAGGATTGGACCCGGTCTCAACTCTTTGGGCTCCTGGTGCAACATACAGATTACACGTTCCCTTCACCTACCTTTGGAGCCCTGGTCTCGTGCCAAAGCCCCAAGATTGGGGTGACGAGGTTGACGTGTCGGGTTTTGTATTCCTCGACCTGGCGTCCTCCTTCGAGCCACCTAGCGATCTGGAACAATTTCTAGCGGCCGGCGATGCCCCCATCTACATCGGCTTTGGTTCAATCGTCGTCGACGATGCCGATCGGTTTACGCAGATGATCTTCGAGGCAGTCAAGATGGCTGGAGTGCGCGCCCTTGTATCCAAGGGGTGGGGCGGGCTCGGAGGGGACGAAATGGAAGTTCCGGACAATATCTTCATGCTGGAGAATACGCCGCACGATTGGCTATTCCCTCACGTCAAGGCGTGTGTTATCCACGGTGGTGCGGGAACAACCGCTATTGCTTTGAAGTGCGGCAAGCCGACCATGATTGTCCCATTCTTCGGCGACCAGCACTTTTGGGGCAGTATTTTGTCGAATTGCTCAGCAGGCCCCGAGGCTGTTCCATACAAGCATCTCAACGCGGAAAAACTTGCCGAAGGCATCAAGTATTGTCTCACGGAGGAAGCACAGGAAGGCGCTGGCAAGGTTGCAAAGGATATCGAGCTGGAAGGCGATGGCGCGAAAAACGCAGTGCGGTCGTTCCACCACCACCTCTCTCTGCAGGGCCTCAACTCGATGCGTTGCTCTATTCTCCGGGACCGTGCCGCTGTGTGGACACTGAAAAACACCAACATCAAGCTGAGTGCTCTAGCCGCCGATGTCGTCGTCGAGGAAGGCCAGCTTTCATGGAAGAAATTGAGGCTTTTGCGCCACATGGAGTGGAACGACTTTGAAGGTCCAGGAGAGCCCTTGACAGGCGTTGCCGGCTCTCTCGCCGGAACTGTGGGCAACGTCTTCGGTGGCGTTGGAAGCGTTCCTTATAAATTGGCGAAGAAGTCTCAGAAGAGGAAGGAAAAGAAAGAGAAGAAGAAGAAGTTGAAGGCTCTTAAGGAAAAGCGCACGTCTGCCAAGCATAGGAACCCCCAGCCCGATGGCGAACTTCATCAACACGTCGAAATTAGCAACAGCATCCCCAAAGACAAGGGCGAATTAGAAGAGCACGACAGCCAGAAGCAGACGCAGCATGACGGCAACGAACAGCAGAAAAAGGAGAACGAAGTCGAGACTAAGACAAACGGCAACACTAATCCGGGTAGACCTGGTCAGCAAGACCGCCGGGACACCATGTCGTCCGTCGAGACCGCTACTACCGTCGACAATCCCGTTGAAGACTATGCCAACGAAGTAGGGGAAGGCGTAGGAAAGACTGCACAAGCCATCGCCCGAGCCCCGGTGGATTTGTCAATGGCGCTTGCTCAAGGGTTCCATAATGCACCGCGCCTATACGGTGATGACACGGTCCGCCGCCCTCCTCGCGTCACAGGCATCCGCTCCGGCCTCAAAGCGGCAGGCAAGGAGTTCGTGTATGGAATATACGATGGCACAACTGGTCTTGTTCGACTGCCAGTTCGAGGTGCGAAGAAGGATGGCGTGAAGGGGTTCGTCAAAGGGACCGGAATGGGTCTCACCGGCTTCATCCTGAAGGATCTGAGCGCCATCATCAGTCCCGTGGGCTACACACTCAAAGGTATCGTCAAACAAACCGAACGCAAAAAGCAACCCGACAGAGTCGTCCGACGGGCTCGCATAGTACAGGGTCAGCGTGAACGCCGCCAGCTGGGCGAAGAAAAGACGGATATCGACAAGGAAGTTATGATCGGGTGGCTGACGATCCGCGAACTGATGGATGCCATCGAGTCAGATGAGAAGAGCAAGGGCTTGAAGGGTCGCTTGACTTCGCACAAGCAGCGCGTCAACCACGCCGCGTTCGAGAGCGTCGATATTGCCGAGCGGACCCTGCGCGCGATACAGAAGGGAGAGGACATTAGCACCGTCGTCGGGACCGAGAAAGAACTTCGCAAGGCGGACGAGAAACACAAGAAGCCGGCTACCAGACACAGCATCGATACTAGGAAGTCGATGGAAACTGACAGGGAACGCAAGTCGGCCGACAGGTCAAACACTGCCGACGCCGACGCTCTCGTAGAGAATTCACAGGGGGAGGCTGAGGCTGAGGCAGAGGCCAAGGCCGACTCGGATCGGAAGACATCCCAGCGGCCCAGTGTGGATCGCTCACGCTCTCTCCAGGTCTAGGGGACTAGGCACACAACATCGCGACTGCGGTGGCATTTCTTTTGTTGCGCTTCAGAGAGACACAGACTTTTGTAATTCATTTCGGGCATGCTTACCATAGAAAGCATGCCTTGGCGTTTGGGGTCGGACTCCTTCTCCTCTGAGACGTTCAAATTAATACCCCTTTTTGGCACATTTGGCAGGGTAACAAGGGAGTAAATGCAGAGGATAGCGCAGAGCAACTATGGAGATGGAAGTAATTCAGGTAAAAATTAATCAGTATGCCTTGGAACTGCTGCCACGTGTCACCCGACAGGTGATGTCTGGTGTTTGCTGGTGGCTTGACTAACTGCACCTATTACCCCTTCTTGACCGCGGTATGGGTAAGACCTTCTAAATTAAAGTCGAGCGTGCCATGTTTTCAGTCAAGAGGCCAGGCCATGACCATGATATTGATGGCTCCTCTGTGCTGATTTGGCAAGGCAGGCCATGATATCGTGTAGGACTCAATCGCGAATAGGGTTCTGGTATAAGCCACAACTCATCATTGGATGCCGCCTCAACATCGCCAACACCACCGCCACGACCACGTCGTCACTCTCTCTATCATGAGGCTGTACCTGGTAGACGAAGGGTACATACTATGGAGCATGTCAGCCAAAGGATTTACATCCATGATGTCTGCCTCTGTATAGCTGACAGGCTACTGGGATAACCCTCTACTGGAAAACGATGAGAATATCAAGGGACGCGTGAGAATTCGCAATAATGAGAGACAAGAGTTAGGCACGATGAAGACGGGCGAAGAATAAAGTGGTTAGTGCACCCGATTGCAAACTCGCATCTGTCTCGTCCCCCTATTCTTCAGGGCTCGACAGCGGAACCCCGGAAAAGCGAGGAACAATGATCAGCACGATCTTTAATGGAGCACCGATGCAAGCCAGAATATACAGGTTGGCGTGTAAGGTCTTAAGAAGTGAGCTGCGGGCTTTAGTGCCCGTCTTTGTATTAGCTACCAGGAAATGTTATCAAGGCCTCTCTCTCTCTCTCTCTCTCTTTCTCTCTCTCTCTCTCTCTCTCTCTCTCTCTCTCTCTCTCTCTCTCTCTCTCTCCATCCATCAGCTGTTTTCAAGTGTTGCAAAGGATGTCTCTTCCGCCTCTACCTTTGTGCTCGTATCGTTGAAGTCGAAGGCCAACGCTCAGACAAACTCTCTGAAGACGGTTACTCGCTCACATGTCTATTGCCTAGTCAGCGCGAATCCCAAAGCGGGAAAAGACGGCCAATTTCTGCTGGAAACGTACTGGGTTCGTGGGATAACCAGAAGTCACCCAGACAAGCGACTTGTAAAAGTAGTTGCCGACAAATGTCCAGCAAACATACCACCTCGTGTAGACGTCTACATGGTCGTAGGGGTTCGGCCAGTGGGGGACGGCAAACTCGTCATTCTGGCGCGCAAAGAGGTACAGGTTGTTGTCGCTGTCAAAGACAAAGGACCGCAGGGCGCCGTCGCCAGGGGAAAAGATGGGCACGGCGGCGTTGCTCAGGTACTGGAGCGTGAGCTGCAGGCCCAGGGGCACCGTCATCTGCTGCGTCGGCAGGTTCCACCACAGCGCCCCGAGGGTGAGCTGTTGCTCTTCGATCCAGGACCGCGTGCCGTCAAAGTAGAACTTGTGGTGCTGCCCTTCCGGCAGCGAGATGTCCTCCCCTTCGGCGCAGAGCCCCGACTGGGCCGCGCCCGAGTGGCAGGCGTAGAGGTAGACGGGGACGCCGTCGGATGCCGCGTACATGAGGGAGAAGGGGCCCTCGTTCACGCTTTGCGCGGCTACTGTGGCCACGGCGCCCAGGATGGTAAGAACGGCGGCCTTCATCTTGCTGCGCTTGAAGATGGAACTAAATGGAACTGAAGATGGGATCGAAGAGGTTGAGACGGGTTTGAGGAGAAAGGCGCGGTCGTGTGACTTACCAGGGGGGGGGGAGGCTACATATAGGTAAAGGGGAAGGTCATTCGTTTGCTGTCCTTCATTATTTTCCGTCACTGTGCCTCGTCCCTGTCGTCTTTCTCACTCGTCGACCTGCTATCATACAGCCTCAGTACAAGTGTTACGTCATGCATATACACACTGGCATATTGCACCACACAGTCAGTTGGAGCACATCTGGCGACGATTCGGAATACGAGGTTGATCACCGTTTGCAGTTCCAAGCAACATACCACGTGCCCGAAGGTTTCTGCGGACTTCCGCAAAATGTCTCAATGCGAATCGAAGGTATCATCAGGAAGGCAAGAGCCGAGGGCGAGCCGCATATTGAGCCAGATTGGAGCCTGCAGAAGATTGCTCTAGGCTCTCATGCTGAGTCGACATCACTCCACGGGAATGGCACTTCAGTAGCCGGCATATGCGTCTTGGGATGATTCAGCCAGCGCGAATGTATGTTGCAGCTGCCACGTTACGCCCTGATCTATGCTTTCGGAAACGTGCATAAGCCATGCTCCTCCTCGGTCCATCTTCTGCACGACAATCGGCTATCTGCAGATCCCCGAGCTGGCGATCGTGTTCAGGTCTCTGGGAATCACCCCTGCAATCACAGCATCTGGAATCTGTCAGCATCCAGTGCTTTAGTTGCAGCATCATTGGGTCACATACCTCTGTAAGACCATCGATAATCTCCAAGCTGGGCCTTCCAGGTCCAGAACACCCATCCGGCGGTCGACTTCTCGTACGCGTAGGCTTGTGCCGCGAACCACTTCTTGTAAAAGTCTTTTTGCGTGTCTCGATTCCAGTCGGCCGAGTTCTCGATGTCGTCGGGCGGGCTGATGCTCCACTCGCCCACAATGGTGGGACCGGAGGCGTCGCCATTGCGGTTGTCCTTGCACGAAGTCGAGATGTAGCTGTCGTGCGTCCAGGGAACCTCGTTCTTGTTGGCCCATTTGAGGTAACGATGGTCGTCGAAGGCGGTGAAGTAGGTGTCATCGAGGAACTCCACCGGGTTGCCGGAGCCCCAGAGAGACGACATCATCTGGATATGGAAGTAGTCGTTGGCCTCGACGCCGAGCTCTTTTTCTACGTTACGGATGGCCTGGATATCTGTTAGTGTGGCTGGTGAAGAGGGGCAGTCAGCCGCGGGAACGAACATTGTATGCGTTCTTGTAGAACTTGCTACGCAAGGACTGAACAGAGGAGTCCCAGTTGACTGGCTCGTTGACCAGCTGGATGGTGCCAACATTTCGGAGCTCGGTGTGTTTGTGAGCGAGTCTTCTCAAGAACTCGAGGAACTTGACGGATCGACCGTATTGGTAGTCGTTGTAGAAGCCAGGCGTGGACGCAAACTGCCTTACGTCAGTAAAGGAGGACGGCTGAAAGCAAAGCTATTCCTACTTGGCCGGTGAAAGAGTTTCTCGCGACTTGAGCACCCGGAGCACCGTGCTGGCTGAGAGGACTTGTTAGCTGATGTTATTACGGCGAGGTCTGGTGGACTCACTCCAAGATGATGTAGAAACCACGGTCACTGGCCCATCCGCAGAGCCGAATTAGATACTTTAGCGCCCCCTGCAGAGAGTTAGCAAGCAATTAGACGGACGTCACGTTAGACGAACCCGAGGGAAATGTTCAGAGTTCTGGTCCACCAACGACTCATCCAACCAGTAGCCTAGCGGGATACGGATAGTGTTGATGCCATAGCCCATCATCTCGTTGAGGTCGCCCTCGGTGATCCAAGTGTCCCAGTGCTTCTGGAAAGCAGCATCAGATCTCGCCTGGCCGGTGTTCATGACGCAGTCGAACTCGGACTGCTGGCCACCGCAGCCGATGTTGCTCCATTCACCATTGGCAATCCAGGGCTCGAAGACGAAAAGGGAGCCCAGGTTGACGCCTCTGATCTTGCCCGAAGCGGTCCACCACCGTTTCTCAACGCCGGCAGGTTCTTCGTCCGTCGTGTTTTGCCCGTCGAAGAGGCTGAAGCCGCGCTTATCCAACAGCTTCTTCGAGCCATCGTTCGGCAGCCACGCGTGCGAGAGATGAACGGTGGCAGCAAGTGCCAGGAGGCTGAGGCGAACCATGGTGACGTATTAGGTGAGAAGCCGGTAGTGGACGGGATGATGAGCAAGTCACACACGACGGTCCAGAAGGGCGGAGCCTGCAGTCTTAACAAGCTTTACAAACCCCGAACGCTGGGCTGGCCTAGACCATGACCTCGACGATTTTATGAGCGACATTCGATCCCGACTCCGTCAGAAAAGAGATTATGCCAGGGGCGCGGCCATGTTGTGGTGACACTGGACTCGCATTTGCTTGGGGTCGCGACACCAGAAACCACGTCGATCATTGGGGAGCTGACTTGATCCCCTGCCAGTTCGAGCTTCTTTGACGGCACATCTCGCCACGACCAACCCTAAGAGAGACAAGCTGCTGAAGCTATTTTGGGGCGGGAGAGCATGTAGGGGGGCGGGCACTGTAGGATTCGGCTTGCAGGAGTTCATCCAATACGAGCGAAGGAAGTGGATGGTGAATAGGCTGCCGTTCCTGCATCAGTAACAAAAAGGGCCGCTTGCCAGGTGCAATTGACGGCTGCCTAGAGCTGTCTCTGAGAGGCCGCCTCCCCTGTTCATCTTATTTTGTTGTCGTCTTATCGTAGTACAGTAGCTGCGTGGGCGAGATGGAGGTCAGACGGCTGGCGGTCCCCAATGAGCTTAGTCCCGATTGCCGAAGCGGGCAATTATCGGGTCATCTTGCGGGGGGTTAACTGCTGTGCCGTTCAGTGCACTTAGTCAGCAGCCCAGTGCCGAGTCAGCGCCCTGCTCCTCGTGCTGAGAGGGGGTCGATGGGAGGGTTTCCAACCACCAACTTGCGAAGCCTGCGAAGAGAGGCCGACTTCAAAATTTCAGCCCTAGATCTCGAAATTAATGCTGAGTTTCGGCTCAGCCCAATTTGGTTGGCCCTAGATTTATCATATTCGGCTGTGGATCGGCCGGTGTACCCGACGCCTTCAGAGTTCGAGTCTCTGGCTGTGTCTGATACACGAACCCCGAGAAACAGGGACCCATGTCGTTGATTCTTCACAGTTCGTTATTGCTAAGGATTCATCGCTAGTAGTCCGATTCATAATAATACCTAGTCTTCCTCTATTTAATCAAGCCCTATTATACACAATGCAGACACACCCGACTACAGCAATCCTTTGGCATCAATGACAACTAATGGCGCATGCCAACGACACCGCACACACCGAAGAGCGGATTGCAGCCTTTAGGGTTGCAGAAGGACTCGGTGTTCCCGCAGTAACCGATGTTGTTGCAGCAGTAGCCCTGCTTGCAAACGTACCCCTTGTCGCCGCCGCAAGCACCATCCGGATTGACCGGCCCATTCGGGACAGCGGTACTGGTGATGCGAACGTGATCCGCACCACTCGTGGGGGTGGGCGTGTTGGTTCGGTTTGTCTTGTACCAGTTTGCCTCCGGGTCTCCCAGACACTCGCCGACGGTAACGAGCTTCAGGTTCTTCTCTTTGATGATGCGCAGGAACTCGGGGACTAGCTTCATGGCGGTATTTTCGTATATCTTTATTTGGCTTGTTAGCATGGTACCAGACTAAAAAAGGTTTGTATGAAGCATGTTGCGGTCTTACATCATGAGCCAGAGCTAAGGTTCCGCCGGCTTCGACTTCTCTACGGAAGATGTCCACGGCCTTCATGTTGCCTACGGGCGAAGCGTTGTCCCAGTCCTTGGAGTCGACATCGGCCTCGATAACGTGATATTGGAGGGCCTCCATCGTTTTCAAGTTGTCCTCATTCCATGCGAAGAAGGGGAAGCGCATGTAGGTTGGGTACTTTCCGACGATCTTGATGAGAGCATCCTCGAGTCGAATCATCTCGGCGATGACCATGTCGTCCAACTCATTCGAAAGAGTGAGATGTCTCCACGTATGAGACGCGAGCTGGTGGCCGTCGCTGATGATGCGCTTGACGATGTCTTGGTTATCGAAAATGTTGGCATGGTTCTGTCCGTTGACGAAGAAGGTGGCCTTGGCCCCGGCCTCGGCGAGGAGGTCGAGGACGTGGTTGGTGAACTGGTACGGCCCGTCGTCGAAGGTCAGAGCAAAGACGCCCTCGGTCGTGCAGCTGCCGATGGGAACTCCGTAGGGAATCTTGGAGACGGGTTCGCTGGGCAAGGGAGTCGCAGAGCCGGTGGGAGAAGGAGTGACAGTGCCGCTGCCGTAGATTTCTGTGTCGTTGTAATAGTCCCTGGTGCCATGGGGACTCGAATGAGCACCGGCCACCAGGCACAAACTCACAAAAGCACGGGAACGCATATTCATTTCAAAGAGTGTATGGAGGTCAGTCGTCGTAAAAGAATGGACAGACGGGAGCGTACAAATGGCTCCATCTCATGACTACCTACAACCAAAAGAGCGGCAACATCGAACTCTTATAAACAGTCCAAGGGAGCAAGAGAAATCTCTTCTCAAATCGTTTCTCGATGCCTCAGAACGCGTAGTATCGGTTTCTTCGAAGCTCCCGGCCAAGGCGGGGGGGAGCCCGGCCCCAGGGGGGGGGGGGGGTGATTGGGGGCTCAATGNNAGGGGGGGGGGGGGCCCGGCCCCAGGGGGGGGGGGGGATGATATGGTGCTCAATGCGAATGACAGCGACGGAACAGTCCGCAATTGAAGAGCTCTCGAAATGACATTGGAAGCACCCTTTCCGAGCCACCTGTTCGTGGGACTGCCCTACCCGGAGTAAGACTTCAGCCCCTGGTACCGGCCATTTGAGACAGGTGGCCCCTTGGCCGTAAAGCTTAAACAGATGAAGCGCGAATACCTGCTAACTCTGCTAGATTGCAGTGTTGTGAGCAATCTCCGCATTTAAAGCGCCGCACTGGCTTACACAGTAAAAATTCCCCTCGGCATGGAATAGCCGCTGAAGAGCTAGGAAAGATATTGAGGGATCGCACTCTCTTTGATTGGGTTTTCATTGGCAAGGCTATGCAGACGGGCAACCTCTGCGAATTTACTAGTGTCCAGGCCTGCCACAAAAGAACTAACAATCTTGATCAAAGTCGCATTTGCAACTAATCTGTCGAGGGCACAAATGTCCCTGGTTGTATAGCTCTGGACAGTCTCCACCACCAGTATTTCTACCAGCAGGCCAGAGAGTTATGCAATCACATCGCGAACACCTGCCCACAGAGTTCTACAGCAGGACACTCCGAAAAGTTAGACGGAGTAGCGGTATTTCCCGGAAATATTGACATCCTCACATCCTAAGGCGGCATTACATCAGATGGGCGGGTAGTTCCTCTTAAGGACGATGGGTACAAGTAGGAGGCTTAAGAGTCAATGAGTGAGAAATGCATTCATTGTTGCGTCTCTGCTCTGGCCACTTCCCGGCAAGCCGGCAAGCTCTCAGGAGGCACCAAGTGAGGGCGCAGAGTCCGACTTCGCCTCCCATCTATATACGCTCACATACAAAACGAACGACACTCCCAACCCACCCACCCGCTCGAAGGACTTCTACGAAGCTTGTCACCTGCCCGGCGAAGCCGCCTTCGTGACGTCCTGCAGGGGGAACATCACCGTAGACTTTTCGAAGTGCCCTCCAGACAGTTCCGGCGAGGTCACCGTATCGGCCCAAAAACCGGTACTCCTTGAGCTCCTGCGCCCGAGTCTTCTAGGCCGGGGAGTTCTACGTCTCCGACTTCGACGACATCGCGGGAGGCGGAAGAATCTGGAGTCAGCAACTAAATGGGAACGGACGGCGACGACCCGAATACTGAGAGAATGGCGAGGGACAGTGGTGAGGGATGACGGCAAACAGGCGACGACTTGAACGAGTCATATGAAAACTATTAAGCGCTGGGTATTACGAACGAACGAACGATGGTGTCTATCTAGGTACCGTGGCGATATGTAACGAAGGTCGAATCTAGCCAAGGCGGCGCGTGCGGTGGAAGGATGAGGAAAGAAGGATGCTGAAGAGTCTCAACAGTACCAAAGCAGACTACTAAAGTAGAACATACTTCCTATACATTGAGGATCATTGTGATGATACGTCTGAATGAACTAGCTTTTGTTATAGCTAGGTAGTATATACTTATTAGTAATATCATGTACTTATCGAGAGCTACTACTTGATATTGAATTAGCATGAAGTACATACGATAGTTATAGAGAGCTTTTAAGTAATAATCTGATACCACACAATGTCTCATTTCTGTTTAGATTTAATATCAAAGTTTGATATTCTTCACAATCAGCTTGCAATAACATTCCTACTTCAACATGTAGAGTGCTTCTTCGAGCGTCGCTAGAGTCGAATGCTGAAAATTGGGTCGAGAAGTAAAAAAGTTGCCCAGAGAGTAATGCACCATGCTGACATAAAACACTCATCATGCTTGAGCATCAAATTGACAATCTGACGCAGTGTGTTGAGCAAATGTCATTGTCGTTCACTAGAGATCGCATCTGCTATTGCTCGTCACCACCATACCTGACCTCCCCCATCAGGGGTTCTACAGCAGATAGGAAGAATGTTTGGAAACGAAGTTACTCAGTTCCCGGTTACGTTTGTGCTTGATGAGTACGTCTTGTGAATTTCAAGATAGCTGATACCAAAAACCCTGTTAGTTGAATAGCCCCAGAGTATGTTATTCATCTTTTATAAAAGATGCATCATCGTTACTGAGAGGGATACCACTAATCCGGATATTTTCAACAGCAGATCTAGCACGCAATGTCCGCACTTAACACTAAACAAAGAGTGTATGAAGGAAACTGTTAGGTGTGGCCTCTTGATGCGCACTTTTCCACGGCGCCTCAACAATACCAGGCCAGGGCGCGATAGTATTGAGAAGCAACAGGATTATAGTTACTAAGGTACTGTTTAAAAGCTTGCAGGAGACGAAACATGTGGTCAAAAGTGAGAAAAGAATCTAAGCGTTCAGCGACAGAACTTGACTGAGAAGCTAGATGGAGGTTCTTCGCGGGGGAAACACGGCTGGAGACAGGCTGGGTGGGCCTAGGCAACTTGGTTAATCATTCTAATTGCTTCGTAATAGAGAAGAAGAAGAGGAAGAAGGAAAATGGTAGGTCTGGCTTGGTCCGCGGAGCTTGGCCTCTCGGTATGGAAGAGTGAGAAATAACAGCGTGCGTCCCATTTACGGGCCAAGTGAGGTGACGAGGGTTTGCGGGGCTGCGATATTTTGAGTCGTTCGGGCAGAGATGCGACTCAGAACAGGGGTGTTCTTCCACCGCCTGGTTCGAAACTCGAACGTTTGCATCTGCAAATACGATTGCTCCCCTCTTTGCCCTCTCGAGTCCGCTTTTGCATATCCACACAAACGCAGGCTGCGGGAAGCGGTATATGAGTAACCCATTCCAGGGCTGGACAGCGCACACTGGGATACGTGGCACACCGCTCCGAGTAGCCGGGAAAAGCGCCTGGAAATGTTCAGAACAGACCAGGCGGAGGCCATAAAGAGCCTTTGAGCATCCGATGTCAGTTAGGATGACAAGCGAGACAGAGCTGCCATCTGAATCGCATATCCGTACTTGTCTGCGTTCGGTCAGCTTGCCATCATATCACGTATCGATAAGAGCTCGCAAGGCCTATCGATAGGCTCCACGATACAGCGACGGGGACGAGGGCGGCAAACCATCAGCGAACCAGGACACCAAAAGGCACCTAGGTACTCCACCTGGGTACGGAGGTACCTTGAATAGCCAGGAACGTGCCTTCGGGAAACGCCAAGGGCGACCCGTTACCCCGCGCAACCAGGCCTGCAGTCCGCCTGTGATTTGGTCGTCAGTGAACACCAGCCTTTCCATTTCTTGGGCGTGAGCTCACAGGCAGGCCATTCAGGCTGGGCCACCCACCCAGCTCAGCTCCAGCTTCCTGTTCGGTTTTTCCTCTCTCGTCGCCAGTGACGTTTGCCAAGTTCCTCATTCCGAACAGTTCTTGTCCCAACCTCCCGATTTCTGGAGTTGATGCGTGGTCTTCTGCCTTTTGGAATTCCGCGCCAACATCTCACGCCCAGTCCAACCGAAATTCCCAAGACAGTACATTCTTTTGGCATATCCCGTTCGAGTCGAGGCGATTACGACAGAGACATCCAACGGTCTGCCCCGTTCTTCAACCCGCCCACCCCCGACTGAAGGACTCCTCGACCCGTCGTCGCCATCATGGCGCCGGCAGAAGGCTTCTCGGCGCCAGGCGTCGCTTCCTACGACTCCAACACCATGACGGTCGGCGACGGAACTTGGGATTTTGAGAAGAATACCTTCTTGCTGCCTAACCTCGTCGGCCTCAACTTCGACACCATGCGATACAATGGTGAGTATTCACCAAGCCCACCTCACTTCGAGGCACGCAACTAACAAGACGCTCCTAGGCATGGGCAATCGCTTTTCCACTGTCACCCAGTATCACACACTCATTCTCGCCCACGGTGTCATGGCCGCCATCGTTTTTCTGCTTCTCGTGCCAGTCTCTGTCTTGACAGCCCGATTCTACACGAGGAAGCCAGGCTACGCCATCCCCTACCACGCCCAGATACAGATCTTGGCTGCACTTCTGCTCGTCGCTGTCTTTACCCTCGGCTGGTTCGCCGTTGGCCCGGAGCGAAGCTGGACGAACCCGCATCATGCCATTGGCTTGGCAATCTTCATCATGTTCCTCCTCCAGATTATCGGCGGTCGTCTTGTTAGGAACATCAAAGGTCGCTCGCTGAGGAAGATGATTCATCGATGGAGTGGACGGCTCATTGCACTACTCGGCCTGATTCAAGTCCCCCTCGGTCTGACTCTTTACGGCTCCCCAAAGTACACCTTCATACTCTATTCCCTCTGGGTCGCCTTTCTACTATTGCTCTACTTCTTCCTCAGCTACCGTGCCGAGGGCGAACACCACCGTGGCCGAGACGAATACATCAGCGGAGGTCGCTCTGAAGGCCCGAGCGGCATCACTGAGTCTGAATACTACAGCGACGTGCACACGGAGAAGACCAAGGGCAACAAATGGATTGCTCCTCTCGCAATCGGCGCTACCGTTGCCGCTCTGTTCAGCCGCAAAAAGAAGAAGGATGCCGAAAAGGAGCTCAGTCGGTCCAGGTCACGATCAAGAAGTCGCAGTCGTGCTCCAGAAGTTATTGGCTCGCGCAGGGGCTCAGCGAGCTACCTGCCTTCGAGGAGGGGCTCGGCCAGTTACTACGACGACGAAAAGTACACGGAAGTCGACTCACGCCGGGAGGAGAAGAAGGGAGGCGGCTTCATGCAGAAGCTTCTAGGTGCAGGTGCCATTTTTGGAGCCGGCAAACTCCTCTCCAACATGACGAAGCGGAAAGATAAGCGACCATACGATGAGGAATACTCTGCTGTGTCAACCGAGACTCCCCGCCGCCGTCCGAGTCGAAGCAATGCTGCCCCAAGCGAGTTTACCGACTACACCGACTGGACTGAGGATACTCCTCCTCCGAGACGCGGCCCCCGCGATGGCTCCATCCTACCACCCCCTGGCAACCCAGTGATGGCGGCTCAAGCGCTCAGCGCCGCCGAGTCGAGAACCCATCCGCCCCCGCACGCAAGGACTCGATCCCAATACAGCTTCGAGGATTCCGAGTATTCGTCGTACGTGAGTCCGTCAAGACGCAAGGACGAACCACCAGCCGCAGGCGGAGCCGGAAAGGGTATCTTGGCCGGACTTGGACTGGGTTGGCTTGCGAAGAAGCTGGCGGACCGTAAGTCTAAGCGTGCCGAGGAGCAGAGAATAAGGGAGGAGGAGGAGATGAGGTCCGGCGTGACGGAATCACGGTACACTGGAGACGGCTTTTCGTCTCCGTCACGCGACAGACGCTCTCGCCGTGCTAGTGGACGACCCCCGAGGCCTCCCATGTCTGCGCTGAGCACAGAAATTACCCAACTGACCGAATCTTCTGAACTTGAGCCCAGACCTCCCGGCACTGGCTATGGGGGACCGCCGATGCCACCTCTTTCTGCGGGACCCCCGCCTCGGACGCCTCCCGGACCCGGCTATCCGGGCGCTCATTCCCGAATGGAGTCAAGACATGATGTCGGATCAGTCGGCATGCCCCCAATGCCATCAGATCCGCAAGGCATCCTCCATCGAGAGTCAGAGGTCGACGCCTACGGCTCACCCAGTGGCCGACCCCACCGGCGGGGTTCATCCAGGCGTCGGAGGGCTGGCGAAGAAGCCGCTGCGGCAGCGGTTGCATCGGCAAGCGCGCTAGCAGCAAGGGAAGAATCTCGTCGTCGTGTGGAATCTGAGCGGATGGGTGCTTCTCCTTCACAGCCCGTCAGCGTCAAAGTCAGAGTCCACGACGACAAGGACAGGAACGTGACGCTTCGCAGGCTAACTGAGGAGGAAGCTGCTGCTACCCGACGCGACCATAGAAGGAGACGCGGCGGCTCAGTAAGCAGTCTATCAGGCACAGACGTCGGCAGCGGCCGAAGATACCGCCGCGACTCCAGCCAAAGAAGATCCGAATCGGTGGGCATGGCGGAAGCAGGGGACCCTCTTGCACCACCTAATCCTGCATTCGCCGCAGGACGGAAACCAAAGGACTCGGCATACTACTCTGGGGCCGCAGGGCCAGCCGGCTCGGCGGCAGGTGCAGGCCCCGCTGTCTCTAGCATCGGCAGCGAGCACACCTACGGCGCCTGGAGCCAAAATAGCGGCTCGCCCAGCGGTCCTGCAATCAACCCTGTAGGGTCCGCGGCGGCCGACAACAGGCGGAGAAGGAGGCAGGAGCGCCGGAGAAGCAGTGCCAGCCGCCCAACCGGCGCCGACATGTTTGACTGAGAAGAGCAAGCGGCGGCGTTTACGACAGAAAGGACATGGATGCCAGCGTGGGCGGCCAGTGTACGGTCAATGTCTCGGGCTCGCCAAGATTGAACCTCCTTTTCCCCATCTTTATGAGGGATACAAGACCACAGCATTAGGCAATCACCAAGCTCGAGACGACCACCTTTATTTTACGATGACGAATTGTGCTACTTGAGCTGCACAAAATCAGAGCCACGAACGAAAAGATTGCATTGGGACCGGCGTCCTGCTTTGACTGCTTCGCGGCGGCACAGCAGCTACTTGGGCCCGAAAGGAGTTGGGGGAATGGGATTTGGGCATTTTCATCGCGAGGGTTTCGCGGGCATGGGAAATCAAAGTCAAAGTAGAGCCTTTTTGTGTACATGTGTATGAAGGAGACGACATCTTTAGACGGATGATTGTATGAAGGGCATGTCGTGTGGGTTTTAATTGGAAATGAGAATGGATATGTTTCCACCACCGTCTCGTAACATACCGAGATGATGAACCTTGGTGTTGGATATCGTGATATGTCATATTGGCTACGCGCCTCGTCATTCTATGCAGTCTGTGCCGCTTCTGGTGTATGGTCTCGTCTACGTGACCCTCTCCTTCGTTCTAGGGGGCATGTGAAAATACGACATTTCGAGCCCCCGTCCTGTTGAATGTGCCCCTGCTTCACCAAAACTCTGACAATGTAGGAAACGATACTTTCTCTTGTGTCCTGATGTACCCAAACTCCCCGCAAAAATGTTATCCAAACCTCAGTTCAAGTCACAATGGTATCGTCTTTACAACCCTTGTTTCCACCCGACGCCTCGGGAATTCAGAAAAAGAAGAATGAATGAATGAGCCGTAAGTGAGACTCTATGAAAGGTTGAAAGCTCAGTACTCGGCGCCGCCAAATGACTTGTTCCTCGTCAACGTCGCACGCGTGATGCTGACGCGCGGGAGCTGCTCGTAGCTCTTATTGCGGGCGTGGGCTGTTCCGGGACGACTTCCGCGGGCGGTGTTGTCGCCCTCCTCGGCGGCGACCATGGCGTCTGCCGGCAGCGAGGAGCTCTCCTTGATGCGGGCGACGAAAAAGGACGACACGAGCACGGCGATGCCGCCGAGGGCGAGGACGATGGAGATGGAGCGGTCGCCGGGGGTGCCGCGGGGTTTCTGCCAGACGCGGAAGATGACGCTGGAGCCGATGGTGGCGATGATTTGGGGTGCGGCGATGGCCATGTTGTGGATGCCCAGGATGACGCCGGCCTGGTCCGTTTCTTCGCCCTCGCTGAGATCGGAGCGGTTCGAGTCGGCGATGGAGTTGAGCGAGGGCGAGGCTGGGCCGTCCGGACCGCCTCTGCTGGGACTCAATTGTCGCTGCTTCGCGGCGCGGATCATTGCGTCCCGACGGCTGATTTCGGCGCTGATGATGGCCCACGGCGCCCAGAGGGTCATTGCCCAGGTGATGCCGACCAGACCGATCAGGGCCGTCGCCGCCTCGACGGTTCTCACGAGGACGGTGCAGAACATGGCGCCGGCGAAGAGGATAAGTGAGCCGAACCAAGCCCGCTTGAGCGTGAAACCGGGAATCTGGAGACGGTCCAAAGCGGATGGCTTCTCGTCTTCGTAGTAGGCCTCTCCAGCGTCGGTTTCGCCTGGCATGTCGGCAGTGACAGGGTGACTGTCGTAAGTCGGAGCGACGAAGAAGGGGAGGAAGACGTTGGTCAGCAGACTGACGACGGAGTTGATGAGCAGAGCAAAAGTCCCGACCCGAGTGGCTCGCTCGTAGAGTCGGTCGAGCTCTTCAGGGCTCATGTGGGGGTTTTGCTCAAGGAAGGGCTCAACGTAAATCTCGCCAATGTACGAAGAGGTGTAGAACAAGAGAGGGAAGAAGCCGATCCAGGCGCAGAACTGGACCTGGCAGACTCTTCGGATCTGAGGCGGCAGGCGCTTGATGGAGGTGAATATCTTCCCGAAAAAGGAAAGGACGCCAGCTTTATCCTGAGCCGGAGGCCCTTCGAGTCGAGGGTCCCTCTCACGGATCAAAGTGGTGCTCACAACAATGGTCGCACCCAGAGCAATGCTGGCTATGGCGCACAAAACCTTGAACTGGGTGTCGCCCAGAAACCAAACATACTTGGGCAGGTCAACATAGCCGGCAACGTAGCCAATGATGTTTCCGAAACCTGTGATGCGACTTGCCATGGCATTGGCGGCCTCCTGTTGGTGAGCCGGTGCGCAGTCGACGATGAAGGCGCGAATGGCGGCCTGCACAGTGTTGATGGCAAAGTCAAGGACGTAAATGCCGACAACAGCAACGCAGATGATGGTGGTCTTGACGGCTTGAGACTCCAAGTCCGCGCCGCAGACACCAAGCACTCCGCCGACGATTTCTCTCGTCCATGCCAGGAACATCAGGGATATAATGGTTGCGATGGCTCCGCCGAGCATGAACGGCTTCCGCTTGCCCCACGGCAGTCGGCAGTTGTCGCTCAGCATGCCGACGTAGGGCTGGACCAAGGTCCCGGTAAGCGGACCAGCAATCCACACCAAGGCCATCAGCGATTTGCTGAGGCCCAGGGAAAGCAGATAAGGTGATCCGTTGGACAGCTCTACGGACCATGCGATCTGCAGGCCGCCAATGCTTATTGTGAGGAGCATCAAGTACCATACGCTTTTGGTCTGCTGCATGTCGTCTTGCTCGCTTGTGATCGTGTTGCCGTCTGTGAAACCATCGTCATCGCTTGAAGGCGAGAGCAGGGGCGAGCGTTCGGTGGCGGCGGCCTTATCTCTGTTGACGGACCCGTTTCTGTACGTGCTCCCCGACAACGTTCGGTCCTGGACGCCGTTGGACGGCGCCTGGGAGCTCTGGTCAATATTGGGCATCGGCCGGCCCCTCCTCGGGGATTGAGATTTGGAAGAAGCCATATTGGTTGACAGGCGGGCGGGCAGAAGATGTGTCGGAGTCTGCGGCGACTCGAATCGGCAATGTCGGACTAAGCCCACTAGCGGGGCAAGAACGAAGAGGATGTTGTCAGGTCGGTGGTTCGTCTCGAAAGGTCGACTGCCTTGGCCGATGAAGCAATGGACAAAGAGTATTTAACCAGAGACCACAATGGCGGTCGGCAATGTCAAGACGGTAGTCAACGTGGCCCAGTCAGGCAGAAAGACGCTGTGTCGTCACGCGGTCAAGTAGGGGGACGCCACGAGACCCCGGAGCACGGGCTGGCTTGTACGGAGGGAACGACTCGATTTCCTAACGATGACAGAGAAGCGCAGGAGGAAATATGCGTCATTCGCTGGCTGCACACTGCGCCCTGGCGGAATGACCAACTAAGAGATGCAGGTCTGTTCCTGATTCGAGCCCGGGTTATGCAGTTGAGAGTGGCGAGGGCGAATGAAAAGAGGTACCTCGGATCGAGATGGTGTGGTTAGGGTTGCGCCAATATGTATGGCACAAGGGGAAACCGGCTGTATAGAGCTGGAGACCTGACTTGACACGACGCAGCGGATGGCGGGAGAGCGGCAGCCAAAACCGTCGTCGGGTTCGTCTAGGACTCTAGTACTGGTGGAATCGCACGGGGGGCAAGGGTGCCCACAGGAGGTGAACGTGCAGCTCGCAGCTCGCAGCTCAATGGCGCAAAGCCGAGGGAGAGGCGTGATGCGCCTGTCGGGACGGACTGAAGGGTGTCTAAATCCGTCAGAGGGGGCGATCCTAAGGCAGCTTAGACCGGTCGGCTATACACGTGTTGATGATGTGAGTGCAGAGGCGTGGTGTAGCGTGGGATGTGTAATTATGCTGTATCTGTAACGAGACACGCGACCCTGGATGAGATGGGGTGAGATGGGAAGCTCGTATTTATTCGTAGAACAATCCTTTGGATTTGGTGGAATCTTCCAAGAACACCGAGCCAGAGAGAACAAGGCGGTAACGAGTACGTAGCTCCCTGGTTTACCTGTCAGGCATGTAGTGCTGGGATGCTGATGGAAATAAGTCGCGATGGCATCACACACAGTACCTAAGAGAAACAAGCCTTGTAATGAGGACGTGCCAGATCCACACCCTGGCCTGGGGTATGTCACCCCCCCGCCTTGAAATACACGTCATGCCCGTAGCTCCTTCTCCGGGTCCCATTTCTTGTTCTCCAGGGCTTCCATCGCAATTTTACACCTCCATCATACATCAAACATCTGGCGCGTCGGCTGTCCTTGACCGCATGTCACATGCGCCTGTGCTCTATGCTGCACATCTCCGCCTGGTCCGCAGGCTTTGTATTGGCATGACAAACAGTTGCTGGAATAGTCCAAGATTTGCGTAATTTTGCCATGCATCGCAACAACTCGGCCTATTTGGTCAGATAACTCATGCGTAAAACAGCCAGCACTTGTTGGCCCCGGGGACATTTCAGCTACACTTGCTTTACAATTTACAGCTGGCACACACTCGGCAAGGCACGGTCGTTCGTGTGGTAGAACAACAGACCCGGCTGACGGTGCCATCCATCCGGCCACGAGCCCTCACGCGGATCTGGTCAAGTGCTACCCCAGCAGCCCAACAAGACGTCCAACACGACCTCAAGTGTCAGATGTCTTACCGGCAGTGCGCCATGCTTGACACCCTCAGCGTCGGTGCTTGGGAGATGCCCCAATTTCTCTCAACCTCAGAATGGAACCCGCTGGGGAAACAATGGGTACCTCTCTTCACCTCACTCACTGTGTTGCCTTGGGGCCCAGAGTTGCCCGCTTGGTCTAGACCTGGTGGGGTCTCGTGGTTCAGCACGTGTCACGTCAGATGAAGTCATGCCTCTAGATGCAATTAAGAGTATATGAATTCAGATGGCTATGCATAGACGGCCTCATCCGCAAAGCCATCTAACCGTATCAGGGAGCTACCCATCTGAAGTACCTTGATTAGTACCCGATACCTTGGGACTTTGCTTGGCAGCCATAATTCCATCCAAAGCCACCACTCTTGGCCTATATCCTGTTGTCGCTCTACCACCCCGCTGAGGCTACGCAAGGAAACCGTCTGTCAAGCACTCTGCGGCCAATCACTAAACGATAACTGAGCCACCTCGGCGCATTGTTGCAGCGTCCGACCAAGCACCTGCACCAGCACCTCTCCAAGACCTGCATTTCTCAGTGGACACCTCTTCGAATTCCATCTTTGGATTGAAGCCTGGCGATACCGACAACTTTGCACATCTCTCGCCGCCAGCCAAGGATATCCTCCGGCGACCGCTTTCCTCTCGAGTCCGCCGCACCCGACGACCTGACCTGTCTGTTCATGGTCGCCGTCCGCATCTCTCGGAGCTCACGCGCGAGCCGCCGGTCACCCAGCTTCCCTCTCGATTCCGGAGCTTGTTTCGTCACCAACCCTTGAAGGACGCAACTGCAACACGATACCTCCCCTTCATCATGTTCTCCGCCCCAGATATCGTAGGGACGGCCCTGGCGCTTGTCAGTACGTTGAATTGAGAGTTATGTCGCAACTTAGAACAGGCGCAAGCTAACCCGCCTTCGCCAGAACGCGCCGCCGAAGAAGGCGACCCGGAAAGTGCGCTTCCGACAAAATCCCTCCCTCCGATAGCTACTGACTCTCCGTCGCAGGCTCTGATGGCTCCCAGAAAGAGATATTCGCCGCCTGGGCGCTGTTCATATCCATAATGCTCTTGATCATTGCCTTCCTGACGAGCTACTTCCTACAAGAGCGCAAGATCGAAGCTGTACACGAGACGGTCATTTCTATCTTTGCTGGTTCGTTACACTTGTTCCGCATGCTCTCGGCGCCCTTCACTGACGTGCGCTCACAGGCATGACTGTTGGTCTGCTTCTGCTTGTAACCTCTGGTGACTCGATCCGAAACCTCATTAGCTTCGACTACCAGATCTTCTTCAACCTGCTACTACCGCCCATCATCCTCGCCTCGGGCTACGAACTACATCAAGCAAATTTCTTCAGGAATATGGGCACGATTTTGACTTTTGCTTTTGCCGGAACTTTCTTGTCCGCCGTGGTCATTGGCCTCATCCTGTGGCTCTACGCGCTCACCGGCGTCGAGTCCATCAGCATGTCCTTTGTCGACGCCATCTCTGTAGGGGCCACCCTGTCGGCCACTGACCCAGTGACCATCCTGGCCATTTTCAACTCGTACAAGGTCGACCCAAAGCTATACACTATCATCTTTGGCGAATCTATTCTGAATGATGCCATCGCCATTGTTATTTTCGAGACGGCGCAAAGGTACAAGAAGGGCGATGCCTCCAGGCTTGGGTTTCTGAGCTTCTTCGAGGGTATTGGTATCTTCTTGGTTGTCTTCTTCGGTAGCATGTTGATCGGTGTACTCGTGGGCGTCTTGACGGCATTGCTCCTGAAGCTCACCTACATCCGACGATACCCAAAGACGGAAAGTTGTCTGGTTGTGTTGATCGCTTACGCGACGTACTTTTTCTCCCACGGCATCCACATGTCAGGTAAGCTCTATGGTTGCGAATTGATGAGGATGTGGACCTGACCGCTCCGTAGGCATTGTGTCCCTGTTGTTCTGTGGAATCACCCTGAAGCATTACGCCTACTTCAACATGTCGAGGCGAACCCAGCTTACGACCAAGTTCATTTTCCAGATCTTGGCGCAGTTATCGGAAAACTTCATCTTCATCTACCTGGGCCTTGCCCTCTTCACGGACAATGCATTGCAGTTCCGTCCGCTGCTCATCATCATCACTGTTGCAGCAGTCTGTGCCGCCCGATGGGTGGCAGTCTTCCCCCTATCCCGTGCCATCAACTGGGTCATTCGGTACAGGGCACAGCGGAGGGGTGGAGATGTCAGTGATGAGCTCCCTTACAACTACCAAGCAATGCTCTTCTGGGCCGGACTACGTGGAGCCGTCGGTGTTGCCCTCGCAGCTTTGCTCACGGGCGAGAACTCCTACGCTCTCAAGGCTACCGTGTTAGTCGTAGTGGTGCTCACCGTCATCATCTTTGGCGGCACGACCGCGCGCATGCTAGAAATCCAAGGAATCCGCACCGGCGTCGTTGACGAGATCGACAGCGACGACGAGTTCGACATTGAATCGTTTGGCGGCGGAAACTACTACAAGCGGGCCGGCAGCGGCATCGGCTACGCCCCGCGGCGGAACGGCAGTGTTTCGCTCGAGAACATCGCCTCTCGCAACGGTAACCGGCCACCCGTCGGTTCGGAACGCGGTAGCTACGTTTCCGGCCACCACTCGCCGAACCCCATCAAGCGGCAATCGAGCCTCAGCCGCAAGAACTCCGAGGTCGAGAGGGACATCTTGGCCCGCAGCGGTAACACGACCGACTCGGACCTGGGAAGCGACATTGACACGTCGGACCTCCCGCCTCCCGCGCGCAGGGAGCAGCGCCGAACAAGCCCGCTCCTCGCTGCCGGCGGCGCCCAATCGGCATCGTCCTCGGCCATTATGCAAGCGGAACCTTCGCCCGCGGCGCCACACGTTTCCGCGACGACGGCCATCAGGCAGTTCTTCAGCGCCGAAGACCCGGCCGGGCTGTTTAGGCAACTGGACGAGGACTTTATCAAGCCCAAGTTGCTTCTTGACGGTGGTAACAACAATGGTCGCGGCAACGGTTCGGGACCGTCTTGAGGCTCGACGGCACGTAGAGAAGGAAGTTGCAGTGTCTGTCGGTTTGTGCTTTGTAAATGCCACCTCGAATTATATACCGTTTCAAGAGGACGACGGTTTTATAGCTAGCGATAGTAGTACTGGGCATTCACTCGGCGTTGGGCGGGCGCTCTTATAGAAAGAATACGGCTCATACGAAGCCTCGGATGTTACTGGTCCTAACGAATAGATGTTATCTTTACCGTGTTGGACAGGTCGCTTTGGTACGTGACATAAATGTCTACGCATACAAGTTTCCCGCGTCGGTGAAGGATTACGTCGGGTAAATCGCACACAAGCAGATTTAATGATGATTGGAGTGGCTTGTTGTCTTTCTTTTCATTATCTTTGCTCATCGGCAGCCCATCTAAGCTCGTCTGCCCTCCTCATCGCTTAATCGCATTACAAAGGGTTATGTACAGCCTCTCAAGTCGCTTCCGCCTCTGCCGGTAGCAAGGAACCGTCAATCTGTCTTCGCCTATGTACAATCCGTCTGCTCGCGCCGCCGTCTTTCATCACGGCCGTCTACCTTGCATCTTATTCGTGCTGACGGACCGAAAGGCAAATGACGCGACGACATGGCGGAGAAGCCTCTATCCTCCAACCTTCCGCCGCTGGGCTTGCATCCGCATCCGCATCCGCGGTTCCCGCCGTAGCTCTTGCATGCGGTAACTGTCGCCTTGATCAGGCTTAGAGCCTGTGCCTCCTGCAAACGAAGGCCAGTGAGCTGGTTATAGTAGGTACCATCAAACAGTATTCAACTTCCAATGATTATCAATTCCACCAGCTTCAGGTGTTTCCAGCTGCAGATGGTGTGGCGCTGCCACTGGCCTGGCGCTGCTGCTGAGCAAGTTGCTGCGCCTGTTGAGCTTGTGGTTGCTGAGCCTGTGGAACCTGCGGGCTCTTCTGCGCTTGTTGTGGTTGCTGAACCTGCTGAAGCTGAGGACTCTTATGAACCTGCTGTGGTTGTTGAGTCTGTTGAACCTGTGGACTCTTTTGCGCCGGCGGAGGATGTGTGGCGTGTTGAATCTGGGGACTCGGCTGCGCCGCGGCGGCAGGCTGGGCTTTTTGTACCTGTTGAGACTGCTGGGACTGCTGGACGTGCTGCATCTGCTGACCCTTCTGCTGCACCTGCTGTTGGCCTTGGAGTTGCTGCTGCGCCTGCTGCTGGGCCAGTTGCGCCTGGTGGGCTTGATGGGCCTGCTGAGGTTGCGGGACTTGCTGGCCCTGTTGCGTCTGGTGCTGCTGAGATTGCTGCTGCTGTAAGTGCGCCTGGGCCTGCTGAGCCTGCTGAGCCTGCTGCAGCTGCTGCGGCGTGGGTTGACGCGGCTGAGGCGTGGGACGAGGCTGCGAACTATGTTGAGTATGGGGAGTGTTTTGCGGCTGAGGGGTCGATTGTGGCCGAGGAGTTGATTGTGGCCGCGGAGTAGCTTGGGGTTGAGGCGTAGCACGGGACTGAGAAGCCGCACGAGAGTGATTTGGATGTTGTTGAGGATGCTGCTGCTGTTGCTGTTGATGGGGGTGTTGTTGATGAATGGCGGCGTGCTGGTGCTGTTGTTGACCATGCACTTGTGTATGAGGATGTTGTTGTTGTTGTTGCTGGTGTGGGTGATGCTGAGATTGCTGCGGCTGATGTGCCTGCTGATGCTGGCCATTTGAATGAGGGGACATCTGAGCAGCAGCGGCAGCTTGTTGTTGTTGCTGCTGCTGCTGCCTGAGTAGAGCAGCATATTGATGCGGGCTCGTTGTGGCGTTGATGGCATTGGGGATACCGGGAGAAGAGGCTCCCGCGCCTCCGGCGGCGGCTTGCATCGCGTTTTGCGTCCGTTGCGCAACCATGACCCGTGTGAGATGCTCCGTCGCGGCCGTCCTAGCCTGCTCTGGAGTCCAGTTCGTGTTCTTTGCACGATACTGGAGTTCAAGGATATTGATCTGTTGCTGAATGCTGGCTGGCATCTGAGGTGCTGGACGCGGTGAACCCGCCGTACCGTTTGGCATATGTAGACCAGTGGCGGGAGGGGTTGACAGACCGCCACTATTGACACCGCCGAACGACGCCATAATGGCTTGCGCGTTGGTCATGTAATTTTGTTGGTTTGTGCCATTGATACCGTTGGTTCCATTTACGTTAGGTCGCATGGCGGGCGGGGAGTGAGATTGCGACGCTGGCGTGCCCTGATGCATCTGCTGGCCTTGCTGACCTTGCTGACCTTGTTGCTGCTGCGCTTGGTGGCCCTGTTGGTGGGTCATGGCTTGTTGCATCTGAACAGCTTGACGTTGCTGTTCTGAGATGCGGCGAGCCTGTAACATGAGATTGGCATCTGCTGATGGAGTTATCGACATCCTATGCTGGGCCTGCATTGCTGCTTGTACCTGCGCCTGGGGAACACCGTTCATCGGCATTGGAGGCACGAGACCACCCATCTGGGCAGAGACGCCGCCCATGTTTGCTGTTGGCGCCTGCATTGGCACACGGCCTCGTCCTTGGCCCGGAACAGCATATTGGTTCGGCATGTTTGGTCGTGCAACGTTGCCATTCGCCTGCGCCACAGCCGTGGCCGCTGCAGCGGCTGCAGCAGGATTTGGCTGCATCTGCGTGGCCCCGGGTGTGCTGGCCATCTGCGCCGCAGCCTGGCCTTGAGCGCGGGCTTGGGCCAGCTGCGAAGACGGTCCGTTAGCAGGCATATCAAAAACACAGCATTCTACACGGCACGAACCTTTCGCTGAGTTTCTTGACGATTGTGATGATACTGGCTCACCTTCTCAGCGAGTTGCTTATCACGCTCCCACCTCATGAGACTGTAATCCCTAGGTGTTTTGGTCGGCCCTCGTGGCTGAGGTGCTTCGGTGGCTTTGCGGCTGGCTGCCTGTTGGCTAAGAGCCTGCTGCTTTGCAGTCGCAGCCTCGCGTTTCTTAGCGAGCTTTCTCATTGCATCGATCAGGGTCAGGTGCTTTTGGTTCCTTCGTCGCTCAACGCGCAACGGGATCGACGGCCTCCTCCTCGGAATGGGTGTCGCCGGCGTCGTGGCACCAGCAGCCTGTGACGTTTGCTGCTGCTGTTGCTGTGCCTGTGCCTGTGGCTGTGCCTGTTGCTGCTGCTGCTGCTGCTGCTGCTGCTGTTGCTGTTGTTGTTGTTGTTGTTGCTGCTGCTGCTGCTGCGCCAGCTGGATGACGACGCGGTTAGCGGCTTCGATCCTATTCTGATAGGCCTTGAAGTACTGGGTTTTCTGCATGTCCGTCGGTAGACCCTCGAGATTGATCCATCTTTCAAAACACTCCCACGGTGTCCTTCGTTCAGCGCCAGACGTAAATACAGACCTCGGCGTTATGAGGGTAGCGATCAATGACCAGTTGTAGAAATATTCGCGGACGAGGGCTCGTAGTTCGTCGTCTTCGGCTAGCGTCCATTGTGAGGGGTTGCGACACTCGTAAAAGCTTTGTAGAGGCATCTGATGTTCGGTGGGGGGCCGGAACTGGTGGCCTGCATGGAGGCGATCCCGGATAGGTTTCATCTCGGGACTGAATAGCGCGACATCTGTATTTTGGGGCGCCAGCCTTGCCCGCTTCACGGGTAGCTGAGAGCCAAAGACAATATTCTCCTCTTCGTCGTCTTCTTCCTCATCTTCGTATTGGAAACGACTTCGCTTTTTGGGCTGGCCCTCTGATGCTAGCTTCATCTCTCCTTCAACGTATTTGCTGAGGGGAAGCGCTGGTCGACGCCAGTGTGCGTCGGGGTCAACCTCTGGGCCATTGAAGTCGAATGATGGAACTTTGAGGGGTGCACCATATATGGGGAGCTCCTTGAGCAGCTGATCTGCCGTTGGGGATTTCCGCAGCTCAAAGACAACGTCGTCTTGCTCGAGTGCGAATATCGCCGAAGGCGCAACAGTCTGCACAACGTTCTCGCGAGGTTCGTCGACATATTCCGGAGATTGCTGGTTTTCAGGAGGCGTCAATTCAGGAGTTGCTTGTGCGTCAATGGTCCCTGATGAGTCGTCGCCCATTGACACGTCAGCCTCTGCAGCGGCCGCTGGTGGCTTCGGCGGGATCACCGCAGCAACCTGAAGCTCCTTGCGTTCTTCCTTGGTAGATGCCACCCATTCAGCGCAAGCAAGCGCTAGGTTATGGGCCACCGCCCTTTTCCATTTTCGCTCTTCGCGGAAATCCGTCCTCATCCACTTCATCTCTTGGAGCAGTACATCCCAATGGGACTCTGGCCGCACAGGTTCTGCACATCTTTTAGGTTGCCGTAAGGACCATTTGTCGTGCTGTTGAAGATGATAGACGCGGCGAAGTACGCGACATGCTTGGTTATCTTGAATAGCAACGTATGCGTCAGGTGTTGAAACCGTTTTGTGGGACTGGTTTAGCACAAGTTCAATGGGCTTCATCCATTTTGACGTCTGCGTAAAACCTTGAACGAAAAGCGGCGTGAAATAGTCGTCGGTGGGCAAAAAGCTCTGCTTCGGTTGGGGCGAGGTCATCGATTTATCCCGCGGACGCTTGCACTTGCCGAAAACCACTGTTGATGGCTTTTTCCTTGCTTGGTCCTGATTCTTCTTCTTGTTGGCAAAAGTCCTAGATCGGGGGGCGGAAGACTGCGGAGAGGAAGTGACTGGGGTGAGTTGACTAGTTGCTTGTTCGAGAGTGGTCACCATGATGTCTGATTGTTGAGAAGTCCCCAGGATTTCCGACACCGACTTTTGCCTGATGGTGCCGGTAGCCATCCGAGTGACCGCTCGCTCGGGGTCTTGCGAAATCTCTGGTGCCTGAGACAGAGGCAAAGGCGTCTTTGGGGAGGCAGCTACTTTAGCGGGACCCTGCTCCTTCACAGAAACGTTGTCGATTGGGTGAGAGGGGACAGGCTCATCAAGATCCATAGTTTCCGCAGTTGAAAGTTTTCCGCGGCCGTTTGGCTCACTCACCGAAGCTGCGGGCTCACTAGCAACAGTAGGAGGCTCTTGCACGTTTGGCGGAGTCAGCGATTTGGCAAGCTCAGGCACACGGGTCTTCGACTCCGGCTTAGGAGCAGAGAAAGTGGCCGCTTTCGAGGGAGATGCAGCACTCTTCAGTGATGGATCAGCTATAGGAACTGCAGGCGTTGTCTCCATTGCCATCGACTCCTGCAGCAGCTGAGCCTCCGGCCCATCAGGGACTCTACCGTGGTAGGACTCCTGGGGCAATGGCTCATCGGGCCGCTTCGAATCTGCCTCCTTCCCTGTCGACTCCGTTTCAGTCTCCTTCAGGACTCGCTCAAGGTAATGGGACGCGTCATTGTCTGGGCTAGTGTCCGTTGACGCATCCTGGGCAGCAGGAGTGGCAGCAGTCTGCGTCGTCGAATCTGGCGATGAGACAGCGTCTGTCGCCTTCGCAGCCACGGTCGGCAGCTTCGTTAAGGGAGCGACCGAGTCTTCAGCTCTCATGGCGTCCTGTTGAGGAACCGGGGGCGAAACATCCGAGGGCCGCGGCTTCTGGGCGGCATCGGTGAGCCTAGACTCAGCTTGCTTCGAGGAAACACTTGACTCGGCTCGTACAGATGGCTCGGGTTCCTCGCCAGCGTCGCCTTCAACGGCATCGCTGGCATCTTGCCGCGACGCATGAAGGGGATCCGTTTGGGTAGCAACAGCTGGTGAGGGTGGCGGGCCTGGAACAGATGCTGGAGGTGAAGGCGGCGCAATATCTGATCGTCTTGGATTTGCAGATGTCGGAGGTGTTGGGGGCTTTGTCGGAGAATCCATACGAGGGAACCGACTGGCTAGTGGTCGAGGAGAGCTCAGGACATCAGTCGGGTTGTTGGGTACTGCCGGCGGCGGCTGCGACGGGGCGAGAACAGGCTTCGTTGGACGTATAGGCGCGGCATCTGGTGTGAATAAGCCAGACGCAGCGAGCGTTCGTGTCAAGACATCGTATCGAAGTTGAGGTGGAACGGGAATATTCAATTCGTTGAGTCGTCTTCTGTAAGATGTGTTAGCGGCGCCTCGACAGCAAACGCAGAAAAGGCGGCGGAACGCGACGTATCAAGTCCCAAAAAGCGCGAGGTTCCATCGCAGACATACTTATTCGCATCGCAGTCCTTCAAGAAGTCTGTCTCTCCAGCCGTGGTGGGCGGCGCGTCGGGGTTCGCGAAATCGTTGATTGGAAGGCCATCGCTTGCGGTCGCGACAGCATACAGCTGGCGAAGCTTCCTTTTCCTCGACTTTTCAATTGCACTAAAAATTGTCAACGCCGCGTATTCGGTATCGATGTGATCGGAAAGCCGAGATCTTTCCAATAGCGTAGGAACTGACATGATTTCATCGTGTTTTGTTCGCAAAAGCCTGGAGCGGTCGGCAGGCCCGACCTCAGTCATGTCATGGGCTGCAGCGACATCCGTTTTGAAGAAAAACGGAATGTCGATGGGATTTTTCGGGGATGCCGGAGATGAATACAGCGATCGCGGGTGATGAAAGGGGTGGCGTTGGGTCGTTGCGATTGATCGCGATTGAAGTTCGTCGTGTAGGCGTAGAGGCTCGACCAGAATTTTGTCAGTCTACGGGCGCTGGAGCGAGTAGGTGAGTCTGGAAGTCACAGGCCAACAACCCGGCGCCAGATTGGGGGGAGGACCAAGGAAAAAATGTTATCGCTCGCGGTGCTTTGGAGACTTGAGGGAAGGAGCACTGTACGCGACAGTGCCTCCTCTAACAGATTTTTACACAGAAGACAAGGTAGCCAGATAAATGACCGGGGGTGCAGTGCCCAGAGCTTACGGTGCGTGTTGTTTCCGGCACACCTACGCGATAAGACTCCGGGCATAGGTCCATCCTGTCTCTCCAATGGAGGGGGAAGCGACCGTACGGAGCAGGTACTGGGGCCTACAATCCTACAGTTCGAAAGTGACGACGAGATTGCTCGGCCCGCCACTTTCAAAAGTCGAGGTAAGGCACCTAGGTACTGCCTACCTGGTGTTAGCTTGCCTTAACTACCTCCTACCTGCACTAATAGCCAAGCCAATATCCGTACCTGCTGTACGTCTCTGTCGAGCAGGTTCTTGTCGCAGGCAATGACAACCTTGTGATGCGACCCGCCACATCGGCCTGGCACAGGGAAACGCGCTCTCTGAGTGTGTCGCTGCATTCGTCTGGGCCAATTCCTGTGTTGTCTGGCATCCTGTCTCACCAGCATCCCCTGCTTCATTCACATTCCCCATTTCATACGGATGTAGCTCCCGCTTGCTGCTTGGAGTCCAGCGGCTCCAGGATTCATCGCAGTGCCTGGTATATCGTCGTTCACTTGACTACTGTTTTTCTCGGCCTTTTCCCTGACCTTGAGCCAGAGGCTGTTTCGCCAACACCCAATGAGCATCGAATGGCTGTTCCTTGCTTTCATGCGCTAAGGCATAACCTGACATGTCGGCCAACACTCGACGGCCTTTTCCTTCCCTCGTACTTTTCGTTACCTAGGCGGACGGAGGCAGCATCATCTTCGATTGCAGACACGGATTCATTGTGCAGTTCCTGGTCGTAGATGATCTGAAGCAGCCCGGGGGTGATGTCGGGCGTCTTGGAAAGTCTTGCGGTTCGACTATTCGTCCAAACCCTCACTGTCTTGACATGTTGGCGCTCCCCTCGTGTTTGACCTGTTCAACGTTGACGACCAAGCTGCCGAGTGAGAAGAACTAATTCGTATGCGAATGTGCTAGAGGGTGCTTACATGCCTGTACCTGCGTCGCAATCTAGTCAAACCCCCCCCCCCCCCCCCCCCCCCTCAT
Source organism: Colletotrichum lindemuthianum (assembly GCA_001693025.2). Classification (NCBI taxonomy): domain Eukaryota; kingdom Fungi; phylum Ascomycota; class Sordariomycetes; order Glomerellales; family Glomerellaceae; genus Colletotrichum; species Colletotrichum lindemuthianum. Next base: position 82,151 of record MASP02000038.1, on the reverse strand, counting down.
CACCCCCCCCCCCCCCCCCCCCAAAAAAAAAAAAAAAAAAAAAAAACGTCGCTTCAACCTGGTAAGCTTCCAGCTAATCACTTGACTAAGTAGTAAGTATGCGATGACAAAAGAGGCAAGCATTCTAAGAAACGCCAGTCATGACGCCGGTCTGTACCATCCCTCACTTGAGAGTATCTGACGCTTCGAGCGCGCCTCGCATGAGGATGAGCTGCTCGACTAGCTCTGGGTGATGGAGAAGCAAAAGTCCGCATAGCTGTCCTCTGGAATCCGATCTGGGATGGAACGCCAAACCCGAGTTGGGCTGCCCGTCCACCGTACTCCCAACAGCTTCGCGGAGTGCTTGGCTCGAGAACTTGGCAGAGCCGAGTCAGTCGCATCGGAAGCTGAAGCATTTGAGCTGCAGCCTGTTCAACCTAGCGAGAAGTCAGTCGGTTCCAGAAGAGTTTTCGTCGGGCTCTCGGGACGTACGAGATCAGACCGTCGGCTGCACACTCACCCTCGCCTGCTCTGCTCCGGGGCCCCGTGGGTGAGTGCGAGTATGAGAGCTGCAGAGCAACGACCAGGGCCGTGGCTTGGGCGTCCATTGGCCGGAGCCCCTGCTCCTCGCAGGAAGAAAAAAGCCTTGACAGACAGCGGTTGTCGGCTGTCAACTCATGGCAAATGTGTCATCTCTCATAGCTGAGCGGTCTCTTTCGTCATGAGAACACGAGTAGCAGCAAAGGACCTGCTTCTAATGGCATAGAACGCGTCAGTGAGTTGCCAGGTGGCAGGAGTCCATCGCCGCCGTTGATACTCTCTAGTCCCGGACAGGACGCTCGTTTTTGTGTGGGAGCATCGGGTTCGGAGAAGAGAATGGGAAAAGAAATGGCCGTATCGATATTTATGAAATGTGCTTGTGCCTCCTGTATCCCGGTTCGTTTGCTGTTCTGTTAAGAAACAAATCGTTCCAATGGGAAGCTATCGCCTCCTGCCGAGCTGCGATGGACACTCTCTACGGATACGACCCCATCCAATAGCAAGTCCATGTGCCTTGCACAATGTCTAAGCCGTGGAATCTGTGCGGATTGGCTCGTGTGTGTGAGTGCCGATTTGTGTGACATCACTTGCTGGTTCATACCGCGAGCAGTGGATATCAATGAGACGGTGCTGGCGATCTAGTCACCAATCAGCTTGTGTGGAAATATCTTCCTCCACTTTACAAGTACAATTAGAGAGGTGTCATTATCGGACCTAGTGAGGCCCAGATTCTCCAGCAAAGTACTGGTATAGAAGTCAAAAAGGGAAGCCAGGGGAATGGAGTGACGGATCAAGGCCTTCACGGCTTTGCATCTTCGTTGGGAGGTAGGATATAAGATGAGGAAGGTTGAGGCTTCGACTTCCAGTGCTCAAATACTTATATCCGTCAACGAAGCGAAACCTACGCGATACATTCGTCCGGCTGCGGTACGATGTTATCCCCACCGCGGACCCCGATCTCCGCCCATTCCCCGACTTCAGATTAATCAAGCTTCTTAAAGTCCGCATCAATAAATATAAGAGACATCCCATTAGGACAGCTACCTAAACACTCCCCCAAATTCTACTCACTTTTACTAACTGTCTCGTTTAAAAAATCGTGAAAAATGTCCTTCTTCGGTCTGGATCTCGCCCAAAAGGGCCTGTCCCTCTACTCTGTAAACAATCCCCTCATATTCATCTCATCGTGTGACGACACTCATCATAGACAGATCCCCGCAGCCTTGGTGCTCGCGATGGCGCCCCACGCCTTCGCCTCCGGCGCCGCAGGAAAGCTCTACGACCCCGCGACCCCGAGGAAGCTCCAAGCGGCCGTTGCCTCCGACGACAAGCTCGACAAAATCGTGAGTTTCTGCCGGCGTGGTGACGTTTCCGCAAAAAGATCTGCTGCTAACCCCTCTTTCAGGTCGCCGACCGCATTCACCGCGCCAAAGCCGCCTCCGAGAACGCGTTCGAGACTCTGGGCTTCTACGCGGCCGCCGTTGTCGCCGCCACCGCTGCCGGCGTGGACGCCCGCCTCGTCAACCTCCTCTCCCTCGGCTACATTGGCAGCCGCATCTTGTTCAACATCGTTTACGTCCGTCTGCAGGATAACCGTAACTGGGCCCCCGTGCGCAGTTTGTCCTGGATGGTCGGTATCGGCATCACCTTCACCCTGTACATCAAGGCGGCTGGCCAGTTTGCTTCTTAAATTCTTTGTTCCGTGGCGGTTGATTCGCTCGGGGCATGCTGTACAATATTCAATATTATGCTAACTTGCTTACATGCTTGACGCATGACCCTGCGCTCTGCAAAGACAAATAGAGATCGACCTTCTTGAAGGCCTTCTCATCTGACATCTTACCACCATGATGTTACATAACTAGGAACCTGATTATGAACGAACGGTCCACAGTTTTACAAGTTACCAGCAGCTCTGTTGGGAAAACGTGCCACACATTCCATTCACCCGGTCAACACAGACGGCGTCTCGCCAGACTATATGCGTTGCAATCCGTTTTCTTCTTGCGTCATTTCGCCCGTGACAATTGAAAACTAGCTTCGGGGTTGTCGAAGCTCACGGACCAAAGTCTTTATCAACGGCGCCATCTCGGGGAGCACCGCTTTCTCACACAAGGTGTTCGTAACTCATCGGGTGCGAGCAGCCGTCCGTGAACGTTGCAACCTACCCGTGCCGGCCGTTTTCCAGACGGCCCAAGAAGATTTGTATCGGATATCGACAATCAGACTCAGAAGCCGAGGCACATCAAAGAAATCTCGTTTGACCTTTCTACGCCTTGAGCGACAACGGCCTGGTTTCTCTACCCACGCTTCGGTTTTGCAAGTAAGGGAGGTGGTCGAAGGGTATTACAACCATAAAGTGGTCTGTTTGCATTGAAGCCGCGCCTGCCTTAAGTAGTCTCAATGTTCGTTCCCACAAGTTGAGCTTCTGGCTCTTTTCCATCTCACTTCGTCCCGCACACAGCGATCGTTGCCTTCTTCCTCATCCTCTCTCACGGGATACGCCAGCGAGACTCTGCAACCCACTCCCAGACATTCTTTGACGCCTAAAATGTTTTTAATCAAGTCTCTCTCTTCCATCATCATTATGGCAACCTCGGTCATGGCTGTTGTCCTGCCCGCCGCCGCCACTAATAGTCTGGAGCCACGTCAGACGTCTTACGAACCGCACCCCACGACGACGGTCACAAATACCGTCCCTCAACCCTCTCTCGACTGCAAGTACAAATACTGCGCTGAGAGCACTTCCTACTGCATGTACTGGGCAGGAGTGACTGGTTACGACATCTCGCTTGGCCCGATTCCAGGCATGACGCGCACTTCCCTCGGTTCTTGCGAAGCCCCTACCGTTCCTCCCACCAACGCGCCTGCCTCGACCCTTACCACGAGGACTCATGACTAGTTGCCAAAAAGAAGACGTGGCTCACATCCGTAAGAAAATATGCCTGTACAAAAGCGATTATGTTGCTAATAATGCCAGGTTCAATACAATCGCACCATTATGGTATTCGACCACGAATCCTTTCCGAATGGCAACTCCATCAGCAGAGGCAACAACCAAAGGTCCGTTCACAAAAGTCTTGGGTGACTGCCGGCGAAAGAAAGATGTGTTGCAAGGGACTGGCAAGTGTCATGAGATACAATGATCAAAGCACCGCAAAGAAGCTAGCCGACGCTCGTCGGGGGCACCCTCGGAATAGGAAATAGACCTGTTCATGTTCCATTTCGTATCTTGTGTGCAATCTCGAGCCAACTATGTACAAGAGGGGATGCAAGTCCTGGTCGACAACCGATGTTTCGTAATGTCACAGTGGGTAAACAAATCACGCAGCTGCCTCAAGGTCAGAATCATGTCCTTACACTTGGAATCCGTTCAAAAACTCACCGGGTCCGGTGACAGAAGTGGTGATGGCACCATCCTCGACGTAGACGCCAGAGAAATAAAAGTCCTCGTCGGTATCAGGGTAACCATTGCGGGGAAGCTCCAGAACGCCCAAGTGCCAGTCCTGGCCATTCGAGGAAGTCGACGCCGCAACGGGAGCCACAACCTGCTGCAACGGCGCGCTGCCCTCGGAATGCCAGAAGCCAACACTGCCGCTCGAGAAGTTCTACCAGCCCTCACGTCAGTGGTCCGCGTCCCTCCAGAGGCTCGTCTGAACAACTCACAATCTCGTAGGCAACGTTGTGCCACACATCCGGCTTCCACTCCGTCTTCCACAGGCTCTTCTGCTGCACCATGAACTGCAGGTTGGGGTTGCTGGCGGCCTGCTCGCCGCTGATCCACCCGCTCTTGAGCTCGGTGAAGTGGCTCTCGAAGAAGGCGATCTGGTGCTCGCGGAAGACGGACGGCGCGTTGAAGTCCTTGCGCGAGATGGAGAAGTGGTACCACACCTTGCCGGACGCGATGGCCGCCTTTGTCTGCGGGATGAGTTCCGTCCGCCGCATGTTCTGCCCGTTCCAGTACGCCGTGCTGTCGAGCGTGATCTTGACGCCCTGCTTCGACGCCGTGTCGGCGGGGTTCTTGTACGACGGCGAGAGGTTGACGTACTTTGTCACGTCGCCCGGACCGTGGATGTAGTACTGGTACGGCCCGACCTGGTTCGCCCACGACCACTTGTTCAGGTCCGTCGACGAGGTGAGGTCGTTGAAGCGGCCGTCCCAGAGGACCTTGGCCGACGTCAGGGGCAGGACGGACAGGAGAGCTGTGGCCTTCATGTTTGTGGGTAGTATGGTAGGGGGAAAGTGTCCGGGGTTGAAGGTGGAATGGGGATCAGACGAACACACTACGGCTGATTGACGGGTTTATATACAGTCTTCTGCGCAAGCCTTTATGAGGGAATCCCGGGTGGAATCACGACATGGGAGGATAAGTATTGCGAACAGCTGGGGGAAAAGGGGGGGGCCTTGATCGGGCACGAAGGAGGTCACGAGCAATATAAACACAATCCGGACGGACCGAGCACCCAAGGGACCTGCCAGCGGAACTTGCAGAGCGTCGTCGTATTTCGTCGGACAGTTGCTTCCGTCGTACTTTATTATCGGCGCGAATGTTGATTTGGCGAGCGTGTTTGGGCGGAAAGGGTCGGAAATTTAGCCTGTATGGAGTTTAAAGCGAACCATCCCTACTTGCACACGCGAGACGAAAAGTTGGCGTTCCGTCAGACGGGGTGATGCTGGGAGAACCAGGGGTCTTCCTGCACCCCAACCCAGGGGCCGTATCGGTTCGATGGTATTCTCAATGCTGCACTTGAATGTTGGCAAACACCTCTCGGTCGACTTGAGGGAAGCAGAGAGAGGCTGTTGTATTGTCGCCAAAAGTGAGTGTGCTCAAGCAAGCCTCTTTATGCCAAGAAAAGCTTGTTTTCCCATCTGTCCTTCAGGAGCGGGATCAAGCGTGTCTCTCGTGGCGCGCGAAGACAGTGAGAGAGAGAGAGAAAGAGGTGGGGTTACATTCGGAGGAAGGCATCGCGGCTTACGCAGAGGGCAAGATCTGCGGGGGAATTGAGATCACGGCATCGGGACCACCTCCTCCACTGGGGCGGAAGCTTGGCCCTCATCGAGGCGCTTATTTGTGGCATTCCTGGGACCTGGACGACTTACCGCCGTGTTATGTCACGCGCAAGAAATTCGTGTGGCACTCGGGCAACCTTCGTGTCGTCGAGGGAGTGGCATATTAGATACAGACTTGCGGATGAGTGTCTTGAAGTTGGCCGTACTAACTCCGGGTTCTGGGTGGCCCATATGTACTTTCGAAGTCTGATGAACTAGTATAGCCGTGGCATCGTTTGGCGGTTTTCGACAAAGTGGTTGATACTCTCTTGACTTCTCCGTACGGTTATTTCCCGTAGGTAGGCTAATTGTACCCTTGAAGCTGGCCCGAGTTTGGCCAGGCGCATCTCGAGAAAACAGTTCACTCTGAGTTGTTTCAGTCCGTACTTGCTTCAGGGGACCAAATCTCCAAAAGGCAGTACTGAGATGCTTCCGAGGTTTCAACCTCTTCTTCTACAGCCGATTGTTGTATGCAAAAACCACGTCTGATGGAGTTTCAAAAGGGACGAACACCCTGTCGAGGCCAGGATCAATTCCAAAACGAAGAACGCTAGAGGCATTCACTAAACGTCGTGTCAGAGCGCTTGTCCTTGCTGTAAATCAGATGCTGCTGACGTTTCTCCACTTCAAAGCATTCTACCATAGGTACTTGAGACAGTAAGAAATTATTAACTCAATCAAAGACAACAAAGATGGTAGCGTCGAGGATTATGTACTTTGATATTGCCAGTAACGGCCGCCCAGTTTGGGTGGTAGAGTGTATTCAGCTTTACAGGTGACACCTCACACTACCAGCTTGGTCTCACTGTTCTTAATCCAAACGGTAAAAAACCAAAACTCCTCCAAGTCCCCTTCTCTTCGCTGTTAGATCAGCAACTCCCAACCCAAAGCTCCATTGATACAAAGAATACAATCATCTAGAATTTCCTTTTCTGCTGACGCCGGCCCGTCGAGGCAAGAACTTATATACCCGGACACCTTCTTCTACGCGTAGAGAGCGATAAAACAAAATCGACTTCTGCAATAAGATTATCCAGACTCCACCGTCATCCACTCGTCCGCTTAGGACGCAGTGGCTACTGGTGATGTGTCCTTGCCCTCTCGTGCGTCAACCTTTTGACGATGTTGCTTGTTCCTCAGGTGAACCTCAAAATTGCCCGCCGTCATCTCAGGACCAGGCGTGTAAAGCTTGCCTGGGCAGTCAAGACACCGAATTCGAGGGAGGAACATCCACCTGACGCCCTCTGGTGGTTGCGAGCCGGCTGGAACTGGCACCGGCATCTCGGTCTCTGGGTTCACGGCCGAGTACTTCATCATGCCCTCGAAATTGTCAAAGGTATATGTGTTTTTGAGCTGTTGCAAACAGTTCTTGAGCCATTCAGGCGGGGGAGGCTAAATCAGGTCAGTCCAAGGCCTCCTATCTTCCCAAGTTTATGATTTACTTACAGCAGGGGGCGCCGGCTGACCGGTGACCGGCGGAGGAGCAGGCTGCCGTCCAATCTGGCCTTGAGGAAGAGGAGTGCCAAGCTTCGTGGGCAACGTCTGGCTGTTGGAGGCTGGCGTAGATGGAGGGGGCATCGAATTCGCGGCGGCGGCAGCAGCACTGGGCGCGCGGGTATGTGCCGGCGTCGAGGGAGTTTGTGACCCGCTTGGCGTGACTCTGGCTCTGGGGTTCTGGAGCAGTCTTCGCAGCTTGTCCTTGCCGACCTTGAGCGTCACGATTAATTGAGAAGGCTCTTCAGTCTCATCACGCGTGTCACGACCGCCAAAACGACCGACGTTCCTGCGCGTCTCGTGATGATGAATGACGCTGGCTTCGGGCGTCTCGGAACGCCCCAGATTGGTGATACGCTGCTGAGCGGCACTTGCGGCGCCACGCAGGCCTCTTGTTCTGGCCGTGCCACCGAGTTGCGAAACTCCGGGCGAGTCTGGCCCTGAGTCGTCGCTCGAGTCCGAGTCGGAAATCTCGCCGTCGCGGGCCCCTGGTCTTTTGCGGGTTGATGGCGCGCCGGCAACGCGCTTGTATAACGTCGTTTCCTCCATGTTGGATACAGCTCCGGGGAGCACGGAAGACACCAGAAGCGTCCTGATTGTCCTTTGCCTTTCTTTGAGATCGGGCAGTTGTGGGCCACCACGACGGTTGATGGAGCGCTTTTGCCTCCGCTGTTCTCGGGAGAAAATGACCTCGTTGCGATCCAGGTCGGCGTCGCTGAGTTCGTACATATATGGCGCATAATCCTTTGCCTGCTGCTGGGGCCTGAACACCGAGGTAAGAGGAGACGGGAGAAAGGCCGCTACAAGATCGGGATCTTCGACTGGTCGGCCGTCGAAGGGGTGGCCGACACTGTACAGGCTACGCGTGAACAGCTGGCATTGCTCCCGTATGCTATGCGCGATGGCAGTGGTGAACTCGCCAGAGAGCGATAAATCGCGGGCCATGGTAGCGGCAAAATCCTCTGGTGAGTTTAGAGGGTTGTTGATATCCCACTCAAATTGGTCGACCAAGGTGTGTTGGCCCACGGTGACGTTGAGCTTTATCAGTACCCTCATCTCGTCATTCTTGTAGGCAGAGTAGGGCAGCTCTGGGTCGAGTGCATCCTCCTCGGAGAAGACCAGTGGATAAAAGTCATTCAACTGTTCGCGCATCTGCGCAGTAACCTGCTCCAACACAGGCTTGTGTGCCGGATCCAGAGGAACACCCAAATCTTCCACGAGGTGCTGGGCGAACAGCTCAGCCGGAATGACCCTGTCGTGTAGGTTCCAGGTGAACGTGTCTCGTATTTTGATCTTTTCCCAGTCCACATCTACCCGTATCGGAACGAGCTCTTCGTGCATTTCGGCCTGCTTCTTCAAATCTTTCTTCTTCCATCTCAATGGATGCGACAGACGCTTCCCAGGCCTCGGTTTCTGGCTCGGGTAGATAACCTGAGCCGGAAAGGGGGCTCTCATACGAGGATCGATATCGGTGTAACCGTTTCCGAAGCCGCGGTAGCCTTCGCCGTATAGCTTGCTCGGGGGGAAGTACATGCGCTGGTTTTTAACCATGCTGTAATCTTCGATCTTGGCCCTCATCTGCTCCATGTTTTCCTCGAACTTGGCTTGGGCCTCTTTCATTGCGATTGAGTGCTGCCAGTCGCGAGTAACGTATCGCTCAACCTGCAACTTGTTGAACGAGTCCTTGTCCCGGACAGGCAGGGCTTTCGCGCTCGCGGATTGGGGAGTGCCATCGTGGTTGTTGGAGAACGACGGCGCCGGCGCGGTAGGCGCAGACGTGGACGGCTGGGCGGCCATGGTGAAGGAGAAGCCTGGAATCCCGGGTCGCCGCGGCGAGACGACGGAATAAATCTCGCAGATTGATCGCACAGCAAGGCCGGGTTTCGATTTGCGGGCGTGTCGTGGCGGATGCCAATTGGCGATGCCTCCAAGTTCGAACAAGAGATGCAAGGTGGATTCTGCTACGTCTCTTGCAGCCTCCTGTGTTCCGCGTAGTGTTGGTCCTTGGAAAAGGCGAAAGCTGGCTGGCTAACGCACCTGAAGTTCCCTTCTCGCAATTAGGCGGATGGTAAGGTGTATCAGCATGCCAAGAGACTTAGATCTGTTAGTGAGAACAGGCCAAAATCGCCTGCATAACCACGTCGTAGCTCAGGCAGTTGCAGCCGCTGTAATTTTTCTTCTTACGGCGAGTAGATAGTGTTAGATGTAGCCCACCACACAAATCACCTGTAAAGCTACAATCTGTCTCCGTCTACGTCCTCGGCCAGCGTCACACCAGGGCCTTGGGCGTGTCTTTCACGATCCGACCGCGTCTCGTCCCTGAGGATTGCACCGCCTCACGAGCGCCACATTCGAGTAGCCTAGTGACGTGACTTCCCCCATGGGTTCTCAGATTTCTAGTCGCGACAGAAGCTGGGCAGAAGCACTGTATATATATATATATATATATATATATATGCTCAACGGTCTCTCGCTCTGTCAGTCAATCTTTGAACGAAGGTCATCTACAAGGGACCTTCACCAATACATATCGCAGATCGGGTCACTCAATGGGTAGGAACGCTCGCTCTCCAAGAAAAGCGCCCACCGTCTGTCTACTGACTGTAGTTATGTGACGGCACGGGCCGGGCTTCTGCCAGAGGCTGGCTTCGGAAGGATGGCAGACACAAGTCGGGTTGCCCTGAGTATCGATGACCTCTCCAGCTTGTGTCGAGCTGAGCCAAGATGCTGCTTCGCACATGGCCAAGTCCTAAGCTGATCCCGGCAAGTCGTCTCGTACCTAAGCTCTGTCACACACCACTGTACCCATCCTCCTGTCTCACGTTTACCACGACAGCCTTACCTAAGACGTGTGGCCAGCTCAAGCTTGCTGTGTCCTCCTCGTAGGCTTTACCATGATGACCAGGGCACAAACACAGCTGCTGCGGAACAAGAGCTGCTGCAAGCATGTCTTCCCACAACCTTCGTCGCCTAACCGCGTCTGAAGATGAGATTCGCGGTATGGAGTAGTGCACCTAGGCAAGGCAAGGTCTCAAGCTGAGGTCGCCATCTCCTCTGGTATTAAGCGATCCTGGCGCAAATTCTCCACCACAGGTACATCACACTGGGCCTTGCGAAAGAGACCTGCCCGAGCACCCACAAATAGCTGCCAGCCCCTCCTTCCCCGCCCTGAAAATCGACGTATTCGTCGTCAAAAATACTACAACTTGGACACACCATCTCTGCTGCACCTTCCCGCACACTTTGAAGTTCCAGCCTCTCTACACTCCGTCGAGACCTGGTTCAGTGCACCACAATCGCTTGACTTAGTTATCAACTTGGGGTTTTAGGCATTTCATTGACACAAAATACCGCCAAGATGTCGGACGACAAGGAAATTGGTCCGTTGCTCCCTTTCTTTGCCATTGTTGCTGCTGCCTTTCCACTCCGATCGTGGCTGTTCTATTTGTGCTGCATTTGCGTCACTCTCCAACACGCAGCCCACGCGTGCTACCCCGCCACCCCCCGAGACCAGCCAAAGCAATGCTCTTCGGCTTACGAGTCTGGCGGGACCGGGCCGGCGCATCCGCAATGACCTCGACGTCGACATCTGTGCTAACCTGCTGCTAGACTACACCCTCAACAACCCTGACACCCTCACCAAGTACAAGACCGCCGCTCAGATCTCGGAGAAGGTCCTCGCTGCTGTCGCTGAGCTCTGTGTCCCTGGCGAGAAGATCGTCACCATCTGCGAGAAGGGCGACAAGCTCATTGAGGAGGAGCTCGCCAAGGTTTACCGTGGAAAGAAGGTCAACAAGGGTACGTGTCGAGGCTGATTCTCTGCCCAAGGTTCGAGAGCCGCGCTGACCCCAACCGCTTCGTCTAGGCTTCTCCCACCCTACCACGGTCTCTCCGGCTGCTTTCGTCACTCCCTACACCCCTCTGACCACCGACGAGGCCGAGGCCAACGTTGAGATCAAGGCCGGCGAGCCCATCAAGATCCAGCTGGGTGCCCAGATTGACGGCTTCGGCTCTATTGTCTGCGACACCGTTATCGCTGCCGAGAAGTCTGGCGAAGAGATCACCGGCCGTTCCGCTGACCTTCTCCTCGCCAATTACTACGCCAACGAGGTCCTCCTCCGCCTGCTGGTCCCCCCTGGTCTGCTGGCCGCTGGAACCGACGAGGAGAAGGCCAAGGCTGCCTCTGTCAAGCCTCCCACCCAGGCCAAGATCACCAGCCTGCTGGAGAAGGTTGTCAAGGCCTACGACTGCAACCTCGTCGAGAGCACCACCTCGTGGCTATTTGAGCGCAACGAGATCGAGGGCAAGAAGAAGATTGTCCTTGCTCCCTCCGAAGGTACCAAGGGCGATGGCGTTCCTGAGGTCGGTGAGGTCTGGGGTGTCGAGATTGGCGTGAGCCAAGGTGCAGGCAAGGTCAAGACCTTTGACCAGAGAACTACTCTGCACCGCCGCACCACCAACACCTACGGTCTGAAGCGTCCCACTTCCCGCAAGATTCTCTCCGAGGTCCAGAAGAAGTTTGGCACCTTCCCCTTCAGCTTGCGCCAGCTCGAGGATGAGCGTGATGCCAAGTCTGGTGTCGTTGAGTGCGTCCGCGGCAACGTCTTCCGTGCGTACGAGGTCGTTGGTGACAAGGACAACTCCCCCGTCGCTCGCTACCTGACGACGATTGGTAAGAAACCCTGCCTTGCGATACCCAGCTGAGCCCCCTTGCTGACATGTGCACAGCCATCACCAAGAACGGCATCACCAAGCTCGGTGCACCCCCTGCTCTTGATCTCAGCAAGGTCAAGTCGGACAAGAAGATCGAGGACGAGGAGGTTCTCAAGATTCTGGAGCAGCCCCTTGCCAGAAATACCGGCAGCAAGAACAAGAACAAGAAGAAGAAGAAGAAGCCCGCCAAGAAGGCCGAGGCTGGCCAGGAGGAGGAGAGCGATGAGGAGTAAGGCGAGACTGAAAAGCGGCCATGGCAGTCAATGAGAAGAGCAAAGCGGCCCGGTTTTGCGCCCACATTTTTTTCCTTCGTGAAAGTCAAATGCGTGATCTGACACTGGGGAAAACTGGGGAAATGGGAGTAGGGCAACGGCCAGGATGAAGCCGGAAAGAGCATCGCTCGTCTTGATTGTCCCACGCAGTCTGGCCGGGCTGACTGACTGGCTTTGCAAACGTTCATCATGAAGCCGGAGACGATGTCAGCTCAATGGGGGGCTCGCCTTGCTCGATTTTGCCTCCCCATGTAGTTGCGGTGACGGGCTAGCGACGAGGCAAGCAGTGACGGATGACTCGGCTGGCTGGTCGGTAGAGGATAGGCGGGAAACGTGATGCCATAGCCCCAACAGAGACAGATCACCTGCACACTTACGCACCCTTTACACACCGTTCCATGAGTCCATCTCCCCTGACCAACCTGAGTGGTCGGGTCCCTACCCAAGTCAACAACGTTTAAGATGGGAATGATGAACGACAGGCGTTCCCCGTGATCAGCAGAATAAAGCGAGGATGCGTAAATACCGAGTTGGGACAGGGGCATCTGCTTCTGAGACCGAACGCGCCAGGAGAAGCCGTCGGCCGGGAGAACAGGAAGGAAGATTCAGCCACGAGGATGAGTGGAACGAATTGATTGACTCCAGAGGTCGACTGCTGTTCACCCCTGGTCGCGGTCGATACCTTACCGCAGAGACCCGCCCAGTTGGATGGCAAATGTGGTGAGGGCCCCGCGGAAACCCAGCCCCTTGGAAGGCAAAGTCGGATCCCGAGTAACTTTCGAGACTCCATACTGAGCTGGCAGGCAAGGTAGACGGGCGGAATCCTCGAGTCGGGTCCTAGACAGAATTGAGGTTTTCTTTCAAAGTCTGAATGCGACTGTGAATACACAATCACGGAATCTCTTCCCATGCATTGACAAAGAAGTAACGTCCTCGGATAGAGGCGTTTGGATGGACAGGATTGGAACTTCCCGTCGGACACTTTAAGTACCCCTGCCTCGCGTTTTTTCCTAGACGAAAAAAAAGCCGAGATAACCATGTGCCATGACGGGCATCCATGTGTTTTGTCATTCCGAGGGTCTGAAGTGAGCCCAAGCCGCGCTGTAGCACTGAGCTACGGTGCCCCCAAGAGCGCTGTGACAAGCCCCCGAGCCCCTCCCGCCGCGGTACTTCAGGGTACTTCAATTAGCGGGTATAGGTAGGTATCCGCGCACCTCAGCAACCACCCCGTGCCTGTGGGAATGTTCGTTAGCACTCACCGTAGGTAGGTAGCTCCCCTTCCCTCGTCTACGAAATCCTCGAGGTCAATCTAGCAGCAGCCACACCCTTTTCCCTCCATCCCTCACTGGCACCCAGTCTTCGCGTCGCAGGTGGAGGAAACGCGCGCAGAGTGTACTCGTGTATGCTTTGTACAATCAGTCAAGTAATCGAATGCCCCTTTTGACCGAATGAACACGAACTAACGCGATCGCAGGCGTCTCAAGTCGGAGTGTCTGTATCACTGCTTTAAGGCAAGAAGGTCAGGGGCCGTCCAGAGCCCGGTTGCATGATGCCCGCGAGCACGAGAACCACGCGGTCGCGATTTTCCAGCCCACACCAACTCGCCAACTCGCAATCCGATCCGCCCAAGAAGACGACTGGGCCCAGCGAAGCGTCAAAGACGTTCTTGCAGAAATGGCTGGAGCCGGCTGTGCAGAGCAAGCCGAGCTTCGAGGAAGCTGGATTGATACGATATGGTGTCACGGAGAACATGGTCCCTCTGGGAACTCTTCCCAAGGCCGCAGCAACCAAGAAACAGCTCCCGGAAGGAGCGCCGCCGGTCAGGAAGATCATCCTCAAGACAAACTCTCTGAATTCTGCTGCCGCTGCCAGCGCAAGTGCGTCGGCCCCGAAGCGATCAGAGACTCCACCACCACTTCCCTCGCCTCCCATCGCCGTTACGAAGTTTGGCAAAAAAACATTGCCCGCTAGAGGTCTGGACGACGACGACGAGGACGACGACTACACGCCAAAGGCAGCGACTGGAAAGACGTCGGCAACTCGTATATCGCTGCCGCGGAAGAGCCTGTCGCGCCCCTCAGCCGGACGCCGCCCATCCGCTTCTCTCTCTGAATCACCAGCAGTAGCACCATCAAGCGACGCCGTGCTGCCTCGGGAACCGACTTCTACTCCCACTCCCACTCCCACTCCAGATTTCACGCCAGAGAACAAGGAGGCTGTCGACATAGTGGTTGAAAAGGCCATCGACGAGGCGCTGAGGCACTACCGCTATCCCACTGCGTGGGCGCTGAGGACCCTCTACGACGAAAATTCTTCTAGCCCTGCCTTCTTGTCCATGTTTGAAGACGTCTACAACCAGACAGCCGACGCAGACACGCTTGACGAATTTGCCCGCCTCATCGAGGAGAAGAAAAGGGAAGGCAAGAAGGACAACCGGGCCTGCTACTATTTCGTACCCCCTTCCACCAACTCACGTTTTACCCCCCACAAACCCAAGGCAGCGCCCTACGGCAGGCTTCTTTCCCACAACCTTGGCAAGTCCGAGAGCCCAACTCAGTCAACCCCAACAAAGAAGGCAGGGAGACGAAGGAAGGTACCGGAATCTCCATCTCCTGTCGACATGAGTGATTCAATCATGGAAGTGGACAAGGAGACGCAGGTGGCGGTTACGCCGTCGCGAAAGCGTGTTCGTCGCGATTCTGCTAGCAGCGACTCGTCGCTGTCGGAACTGTCTGCCTCGCCGTCCCTACCGTCCGACTCGCCTGCCCCCAGCTCTCCGCCGATTCCTGCTCCCAATGTGAATAAAAAAGGCAGCCACAATCGCCTTCATAGTGTCACGAAGGCTGCCACGGCTGCTGGGCCCGATACCGAGACGACCAGCGAGCTGCCAGCATTAGCACCAGCGCCAGCACCGCCAACCGGCCCCCGGCCAATCAAGAGACGCGGCAGATCCGTTGCTGCTAAGTCGAGCGTGTCTGACGCATCCATCCCAAACTCACCCTCCCTCCCCCCAAACACATCTCAGGCTGCAGGGGCTGGCAAAATGCCTGGCCGACTATCTTCGCCAATTTTCCCCAACCTATCGTCCACGGCACCCACCGTCGCCGCCGCCACCACCATCACAACCACCAAGGGGAAGAAGAACGCCAACAAGGACAAGGCAGCCCGCGTCATACCCGTCGACGATGAGAAGGCTGCTCGTAGGAGAAATGCCCGGGACAACACCGTCAGTCAGACGCCCCAGCCGGAGAGCCACGTTCGCGGCTCAGACAAGAAGGGCAGAGCAGGATCCGTCGTCGCATCTTCGCCGGCGCTGCATCTTCGCAAGTCGGCTCGGACGCCAGCTCCCAGTCTGAACCTGAACTCGAGTACGAGAGCCACCAGATCGGCGAAGAGGACCCACGACGAGATAGACAACAGCTCGCCGACCGCGCCTTCCTTCATCGGAGAAGCCACGCCGGCTGCGAGCTCAAGAGCGGCGACACCGACAACTCTTCGTCCTGCGAAGAAGCAACGGACTGGTCTACGTACCAAGACTTCGTAAGTTCCTTCGCCCCCCGGTGCCCTGATTATTAGATGTCACGCGACGATTTCAGGTAGTAGTGCCTGCGTGAGAATCATTACCATTTGTGGCGATTCGGCCGCGTTGCACAACTGCAGATGGAAGCTCACCAGCACCTTTGTCGTTCTTATGCTTCCAAACCATTGAAACACATATACCACCTCTTTGTGATCACCATCGCTAATCTGATACTTAGGCCTGTGAAAAAGAAAGGGGGCTCCGCCGCTGGTGTGCCTCGTGCTAGCGGAGAGGGCAGCGCGTCTGCATCGAATGGTGACCCGACTAACCAGGTAAGCCATGAAATTATAGTCTTCATCCCGGTGGTGCGATGCCGCAAGAAGCCCTTTCCACATGTAGCGCACTTTCGCTCGTTGGGATCGTGTTGGAAAAAAGAAAAAACCATGGAGTTGGGCGAAAGACAGCTCGGTGGGCATGGATCTGGGGCCAAGGCCCACATCCCGACGCAGAGTTTTGGCGGCCCCTGTCGACCTGACGACCCAGCCTCCCCTACCACTCCGGATTCATTTCCCGCAAATCGCCTCAAAATGACCATTGACTAACAACTCCATAGGACGACAACGACGACTATTGTTCGGCGTGCGGCGGCGTCGGGGAGCTTGTCTGCTGCGAAAACTGCTCTCGGTCGTTCCACTTCGAATGTGTCGACTTGGGCCTGGGTGATATTACTCTCCAGGAGCAGTGGTTCTGCAACGTCTGTTTCAGCAACAGATACCCCACCAGGGCCGAAAGCAAGGGTGCCTTCGGCGGTCTTCTTAGCAGCCTGGAAAAGACCAATCCTCAAGCCTTCAAGCTGCCCAAGCCGGTCCAAGTGTATTTCGAAGGCGTGAAGGTTGGCCCCGAGGGCGAGTATGAGGAACTGGTCCCGCCGACCAAGCCCAAGTAAGTGCCACAGTCTCCAACCTATCGCCAAGCCATCCCTCATCCCAGGGCGTAAAGTGGCTTGTCAGAAGTGCGTCCACTGACACTTTGGACAGGAAAAAGGGATATGAGGAGGCTCCCGACTTCTTCAAGGTTCGCGATGCTGACGGCTCTCCTGTCCTCTGCCACAACTGCCAGCACCCGGCAGCCGACAACCAAGCCATTATTCACTGTAGCGTCTGCGGTCTGCACTGGCATCTGGACTGCCTGGATCCTCCCCTGGCAATCCCTCCAGTGTTGCGAACATGGCGTTGTCCGATCCATGCTGACGATTTACTGTCTGATTTGCCCCAGCAACTGGCGCCTGCTCACCGCTTCAGGAAGATCAAGGGTGCTCCTGCTATTACTCCTGCCTTCAGCCGTGGCATGAAGAACAACGGCTTTATTGAGGTTGAGGACGAACAGTCGGGAGACGAATCAGGCTGGAATGATGTCAACACGTTTGGGCGCGTCTACAAGCTGTCTGCTCAAGGAATTAAGCTGGACTTCATTTCCAAGTAAGTATCATCCTAGGCTCATGTGTGATGCGTACTGACCAATCCTGCAGGCTACGCAAAGAGGGTGCAGGCTATATCTCACGTCCAGCGCCAGTAGCACCAGTACCGAACGCAGTGCCACAGGCCGTCAATTGTGATATAGACATTGGCACTTTACAACAGCAGCAAGCTGCGTTCAACATGGCCGAGCTAGCTTCTACCAAAGCGCCCAGCAAGCTTGACATACTTGGAAGGGTTCTTTTGGTAAGTGAATGAGCCCTCTGTAGTGAAATACTTGCTGATACTCCTGAAGGCGAATGCTGATCCGGCTGTAATCGCCATGATGGCGCTTGGCAGTGCTGAGAACTTTGCCAACAGTGAATTGAATACTGTTGACAAGCAGAGTCTCCGCGCCATGCTTGCTCATGTAGAGGCCATGACAGGCCGCATCAAAAACCTGCTTGAGAGTGAGGCTGGCACTGACTCCATGTCAGAGTCCAAATCAGAGGGAGAAAATCAGCCACCCATTGACGGCCAGACCAGATGCCGAATCGACAGTGCCGAGGCTCACATGAACCCGATCAAGAACGAGTCAATCGAATCTCCAGCTGACCTTCCTACCCCAGCTACCACGACCCAGGACAACCCAGAGCCAGTAAGCCTACTGGGAGAAAAGTCGTCACAGGAGGCCCTGAATGAAGCAGTTGACGAAGATGCTGTTGCTATGGATATTGACTGAAGTCATTGACTCGTCCTCGCCTTCCCTCTCCACTTTCCGACCATCGCATTGCCAACCCAACATTCATACAAAGGCCTAATGACGACCACTGCTTTCAAATGCCCCTATTAGACAGCATGGTGCAGTACTTGAGAAGGAAAGTACTACACTACAATTCACTCTGGGTATTAATAGTACTATTTTTTTTCGACACTCTTTTCTTTTAGTCAACCGATTCCCACGAATTCGCCTTTTTTCCATGGTCCTGGAGTTTGGGAAGAATCAAGCATCAGCGATCAATCACCACGAAAGACATCAGGCCAAAGAGAACTACAGCAAGTGTGAAGAGGTTGCGCAGGATTCTTGGCTGTGAAGGGGACAGTTCTTCTGACTCTGCTTTTCCCTTTAAAAAACAAGCACAGTATCGCACAGCACCAAGAGTCGTGCGAGTATTGGCAAGCAAGTTTGCACACCTGAATAAGTAGCAGACACTGCTTGTGTGCAGCATGAGAAGGCAGGAGGGAGAAGGGAGACTCAATTGGCAATGCCATTATATGCCCTCAGGCCTTGCCTCCTGTTTCAGAAACACAGCTTTTCGTTTCTTACCTCCTTGATCTTCCCTCTCAGTGAGATCACAGCTTGGGGAGAGGATGAGGTTCTGGAATGGGGCGAGAATATCGTCATTGGAGGCAGCAAGGTACAATGAAGACCAGCAACGAAGACTAAAGGCAATGGATTGGTGGGGGAAACGGGCCGGGGGGCCTCAGATAGAATGCTATACCGCATCAATTAGCAATTACCAACCATTAGCTCTCAATTCCCTCTTATCAGTGTATGTGATTGGGCCTCCGTGAGAACGCAGAGTATTACTTCCACCCGCAGTCCCTTGGATCAGAAGGATCCTCAAAATCGGTTCCGATCACCACGAACAGCGCTCGTCATCACAACGGGTTCTTCAGCACAACAAGCTCCAGAACAACCAGAGCAGCCAGCCTACTCCTCCACGATGTCGCGGACCATCCCTCAACCGCGACCATTCAACATGACCTTACCTTGCCCACGCAAGTGCCTCGGTCTGACGCACGTGCAGAAGAGCACTGGTCACAGCACAGCGCAAGTTAGCGGTAGGCGAGAAGTGTCAATATCAATAGCTTTTACACAATGCAAACACTACCTCATGCTAATCTATCTATACCAAAAAGATGAGTCCTCAGGTCCAACACAGGTTCTTCTTCCCTCCATCCCCCAATCTAGGCCAGGAAAGGAATCGTCACAGCCGTGATCAGAAACCCTGAAACCTTTCTACAGGAAAAGAACTACAGTATTTGGCAAGTCTCGAAAACAGCATAGGACGGCCAAGGAAAGAAGAAAGTCCTACGAAGCAGTATACGCCGGCCCCGGCTTGACACTCCCGTTCAAAAGGAGACTTTGCGACTAGTTTTTTGTTTTGTCTGACTCCCCCCTTCGCAGGACGGGGTACATCGACCACCGCCCATTCCATCTATATACCACGCCACGGGACAAGTGAGGGCAGCAATAGTAGTTGTAAAAAGTGAAACCCTGCCCATGACATGAGGCATGGGGAGAGTGAAGAGCCATTGGAAGCTACTGGAGCCCCAGTTGAAGCGAAAAAAAAAAAGAATCCCTCTCTCGTTGCTGCGCCCTCTCCGGGCCCAGCTTCCTATTGTGTGCGTGTCTATCATCGAAGACATGGCCCCCTCCACGGTGGGAGTGGCTTGCGCGTTTCCTGGCACATCGGGCGGCGTGACTCCTGCAAACATTCTTACATGACGATCCAGATCCACCTAACTCCTGTGCCGAATCCATAGCAAGCCATTCTCAACAAGCAAAAGTGAGCGACATGAATCGGTCAGATACCAACCGGCCGGTGTTTGGCCCGTACATGTGGTATGCAGATCATCTCTGAGCGTCGGGTTAGCGATGTCTATGGACACCCGTTGGGTCGGACTGGGGTAGACCTACTCGGCCACGTCTTCCGTTGACCTGCTCCTGTTGCATGTATCCCATATTCTGCGCGCCGCCGCCCATGTTACCGTAGCCGAACCCGCCCATGCCCATGTTCATGCCAAATCCAGGAGGTGCGTACGGTGCCTGACCGGGCGGCATCTGGGGCAGTTGGGTTGGCGGCTGAATGGGGCTGCCGTTTACCAAATTCTGAGTGCGATACTGATCGATCGACGGACTCGGGCTGTTGTACCCACCGAAGCCTGCCTGCATGGTGGGGAAAAAGTTGTTGACCGGGGGCGTGGCTCGGTTCAGCATGCCTTGTTGGTACTGCAGCTGTTGCAGGTTGGCGGGGGTCGGCATTGGGGAGTTGGACTGGCTGTAGATGGGGTTCTGGACGCCGTATGGGGGGAATGCCGGCATGCTCACGTCGGCAGGCTCGTTGCGCTGGCCGCCGAAGCCGAGCTCGTAGTTGGACGGATTGACCGGCTGGTTCATCGAGTTGTAGTATTGTTGCTGTTTGCCCATCTGGGCAGGCTGCTGGTGGTGACTGTTCATGTTGGCCTGGCGGGAGGCCGGACGCTGCCTCTGCTCGTTGTTTGAGTTGTGACCGTGGTCGCGGGCACCGCCGCCGCTGTTGCGTGTGGACAGGCCAACCTCGTCCATTAGACGTTTGTAGCCTTGGCCGGGTTGAGCCTTGATGCGCACCAACACGCTCTTAACGTTGTCGACTACTTGGCTGCGGATGCTCTCGTCAAAGAAGGGCGTGGTCAGCACCTTGAAGATCAAAGTAGCGCCACAGGCATGATCGCTCAGGATTGCCTCGAGTACCTGGTCGTTGGGCGTGAAGAATAGCGCCTTCAAGATGGTATCCCGCGCTTCAGGTTCGGCCTTCTGATTAATGACCTTCAGAACAGTGAGGTAAGCAACCTTGTGTGTGCAGAGGTGAACCAAGCAAGGGACGAGCTGGGGGGACAAGACCGTCCTCCGCTGCGGAAATGTGCACGTGTCCAAGAACCAGGTCAATAACAAAGCTCCGTTGGCGTTGGTGGCGAGCTGTACGCTGTGCAAGGCAATGGCGGCGGCAAGCATACGCTGCTGCTCCTTTGTGGCGTGGTGGCTCTCCAGACAGGCGCGCATGGCGCGGGCACCGTAGCGACCCTGAGCGACTTCCCACATACGGCTGAGCATCGTCTCGAAGATGAAGTCGTTGAAAGGCGCTCCGAACTTGAGGCAGCCTTGAAGAACATAGTTGCCATACTGGTCCAAGAAAAGGGGGACGGTGTACGGCCGCAGGTGCTCAACAATGAGGTTCATCTGACGAGGAGTCTTGCAAACATCGATAATCTTCTGCGCAGCCCATGTGCCGTTCTTGTGAACGCCAATCTCAGCCATGTGCGGGGCAATCTCAGCAAGCATGGCGTCTCTGAGATCATCCGAGCAGTGCTCGAAGAGCTTCTGAACAACAGTGTTGCCGAGATAGTCGGACGACAGTTCGGCGATTTCGGGCAACATGTCAAGGGCAGTCGTTTCAATCTCAGCCTGAGACAAGCTCTGGTTGTCAATGCGCTTGCGGATATCTCTTAATCTTGGAGCGTCATGAACGCGGGTGTGTGCCGGCTCGCGAATGGGAGGTATCTCATCGACGAAGGTGTCGAATGATATGGACGACTGAAGGCTGCGCGAAATCTTCGCAGTGTCATCGTCAGAGGCCTGAAACTGCTTGACAATACGCAAGATGTCGCTCGTCATTTCCGACAGAGGGGGCACACTTGGGGCTACATTGGCGGGTTGAGATGACGCGGGAGTGTTATCGGCAGCGGCGCCAGGAGCAACTCCAGAACCGCCGTCCTGGTTCTTCGAGAAGGGGTCGGGACTGGGAGATGGAAAGACTCCGTCGTGGCCGGGCGTGTTGGAGGCGGACGGAGGCTTGGCGAAGTTGATGCGAATGGGTCCGGCGCCAGGGAAGATCTCCTTGCCATTCATGCTAGCCTTCGCTGTGATGGCACTCTCCATGCGCTCAAAGTTGACGAAACCGCAGTTCTTGTGGGTGAGCACACGTGCAGACAAGATAGGGCCATACGACTTGAACATCTCCGTCAGGGTCGACGTGGTGGTGGACGTAGGAATGCTACCGAGCCAGAGAGCGCTGGTAGGGCCCTCGAGGCCTTGGTCCTCGGCGTTGAGTAAGTTGGCGTTGCGGCTGCTTGAGCGGCCGAGGTTCATGGCAGCAACGGCCTGAGGCAGGTCGTCGAACTCCTTGTCGTCAGGAAGGCGGATGTCGGCCGACGGCATGGCGTTGCCCATGCCGGCACTGCCCGACATGTAAGTGCGCATCAGGCGTGAGCCAGGAGTGTCGAGCACACCGGCGGTGCGGGCACGAGGGCGAGTCGCTTGGCTGGCAAAGGCCTGCACAGCAAGATTGTGGCTGTGGATGGCTGCGTTTGTTGCCGCAAGTTGGTCCTGGAGATGGGCGACGTACTCGCTCTGAAGAGTCATGTTGTCTTCGTAATCCTCATCCTCCTCGTCAGCATACTTGTCCTTATTATTCACCGAGTAGGAGCGGAAGCGATTGGACTTGGTAAAGTCGTTGAAGCTGGGAATGTACGGAGTCGCCAGCTGCGCGCGGGGCGGCTGAGGCGTTTCGGCCAAACCCAGATAGTCGAGGGTCCGCATGTGCACATCACTCTCGCCGCCGCCTTCTCTAGAAATCTGGGATTGGGTTGGCGAGTTTGGTCCGTTGGTAGAGCCAATGCTCGCGATGCTTGCCAAGGTCATGCCGCGGTCGCGACCAGTGCCAGCGGGGTTCCAGCTGCTGAAGATGGATGGACCAAACGGAGAGCTTGTTCCTGGGATCTGAGCAAATGGGCTGCGTTGAGGCATGGAGCCTGCGCGGAGACGCGACAGCAGGGCCGAAGAGTTGGATGCGGTCTCATTCGACTCGAGGCCGGGAGATGAGGACTTGAACGGGCTGTGAGATGGCGTGGGCCGCGAGGACTTGGGAGCCATGGCGGGGACGTTGAGCAACCCAGCGCCCGCACCGCCCGGGGAGAATCGCGAAGGTACCGTGCCGGCCCGAGCACGTCTCGCCTGAGGCAGCGACTCGGGTGTAGGAAGTTGGGCAAAGTCGGGGAAGCCATCGGTTGGCGACTCGGGGATGTTCTCACGGAGCGGGGTGGAGTTGCCGCTGGTAGGCGGACCGCCCCAGGGATTTACCGGCAATCCGGGCACGCCCTCCTGGGCTTGAATTTCGCGGGCTCTGGGCAGAGAGTGTGAGTGACGGCGGAAACAAGGGCGGCTGAACGGGGGACAAACCTCTTGGAAAACAGTCTCCCGGAGCCGGGCATCTCGTGCGACGGAGAGCCAGCCCCAGATCGCGAAGCGCTAGCCATTTTGCTGGAATGATTCAGGGTGCCTGGGAGACCAAAAGGAGATCTGACCGAGGAACCAGCGGCAGAATCTAGGGGCGGAGTGTTGTTGGCGGTCGGCGACGTCGACCTGATCTGAGTGGCAGATTGAGGCGGGTAACCAATGGCCAAATGATCGGATCTAGCTGACATTATCAATTATCTAGGCCGGACCTCATCAGACAAATCTGCAGGATTCGATTTTCGTCGTGGATGGCAAGGCTGGAAACGGATGATGTTCTCCCGGGCGGCAGTGTACATGCGCGGACGAGAATCAGAGCCAAGGAAATGTGAGCAAGCTGGACAAGACGATGGCCTTGTTGCTTTCAGTCGGACGATTCGAGTTCGGCAAAGGGGGGCCGACAGGGCGTAGCGGTGCGTCAGTTCCTCGAGGTGCCTTATAGAGAGAGCGAGTATTTGCGAAATATCCGACCGAGGTCTCCAACCTGTCCTGTATGAGGATGAGGAGCAACCGGTGGCCAGAATGAGTTGACGAGGGCGCAAACCGGGGGGAATGACTCGCTTGGGAGGAAATTTGCTGAAGGAGTGTTCGTCGAAGGGGTCGGAAAAGGGGATTTTGTGCGTCTTCCAGTTATTACAATGCAGGCCAGTCCGGACAGTCGATTGTTGCGAGACTGCTGATGGGCTGTCGAGAAAATAAAAAGGAAGGTTCGACGTCGGTCGGGCTTGAGTTGAGGTCAAGGAATGTCGGGGGGACAGGGTGTTGTGGTGTGGGCTCTGGACAACTTGGGGCGCTGGGGGGATGGAAAGATTTCTCCTTCGTCACTCGGTAGCCGTTGTGTTCGCGTAGCGGTAGCGGTGGGCAGTGTTGAATGTGGGTGCTACGATACGAAGCGACGCAGTGCGGTGCGTTTGCGGAGCGTTACGTAGCGATGCAATGCGGGAGGTATCGTCTGGACGATTTTCGGACCAGATTCCACAAGACCTTTTTTCCCTTCCAGACAAGCACACACACACACAAACAACAACAGACACACTCTCTCGACCGAAGGTAATCGCAGGCTGGATGGCGAGCAGAGTAGTCGATGGCCGAAGCTAGACTTGGCTGTCTTTGTCCTCCTACTAGTGGTTTCTTTTTTGCGGCGCGGCGACACAAAAAAAGAGAGAGAGGAAGGAAACAAAAGTAAACGATTTCAATATACAGACTTCATTAGTGTAGGTTCGATGAGGCCTGGAGAAGGGGACAGAGGGGGTTGGAGAGATATTGAAAGATGGGCGTTGGGAGCGGGAAAAGATGGGTAGAAGAGGGAGGGGGAAGATGAGGTTTGTGGTTTGGCAGAACGGTGTGATGGGACCCTGAGCAAGTACCACGACCAGGCCAGGAGAAGGACTTGTAAAAGAATAGCGCGAGTTTTGGAGTGAGTGTCTGGCCTGTTTAGGACACCTCAGTCAAGCATGGCGAGGCGCGGTAAACGTTTAGGGGGGGGGGGGGGGGGGGGGGGGGGGGGGGGGGGGGGGGGGGGGGGGGGGGGGAGGGGGGAGATGGAGGGTGGGGGGAGACGTGGAAGGGGTAAGTACTCATACATAGTCCGTAAACACGTTGGATACCTCATACGTACATGACAATTGTCGAGATGCAAGTGCCTTCCTTGCCCTCTGCTTTGTCTGACGGGAAAGATACGCTGAGTATCCGCATCACCGTATCGGCGGAGGCACGGTCGAGCAGTAAGGTGCCCACCTGAGATGGTCAAGTACCGTGCCTACTTCAATCACCCTTAGACGACGTCAAGTATAAGCAACCGCCTTGCTACCTTATTAGTAGGGCAGATGTCGAGTCGACTGCCGACTGTAGGCAAGGTACCTTACCTGAGCTACCTACCTAGCTAAGATAGGTAAGAACCTGTTGTATGCAGAACAAGCAGTAGGCTGGTCAATGATGGGAGGAGCGAAGCGGCGGCAGCAATGCAGTGCGGTGTACGGAGTAGTGCATACGGGATCCAATGCAGCTCTGTCACCTCATCGCGTCAGGCATTGAAGTAGAGTGCGAAAGTCACCTCAAGTAAGTAGGCACGGCGTATGAAGTAGAGGCAAGGTGAGGCAATGTATCCGTTCCTGGTCCAGGAACTCCAGGCCAGAGCAGTCACGACCAGACCATCACAAAGCAAAGCCGATGGAATGGGCCTTTGTACGTGCGTCAAGCTGGCTCACACGATACAGGTACACTATCCGTACAGAGATGGGCTGTCCAGCATCGTGGCATACACTTGGCATCGTCCAGGGCAGATCAAGTTTCCGGGTGGAGAGGATACATCACTCTACGGGGAACCGGCACCGTCATCTGCGAGTCCGCTGGCGTGGCAGGTACAATCGCGTTCCATGCCGCTCCCCTGTTGCTTCCTCCTGCTGGACAGGCACCAGTGACCAGGCTTGCCAGGCAGGGCAAGGACTGGCTGACACACCACGACATCGTCCATAGCGGGGCTAAGCGGAGGGTTGAGGTCAGTGTGAAACGGCAGCCGATCGACCGCACCTGAGCGCAATTTAGGGGCGGCCACTTACACCTGCCTGCTATACTATGTACAATACTTACTTGTAAGGGCCAAGGTAAGGTACTGACTGACGTGACCTACCACCCAAGGGAAAAGTAGGCATTGACAGCGCTGGACGGCTTATCAACATTGGAGGCACACTTCTGCCGGACCAGATATGTCATTCTATCCCTTACTGCCCTGGATACAATGTAATGGGCAGGCGCTGGAATGCCCATCTGTATTCTGACGCCGTTCATTGTCACCTCCATTCCTTCCGTCGTCCTTCCTTCACTTCTCCGCCAGGTGGGGTACGGTCCGTATGGATCCGGGACTGTGCGGTTAGGTAGGGACGAGCCCGTCTGACCAATGGACGGGAAGGGCTGGCTCGGGTACCTCGCCTGGTCTACACCGGCCCACCACGTAGCACACAACGTGCCCACTGACTGTACTTGGCACTACAAGTACCTGCGTGCCTTGCGTGCCTAGGTAGGTACGCACCTTGCACCTCAAGGTCGGTACCTAAGGCACGTACTTTTAGTGCACTGTACGTCCACTCTCCACACTTTCCAACTTTGCACCTTCCTCATGTCCAGGTAAGTTACAATATAGCGCCCGACAACAGGAAGCAGGGCAGAAAAAAACAGAGCAAGGCAGGGAAGGGGAGGTTATCATGGAAGGGGCTGTGTCCACGGCCGCGCAACATTCAGACTCAGACCATCTGTCCCAAACTGCCCATGGAAGCAACCATGGTAAGTAGGCGAAACTGCTGGACATGCTAGCCAACTTCGTGAGTTTGCAAAAGCGGGAAACGGTCCAGGCCTAGGTCGTCTACCTCCGACATTTTCTTTGCTACCCAAGACGCTAACCTGACGAGAGACGCCAATTACCTACCCTCAAATCCGTGGAGGCACTGCGCTGCACCGGCTTACCCCGGATCGTCGTCAAGGGACCTTCCATTCCTCAATGCCTCAAAGTTGCTCAACCTCCGAATCCAAAGTCTGAGCGTCGCCTTCTCCGGCCGTCAATCGACACAACAAGAAAAGACAGGCAGCCCTATAACCATGCCCTATAACCATGGAACCGGAACCCAGCCACTTTCCTTCATACCGTCTGCCGCGCGGACTCTACATAATTAGTATGTGCAATGTATCCGTATGGTATGCACCGGAGCAAGGTACAGACGATCCTCTTCGCATGCGAATGAATACACTCGGCAGCCAAAACTGCGATGCAACCCTGGGGCCTGCCATTGAAAGCGGTGCCATCTCTGTTAAGAGGCCCCATCCCTTCTTTCCACCGTCCCTTCGTTCGCCCCTAATCTGTGGCAACGGACCGCCGCTTTGGACAACAGATTTCAACCTGCCCATCGTCCATTAGTTCTTCGGCCTCACCAGGATAGTCCACGAATCCCCGATCCTCTTCTGTCGCCGTCACCACCGCCTCATCTTTCATCATGTTGATTAGCCGGCCGGAATATCCACCGTCTGGAATAATAAGGGTCCCACCTGTCAGTCCGCCCAGGATGGGGGCGCGTTGACTTGACCGTGGCACGTTTCCATTTACGGCGACGAACCACCATCCACCACCACACCGTTTCGTCGGGGCCAAATCTCCAGCATATCAACGCAGATATGCAGCACACCACCTCGACGAGCCACCTACTACGTATGGTCGCACCACGAATACCAGCCCTTGTTCTGTGTATTCGCAAAACAGAACGTTGTGGAGCCTGCTGCGATACACAAGCTTTGGTCAGCCACAACGGTTTGACAGCCATTTCTGATAAATACAGAAGGGTATGATAACGAAGGCTTCGCAAA
This sequence comes from Colletotrichum lindemuthianum, assembly GCA_001693025.2. Classification (NCBI taxonomy): domain Eukaryota; kingdom Fungi; phylum Ascomycota; class Sordariomycetes; order Glomerellales; family Glomerellaceae; genus Colletotrichum; species Colletotrichum lindemuthianum. The sequence goes on along the minus strand of MASP02000038.1, from coordinate 54,725 downwards.
TCAGCCTCATGCAGGAGTCCCAAGGAAAGGCAACGACAAATCTGGATTTTCGTAATGTGCGGGTACTACTTATCACGTTGCTGTACCCTGAACCTACATCATCCCTAGCATGGCAGTTGGCGACTTTTGTCGTGTGTAGAGGGGCGGTGGCATGTCGTCACGGCCATTTAACCCGGGGTAAGATCCAGCAGTGACACGAAGCAGATGGCTCTACACCTGTGAAATGCTGTCAGAACTTCGAGCTGCTGTTAAGCGTCGAGTGACAGGAGTCATCGATAGTGCCAGTGCCGGCTTGAGACTAAGGCAGGCCGGAGATTGATTCTGGCAGGCTCTGTGCTTTCTTCCGTCTACTTGGTTCTCAGGGGTTCAACGAGCTGGCCTACGCTATCAGATCAGGAGCCAGTTCAGATGCTCGTGGCCACCACTTCGGGACTTGGCGACGCGAAGGAAGAGTTGAGTCAACGCGCTGCAACAAGAGCCGGTGCGAAAGTCGCACTCGCTCTGTGTGGTGAAAATGGCCAGGGCAAAACTTCGCTGTCCCTCACTGACTCAAACGCACCTGAACCCACAACAGACTTTTTGCCTCGGAATGAATAATCAGGGGACGGCATCAAGCCCTGAACTGTCAACGAATCTTGCAAGCTGTGTGCGTCCCGACTGGACCGCTGCCATCAACAGCCAAGGACCAGCCTGAGCCAGTCTCGCCCAAGGCCACGGCTACTTGACAAAAACGTCGTGGAGACAGATGCTGGTAATTTATGCTCACAACTGAGCCCTCTCCAATCACAAACTCGGACGACTCTTGTCAGAAGATCTGCTTAAAGTTCTGAAACACGGTCTTTGGCTACGTTCCCCGTCCCCTTCGTTTTAGATCCACCACCGCAATGTGCTATACACACACCTTGGACATCCAACATCTGCCGCCGCCAACCGCTGGCTCTTGACAGCCTCATGGTGTGGTTTTCAAAAGGCACTGCTACAGCGAGGAAGTTGTCACGCCTGCGCGAACCTGAAGCTCACAACTCTTCCTATAGTTTCGAAGCATCGTCTGCGGCCCCGCCGTTCGGCAATGGCGTGGTTTTCCCGACATAATATAGACGAGCTTTGTCCGGAGACTTTCAGGCTGGCACAACCTGGAACCGCTTAATTTTGAGCAGACTTTGAAGATCATCGACTCGATGTGTGAAAAGAAAACCCCGTGGCCCGTCTTCGTCCCACGGAGGCTAGTAACCCGACCATGTTCTTCCGTTGCGGTTGGCAGGGCTGTCGCCCGTATCCTCGTTTTCGCAACCTCTGCGACTCTGCGAGTCTGGACGTCTTCGAATGCCAGTTCGCAATAGACACCTGCCATCGCAGCTCTTGACTCGCATCTTTCGTCAGGACTCAACGTCAACAGCAGCCCATTCAAGCATGCCGATGAGAGATTTCTCCCCTACGCGTGCGCCATGCCGTTTCATCACCCCTTGTTCAGCATCGCTCTCCACAGTCTCGCGTCGATGCTTCCCGCCTGCGGCTCAAAGAGCAAGGGTGCATCCTCCTCGCTCGTGTATGTAGGGGGTCACTTGTCCTCTTTTCAAAGCAATACATCGGATTACATCCCCTTTTCTCGTCCCAGGTTCAGGACGGAACGCACTCGTACTGCACTGCACTGCAATACACACACGTGCAACACGACACGGACATTTTCCGGCTTCAAGCCTTCGACACTGTTCCGCGGCTTCCGCCGAAACTGGTGCCAGAGCCTTCTTCCGCCACGTCCGCCATGCCCATGACGTGTTCCGCCGCGCAGTATTCAATGCATTTGCATCCGCGGCATGATCGGTCGGCCTGCACTGCACCGCTAATAGCATCGTCAACGCCTCACCGCCATGCCATCGACAACCCGCTATTACCGCACGAAGCTCATCCCGGCCCGGAGGATACGCTGGGAAAAGCCGCAGTCGGTTCGGGACCTGATTGGTGACTGGCTCTCATTTGTCGCTTAATGCACCGCGGCCCTGACCTGGGGATTGGGGGGCGGCGCAGTCCACACTACAAAGAGTGGCCCCGAGATCCCTTGATTGGCCTGTCTCAAGGCCCTACTTGTGTTACGGAGTACTATGTATTCACAATACGCAGTATATTTCAAGACTGGGCAACCTCCCCGTCATGGGCCCCATTCCTTCCCCAACCCGGACGATCACCGGGTCGCGACGGTAAAAATAGCATCACACATACAGCTTTAGCTCCTACCCGTGTGCTGGATATTCAAACTTCACACTTTTTCATCTCGAAAGAAACCAACATAGAAACCAAACCGAACAGCAGGCAGCCAGTCTTGCCACATCTGCCTCGTGTTTAACTAACGACCCAGTCTGAACAGGAGAAACTAAACAGTCGACAGGCGCTACGAGACTTTGTGGGCAACTACTGGGTCAAAAGGCCGCCAACAACTCAGGTTGAAACGTCATTGAGTGTCCGGGGTAAACTGCGTGGCCATGTCCGGAGCTCTACGGATATATTGGTCTCGAAATAATCATGAGCCCAGACCCGATGAGACTACACTCGGTGCTTCAGATATCTTGCCTCAACTTTGTGGATGACTGCCGCGATGCCACCCGTTTTGCTGAAGTATTGTGTGATTCAATCGCTCCACATATACACTCGCTACTCTATGGTACGTGAAGTTGAAGCTCGATTGAGAGATGTGTGCAAGTTATCGGATAGTTGCTCTTCAAAGCAACCCATACGTAAGTTACCAACAATCACCAAACTACCGGCATCCTGCAGCCACATCTCGACTGAATCAGGCGCCCTTTGGACCCGAAGATGTGGTCCAGTGCCACGTTCAGCAATCTCAAGCTTGATGCTCTTTCTTTCTCCTTCCGGAAAAGTTAGCCGTCAACCTACTTTGATAAAATCTGATGACCATCTTGATGATAGTCTTCTTCCCAGAGTCATGGCTTGAAGCCCTGTGCCGCGTGCTGCATGTGTCGCTTTCAGACGCAGTAATCAAGGCGAGGCAGTTCATGTCATGTGAAGAAACACTCGGGCTGTCTTTTGGTGCCTGCGGCTAGGTGGTCTTTGCCGCGACTTCTCGGGGTGATGCAGTAAGTAGCCAGGGCCGAGAGTGGTTTTCCAAGAGGTATATCCTCAGGAGTACGCGGAAGGATGTAGGAGGCTCTGTTTTATTTTTTTACTTTCTCGCATGTTCAGCAAGATCAGCAATGTTTGTCTCCAAAATAGCGGTTTTTTTTTTTTCTTCTTGGCCTCAGCCTGACCCATTGGGAAGAATATGTCACGGTGTCAAGGAACAAAATACAGAGTGATGGAGAGACCGCGAGGGAGGCTGTCCCGTCGCCGCATAGGCATAATGGTCTGGCTACCGACAAAAAAAAACCCCCAAAAGAAAACTCACCGCCACGTCTCATCGTCAGGCCCCCGGGTCTTTATCTAAAGTCTATTCCGTCGCGGTCAAGACCTGTGCTTCTTGTGCGTAGTCAACACACCAAGTGTTCCTCGTAAAACGCCGATGCATCTTTCGGCTCATATCTCGCAACTCGAGAATGCCATGTAATGTATCAGCTCAGCCGAGCTGACAATCGACGAAGAAATGCCAACTTGGTTTGCTCTTTTCCAAGGTTTCAGGTTCTGGCGTCAAACGTGCAATTGTGTCACGGCCACTCAACACTGTCCACAGCGGCTGGAACCTACTCCCGGAGGGTCTCGGCCATCCCGGATCATCATGTCATCCTCAGGCTCGGAGCCTGTCTCAACTTATCAACTATCAATTTTGAACAATGAACTGAACTGATCTTACTGTTGCACAAACTCATGTCAGACAGGGCACCATCATAGTTCACATTAACCAAGCCAATGTATGTTCAACGTATTCTTTTGAACTTGTCAAGTTCTAAACCTGTATGCTACAACCCTTTATCCCCAAACACCTATGCTTTTTAATGACTAATTCCTATATTACCCATGAATCCCGTAATCATTCTTCGTGAATCATCTCCTCCTGTATCCATTACACACTTCTCATCCCTGATTAATCGTAAATGTCTTCATCCATCTCGTCGGCAACCAACTCGTCAACGGCATCATCCTCGTCCATGTCGTCGTCGTCCGTGTTGAGCTCGCTGTCTTGGTGGTTGGGCAGCACCGTGATCCTGCCGTTGATGAGCTCGACGCGGGCATTCTCCCCGTCGCGGACGTTGCCGCGGAGGATGAGGATGGCGAGCTTGTTGAGCACCTCCTTCTCGATCAGGCGAGACAAGGGGCGGGCACCATAGGCGGGCGAGTAGCCGGCGTTGCCAAGGTAGTCCTTGGCCTCCTCCGACACGTCAATGTAGACCTTGCGACCGTTGCCCTCCAGCCGCTTCTGGATTTCCAAGAGACGAATGTCGACAATCTTGCGGATCTCGCGGCGGGTGAGGCGGTTGAAGATGACGGTGGAGTTGATGCGGTTGAGGAACTCGGGCAGGAACCAGTTGCGCAGGGCGTTCATGACGAGCTCGCGCGTGGTGGCGTCGACCTTGCCCTCGCGGTTGGTGGACTTGGTGAGGTACTCTGCACCCAAGTTGGAGGTCATGACCACGATGCAGTTCTTGGCGTCCACCACACGGCCTTGGCCGTCGGTGATGCGGCCATCGTCCATGAGCTGCAGGAGAACGGTGAGGACTTCCTTGGCGGCCTTCTCCACCTCGTCGAAGAGCAGGATAGAGAAGGGCTTGCGGCGGAGAGCTTCGGTGAGCTGTCCACCGGCATCGTGGCCGACGTATCCGGGCGGGGCACCAATCATCCTGCTGAGAGCGTGGCGCTCCTGATACTCGGACATGTCGAAGCGAATCATGGCCTTGGAGTCGTCGAAGAGGAACTCGGCGAGGGCCTTTGTCAAGAGAGTCTTACCGGTACCGGAGGGACCGCAGAACAGAAAGCTAGGCGGCTGGTTGGGATTGCTGAGACCAGACCGCTGCAGGCGGATGGCGTTGGAGACGGATTGGACAGCCTCCCTTTGACCGACGACGATCTTGCCGAGCTGCTTCTCCATGTGAATGAGCTTCTCCTTCTCGGTCGTCTTGAGGCGGGTGACGGGGATGCCGGTCCAGCGGGACACGATCTCGTTGATGTGGTCGGCGGTGACGACATCGGTGACCATGGCTCCGTGGTCCTGGCCGGTGGCGTTGAGAGCGGCATCGGCGGCGGCCTTCTTGGCCTCGAGTTCCTTGATGACTGCGCGCTGCTCGGGGATGGCGCCGTATTGAAGGTCGGCTGCCTTGGCGTGGTCGCCAGCGTTGGCAGCATCCTCGAGGCGCTTCTCCAGCTCGTCAAGCTTGAGCTTGGCGAGGTGAATCTGCTCGCCTCGCTTGATTTCGGAGAGGTACTTTTGGCGAAGGGGCTCAAGCTCCTCCTCGACGTTCTTGGCATCCTTCCTCGCCTGGACGAGACGAGTCTGGGAGGCCTCGTCCTTCTCCTTCTCCAAGGCTGCAATCTCAATCATGATCTGGCGCAGCTTGCGCTCCAAGGAGTCGATGATCTCTGGCTGAGACTCCCTAGCGACGCGGACGGCAGCGGCAGCTTCGTCGACCAGGTCGATAGCAGAGTCGGGAAGCCTGCGGGAGGTTAGATAGCGTCCCGCAAGGTTGGCGGAGGCCACGAGGGCGTTGTCGAGAATGGTGACGCGGTGGTGTCTGTCGTATCGCTCCTTGAGACCACGGAGGATGGAGATGGTCTCGGCGATGCTGGGCTCCTTGACAAGTACCTGCTGAAAGCGGCGCTCGAAAGCAGCGTCCTTCTCAACGTACTTGCGGTACTCAGCGAGGGTCGTCGCACCAATGCAGTGCAGCTGACCGCGAGCAAGCATGGGCTTGAGCAGGTTGGCAGCGTCCATGCCGCCCTCACCGGAGGAACCGGCACCCATGAGCAGGTGGATTTCGTCGACGAAGAGGACAATCATCTCCTTGGAGTTCTCAATCTCCTTGAGGACACCCTTCATCCTCTCCTCAAACTCTCCGCGGTACTTGCTTCCGGCCACCAATGCGCCGACGTCCAGGGACAACAGCTTGCAGGCCTTGAGGTTGTCGGGGACGTCGCGGTTGACGATGCGCTGGGCCAGGCCCTCGACGACGGTCGTCTTTCCTACACCTGGCTCACCGATGAGGACCGGGTTGTTCTTTGTCCTGCGGGAGAGAATGCGCACGACTCTGCGGATCTCCTCCTCTCGGCCGATAACCGGGTCGATCTTCTTGTCGCGGGCCAGGGACGTCATGTCAATGGTGAACTTGGCCAGGTTCTCATGCTCCTCCTCCGTGTCGGCGTTCTTGCTGTCCACCCGCTTGGTGCCGCGGATCTGCGAGACGGCGTCGTGCACCAGCTTTGCCTTGGGGACGTTGGCCTCGCGGAGGCATGTCTGAATGGTGTTGTCCTCTGCAAGAGCCTGGATGAGGTGGTCGACGGCGATGAAGGTGTCCTTTTGCGTCTTTTGCAGCTCCTGCGCCTTCCTCAGGACGGCGTGGAAGGTGGGCGCAACGGAGACCTGGTCCGGTGGTGGATCCTGGCTGGGCAGGCGGACGAGGGTCTTCTTGAGGGCTCTGTCGAAGAGTTGAGGATCACCATGGGCGCGCTCGACGACTTGTCTGAACATTGACGATGTTTGCGGTGGTGCGTTTTGTTGATCCTTTGACTGGTCGGCGGGAGGATCGAGCAGCGAGACTGCCAAATGAACGGGGAGCAGTTGTGAATGGGCGTACTGCTCAGCGAGGGCCATGGCGTCTTGGACGGCCTTCTCGCCTCTGTCGGTGAATTCCATTCTTGAATTCATGATGTCGGTTGTGGTGTGGTTGTGGTTGTGTGGCGAGTGTTGTGATTAAAGTCGCTTGGAGCTGTCGAAGTATGACGTATAAGAAGCTTAAAATGTGAAGCTTCGCGATGACGAAGTAATCACCAACTTGGGTATCTTGATCGTACTGTTTTGATTGTGGTGAGACAGGTGTTCGGGAACAGTTGGCAACAGCAAATTTATGCTCAAGAAGTGAAGCTCATCGACAGAACAAAGTGGGAAGTGGGCCAAGCGGAAGGACTGATCGCGCATCGTCTGGTAAGGCCGGGAGTCGTAGGGCAGCGACCAGAACCTGGTAGAAGTCGCGCGACGTCACTGGAATCAGAGCGCCCGAATCGCGGGGTCATTGGGCGTTGGCCCGCAGGAACCCCACATCTCTTATCTAACCAGGTAATCTATTCTTCCTTATCGATATGTTCATGTAGCCGTGACTGGATCAGCTGACCTTACGCACAAGCCACACTTCCAGCCACACTTCACGGCGCGACTTGGCCCAGAGCTCCGGGAAATTTTGCAAGGTTAGGTCAAGCTATCCCGAAGGCTAAGGGGGACGACGAAAGACGAAGACGAAGACGACACGCCGCCGCCGCCGCCGACGACGACGAGAAAGACGACGACGAAACGCCCTTCCGGCTCCCCCGAAGCGAACGGCGCAACGAAAGCACAGCCAAGATGAATTCGCTAGCGTTGAATCGTTTCCAAAAACTCTCCGTCGGCCTGTCGAAGATATGCACACGGCACGTCTCCGAGGCGATCCTGGCCAAGGCCAAACAATACCAGATGCCCCGCCGGCAATGGCCGAAATTTGAAGAAGCAAAGTTCGAGAAGGATCATGGCGAGGAGATTTGGGTCTACTGCCATGAGTTATCAGGACAGGTGGTCTACTCTTACACACCGGTCAAGGACTTTACGGTACGTTGCGGGAAACGCCTTGTGAAAAGGCCTCCAATTCCCCCATGGCATGCGTCGTGGATGGGGACAAAAAAAAAAACAAGGACACGATACACGCGGCTTTTGGAGGGGAAATTCCGAGAGGAACAGCACAGTCTCTGACTCTGAATGAGTAGCACAACGAACGCGCCGCACAACGCGCCCTCGCCCAGATCCCCTTCAACGGCAAAAAGGCGAAACCGGCAACGCTCCGCCCCGACTACTGGCACGCCCTCGCCCGGATCGAGGTCCCCCGGGGCGCCGGCGCGGCGGGCCAGTCCGTCTTCCAGAAACTCCGCGAGTTCAAGCGCATGCACGAACTCTGCTGGGGCGACGAGATCCTCTTCCGCGGCACCGAGACCGAGGTCCACCCGGAGGGCAACCCGAACGGCCCCAACAGGAAAATGGTGCGCAACCGACAGGAGCGCGCGAGGGCCCTCAACGACCAGCGCGCCAACGCCATCGCCGACTTGGCGGCCGTCCTCGCCGGCGCCGGCCGCGGCAACCGCCTCATCGTGAGCTGGCACGAGCGCCTCATGCTGCAGCAGGGCTGCCGGCTGCTCGGCCGCAAGTGGTCGGCCTACCCGCCCAAGACGGAGGCGACGGCCGAGTCCAGGCAATTGCTCGCCGAGGGCGAGTGGTGGGACCCGACGCCGGCGGAGCGGAGGGTGAAGGGCGCTGCCAAAGCGGCCAAGGCGGAGGGGTTTGTCGAGAACAAGGCAGAGGAGCAAGACACGACCCCCGTCCCGGTCAAGACGCTCAACGCCAGCGGCGAGGTCGAAATCGTCCAGTACCCGCGCTGCGAAACCCGCCCGTACACCTACACGGACCAGGCCGGCACCCTCCAAACGATCAACATCCCCATCCGCGGCAAGCACCGCCGCGTCAAGGTTCCCGACCTCGGCGGCGAGAACAAGATCGCCATCGTGCCCACGAACTGGTTCAACCCCCGCGACGAGCTGTTGCCCGTCCGCGTCTTCTGGGCCGTCGACACGGACCGCCTGTACGCTGAGAAGTGGTCCGGCAACGTCTCGCACGATTTGCTGGAGAAACACGTCAAGCTGGCAGAGGAGTACGACGGCGGCGTCGAGAGTTTCCTCGGCAAGAGGCCCCAGAAGAGGAGGAGGTCGATTGCGGAGAAAAAGGAGACGTATAAGCCCAGCTACGCGATCAAGGAGTAGTAGGAAGGCTGAGGATATTTTTCCCAGTGGGTATGGGTTGTGGAATGTCGCGGGGATAGCTGTACATTGTAAAAAAAGAGGACGTCGTCAACTGTCTTGATTTCCCCCTTCTAGTTCTAGTAGCCTTCCACAACCCGATATGGAGATGGCCGGGTTGTGTGCTTTGCTGCCAATGTAGACTATACTGTAACAACAACGGCTGCATGAAGAAAAAAATTACATCAAGAGACCCAAAAAAACAGCCTCCCTGAGAGCAGAGCAGAGCAGATCCGATTCCTTTCACTCTGAATATCGTAGTAACCCTTTGTATCCTTGGTACCCCAAAAAGAAAAAACCTTCATGACAGGGTTCATCTTTTTTTGTCATCAACATCGTTAAGAGTGGCTGGTACACTCGGCAAGCAAATATCTAAATCCTGATGGCGAACTTCTTGAGATACTCGTAGTCCTTCACGTTGGCGTCGACGCAGGCGCGGATCTCCTTGAGACCTTTCTCGCCAAACTTGGCCTTCCAGTCGGCCTCTTCCGACTCGCGGGTGATGACCTTTTTCTCGCGGGGTATTAGCATTGTGCGTAGTGTCACAACGACCACGGGGCGCCGTTCCCTAAGCTTTGCCCCCTCGACTCCAGACCAGGCAAACCACGAACGGCAGTGATGAGAGGAGAGAGAGAAAGGGAGGGACAGGATGCTTCGGGCAGAGGCAGCCCGCGTAGTAAGAATTTGGGGGACTCACATGGGCCTTGTTACGAGGCTTCAAAGAAGTGCTGCAGAGGGCGTCCTCGTGGAACCCGGTCCATTTCGCAAACTTTTCCTGGGCGATCTTGGTGTCCTCCTCACCCCAGTTGAGCATGTTGTCGGTGAAGTCGAGGCCGACGTGGTCGCAGTAGGCGCGGACGACGCTCTCCGGGTCATCGAGGAGGTCGTCGGCGTCAATGACCATGAGCTGGCTTTCGTCGACGATGCGCTCCTTGATGAGGAAGTCAAAGAGGCAGCGGAGCTCTTCGTAGCCCGCCTCACTGGGCATGAAGTTGTAAAAGCCTGTCATCTCGTCCAGGGGCGGGACGGTGCAGCGGTAGTAGGACGGGATGGAGCGGCGCGGGTGACGAATCAGAAAGGTCCACTGGAACTTGCGCAGAGTGTCGATTGGCAGCACCGTCGGGTTGCCAGGCTCGGCGGACGGGCCGGCGGACTCGGCGACGGCGGCCTTGCCTCCATTGGGAGGAACCAGGTACTGCGCCATATCCTTGACGAAAATGCGCTTGTTGTCCTGCGTCAGGTCAGCATATTGCATATTTATGCCTTGTGCTTGCGACAATTCGCGGTGCAGTGTTGTCATTTGTTGGCATGGAAGGTACAAAACAGATAGCAAAGGTAAGGGGGCCGCTGGAAGCTGATGTACGACACAGGCGACTGCGCAGTATTAGGAGCTTCCCCGGTCGCTCCACAGACACGCAGTGGCCGACGCATTTTCAGCTTGATTCAATTGGGAATTTCGAGAAGCTCTGTCTCAAAGTGCGGACAACCCCCAAAGATGAAAATCGCATTTGTTTTCAGTGGGGGCTGGTAAGTGATGAATTGCCGGTGGCGAAGTGCTGGGGAGGTGCAAAGTGCGAGGTTGCCAGAAGCTCTGCAACTGGTACAGGGGGCTTTCGGGGGGCTGACTGCTGGCGACCGCAGACGTAACAGAAGGGCAAAGCACACGACCACCACACAACGTACCTGTTTACCAGCGTCCTCGATCTGCTTCAGGACATCGGCGTAGGTGGTTTTGGAGAAGCCAGACTTTTCTCTGCCGTCGGCGTCATTCTCGAATCGCTCACCGATCCTCTCGGGACCGTAGTAGAATGCATCGCCAAACGGCTCATGAACACATGCCAGCTTGTCGCGGCGGGCCATGAACACCTGCAAACAAAGGACGCACGCCGATTGTCAGCCGAAGCTCTTCTCGACGAGATGGTACACCTTGTCATCCGTTCCGGGGCCGTGGGAACGAGACAGGGAGCGGCACGCGGTGCGTTGCGGCGCGGTGCGGCGGTACGAGCAGGTCGGTCATCATGTTTGAGACTCAACACCATTCGCCCACGATTCAGGACCCTGAACCTTGTTCGCCTGCTGGGCCGGGCAATTGCGTGCTCGCTTGTCCTGTCTCGAAGCGCCGTACATGGTAAACGGCACAGCTTTAGGGAGGAACTCACCCTCTCAAAGGCTGTAGAGCAGGCCCGGGGGTGGGTCGCACAGAAGATTGGCTTCGAAGGCGTGATGGCCATGATGAAGCACCTCACGGCGAAGATGGGGAATTCGCTATGGGAATTGGATTAAATGGGATGCCCAGGACTGAGCTCGTGCGGGACAGGGGGATCCGGGTTGCAGAGCTTCTTGCAGCTACTGCGAACTGTCGTAATAGCAAACAGGGAGTTTTAATCAAGCTGGTTGGCTGGTGGTTTCGAGAAGCTCTTGCTGCAGAGGCTGAACAAAAAATGAAGATGGTGGGAGCAATCGTCAATGTCGACAGAACAAGGAATCGATGGCGGAATCGAGGAGGTGGAAGAGGAGATGGGAGGAAGGAAGCATGTGCGGACTTGGGCTAGAAATTGTCCAAGAGCTTCCTCCTACCTTCAACCTTTTGGAACCGGTCGCCCTCAGCTTCTTACCCGAAAGCTCTGCAACTCCCACGCTCCCACGCTCCCACGCTCCCACGCTCCCACGCTCCCACGCTCCCACGCTCCCACTTCCGCGCCGACGGCCCAGTCACGGTCACTTCTCGCCTTCAGACATGCGCCAGTATACATGTACAAGGTCTTCACAGCTTCACGCGCTCTTTTCCTGGACGTCCCGACTGCCTTAACCGACAGCCGGGCGTGGGCGTGGGCGTGGGCGTGGACAAGGAAGTAGCTACGTATACTCTGCAGACGACAGGATCATGGCCCGTGATTCTAGTACAGGAGTACGTATACGCAGCATTTCTGCGTAGGTAAGGTATCAAGCGTGGTAGTCAAAGGGCACTTGGTGCATCTGGCCACAGATCATGGACCGCACCACCCCTCTTTCAGACGACACCGATTCCCACTCCATCCACTCTCTCTCTCTACAGTGGTTTTGTGTCTGCAAGTCACTGGAGCGATCTGGAGTAAGTAACCAGGTCGGGAGTGCGAAGGCAAGACGGAAGTACCGAGTCGATGTGCGAAGGCGAGAGTTGTGGCGACCAGCAAGTCGACGAGGTACATGTCTGAAAGACCAGATGGCCCAGGACTGGTACGCATCTGTGTACTTTTTTCCCTTCGTTGGAAGAGAAAAAGACGCCCGTCTCTCCTCCCATGAAAGAAACCTCGTCTTGCTATGCGCACTACACGTCATAGCACCAGGACCTGAGCTGACACAGTCCAATTGCACCTCTGCGCGTCTGCGCCTGGCAGCACTAGCAACGTTGCCGAGTGTTGCGAGCCCGCTTTTGTCGACTGGGAATTGCGGTTGGAAAAACTCTGTGCTACTGACTTCTGCCATCAGGCCGGGAAAGAGGGAAGAGATTTTGAAGGGCCCAGACCAGCAGTCAGCAAAAGATGGCAAGGGCAAAAAAAAGTATGGTAATTGCGGAAATCGCGTGGAGACGTTGGCCAGGAACTTGACCGGGAATCGCTGATTCTCATCGTCACATCTGGCGATGGGGTCTACTTTTCCCACTGGCTAAGGAATCAATGCAGACATTCCGCGGCGGAACGTGTCCACGAGTGGGGACGAGACTCCAGCACATTACTTCAACAAAACTCCAAAACGCAGCATTCGAATGCAGCCCGTTTTCCTGCATTGACATGGCCAGGAGACGGAAGAAAACAGAGGAAAAGAGAGACAGAGGGAGGGGTTGATGCCCGCAATAGTCACGGCACAGCCTCGGCGAATGCAGCCTAATCAACAACAGAGAAAACCAAAACAAAACTGCTCGGCTGTACTTGGATTTCTGGAGCCAGCTTTTGGCTGAGGTCCGCAAGCAAGACAAGTAGTCATCCTCGCCGCCAGGGTCTCTGGGTATGTGGATTCCGTATGCTCTGCAGCGACTGTACTCCGTAATAGGGACGTAATGGGCGTGGAGTGGTCGACCCACTATGAAGACATGCGCCCACAGCTCATCCTTCTGACGACGAAGACGACGACGACAAAAATAGCCACCACGACAGCATCAAAGCCAGAACAGAGAAAGACGAGCGAAAAAAAAAAACCATGGCATACACCACCACAATGGGGTTCAGCGTGACCGCCAGCCACGTTGGCAAAAGGTCAACAACACTTGCAGAGCTTCTGCAGAAGCTCTGCAACCCCCTCTCAGCCATCCCGCGCTAAGGTTGCAGAGCTTCACCCCTCTCCGACTTGCCTTGCAGAGCTTCTGGCGGCAAGTCGAAACTCTACTCGCCCGATAATTAGCAGCAGACCCGACTAAATGACCGCCTGCCTTGACGCAACTCTTCTGGGGTTTGCGCGAGTAGAGCCGGTCGTGCTTTTCCATCTGGCCTTTCCGGCTGGATACCTTTACCATGTGGAATGAGACGGCCCTATTTGCGTCCGTCGGTGTGGGTAGACTTGTTGTGAGACATGTAGGCACGCGACCAGCTGCTGATCGTCTTGCGATACCATCACATGGAGGTAGGTCATAGACTCTAGACCGTAGACTGCCGGCTAGCCTAGCACCCGTTACTCATCACTGCCGACCGTCTCCACGTCTCGTCAGAAAGCTCGAGAAACACCGAGTCGACAAGGCAGCTCAAAATTCACGATTTCCCGGATCAGGTCGTCGGACACGTTTCGCGACGCCGTGGCCAGCTTTCACGACAAAGCCACCACTCGGCGCAGACCACGGAGAAGCCCGAAAATTGACGAGAAAACTCTTCGGTATCTCCTTCGTGGAGAACAGGGTACGATGAGGGCCCTAGAGCAGGAAACCTCTCTGGTGCCTCCATCACGGAACCAGGGGTTCACGACAAGAGAAGAAAGAAAAGACCTCGGAAGACGAGACCAGATCCGAATCAAAGATAATGAACTTCCACCGCGGCAGTCGCTGGGTCGGCGTTTCCGTCACCCAAGAAGCGGAAAGGAGCCGGGTGGCATATTGCCTACAAGGTCCAACTTGAAAGGATTTGCCTCTTTTGCTCGAATATACGTTAGCTGCGATGTCGTCAGCCAGTCCAGACCTGTTCCGGTCCAATAGAGAGAGTCGCATTTGTGCCCTCCGTGCCACCCGTGCCCCCCCAGCCCATCGTGCCAGCGGCAGGCAGAGGAAACTTTCACCTACACTGTAGCAGTAGCCCTGGAGCATGTTCACTTCTCTCGAGCTCGAGGGGGTTGATTGGGTAGAGGACCAAGACCCGTCGAGCATTACCAGATCGATAGCCACATACACCCACTTCCCAAACATCCCACCCTGGGCTGGATTCTGCTCGTGGAGGCAGTTCTGCTGCACGAAGAGACTTTTTTTCCCTCTTGTCCCGCTCAACGACAAGTGAGATGGTAGAGGTGCAAGGGGAAGGGGGGAAAGGCGCAAGCGAGAGCGGGAAAGGGAAAAGGGTACACAAAAAGAGACCCCATGGTTGTTGGTTTGTTCTGAACAGCGTTAGGTATTCCTCATCGTCACGACCGCTGGTCCTCCCAGCTGCCCAGCCACCGCCAGCGTTCCGCCACCTCGGCCACCCCTTCCAGCGCGCCCCTGACCCTCCCCTCGGGATCCTGCAACCTGTGCCCCTCAAACTCGACGAAGAAGACGTAGTTGAACGGCGCCGTGAGGCTCGGCCTGCTGTTGATGCTCGTGAGGTTGAGCCCAAACTTGCGGAAACACTCGAGCACGCCGGCCAGCACGCCGGGCGCCTCGTGCGGCACCGTGAACGACACTATGGACTTGGTCCTGCCCCTCTTGCGCCCGCAGTGATCCGGCAACGGCACCTCCCCCTCCGAGCCCGCCGGCGGCCCTCCCCCCCCGCCGCCGCCCCCGCCCTTGCGGATGATGAAGAAGCGCGTCGTGTTGTCCTCGCGGTCCTCGATGCTGCGCGCGAGCACGTCCATGCCGTGCATGCGGGCGGCGATCTCGCTCGAGATGGCGGCGCTCGTGCCCGACTCGTCCATGGCGACGAGCTCCGCGGCGCGGCTCGTCGAGCTGACGTCGATGGCCTCGATGCCCTTTAGGTACGTCTGCAGGAACGCCACGCACTGGCCCCACGCCTGCGGGTGCGAATACAGCCGCCGGACGTGCTTGAGGCTGCACAGCGGTTTGGCGCGCGGTTTGAGCGGGTTGGGGTCAGATGCCGTCGGCGTGCAGGCGCCAGAACCGGGTCCGGAGGACGGCGCTTCGTCGAGCGGCGGGCCTCCTTCGGGGGTACCGGTAGCGGCACCGGCACCGGGCGGACGGTGGCCGACGAGGAAGTGGTGCACGTCGAGGTAGATCTCGCCGCATACCGAAATGTCCGGGTACAGACCGTTGCGGTCGGCGAAGTTGTCGAGGGTGAATAGCACGGACCCGTTGGTTGAGTTTTCGACGGGCACGACGCCAAAGGCCACCTCGCCGGCTTGCACGACCTCGAAGACGTCTGAGAGGCCCGGTCAGGACTCGGTTCCGGTCGCGGCAAGGGTGGCGGGGGGGTAACGCGCAGACACGACGAGACAACAGACAACGGAGACGAAATGACGAAAACGACAAGACAGGGAGAGAGAGAGAGAGAGAGAGAGAGAGCGTGTGTGTATGAGTGAGAGAGAGAGAGAAGCACTCACCTGTGATGGTGACAACCGGCCGCAGGTCCCACTGACTCTCGGGGAAGGCGTGCAGAGTAGCCTGGGAAAGTAGGTTAGACGACAGCCCTTGGAACGTGCTACTGCTGTGCGAGGTGTGACATCAGGTGGTGTGATACCTGGTGAGTGTACGATGCCTGGGGGCCGAGGAAGCCCACCAGCGGCTTCACGCCATCGGCAATGTCGACCGGAACCTGAGACTTGTCACCCATGGCTTGCTCGGGCGCTCCTCTTTGGATGAATTGATTGCGGGAACACGTCGTGTTTGTTTCTCTTCGCCCGTCTGTCTATACGGTGGTGGCGGTCCCTTTCTTCACGATGGGGATAATGTTGACTTGTTCATCAAAAGAATAGCCGTGAAGCCCGAGAAATCGCAGAGCAGAGCAGAGCAGAGAGCGTCAAAGAGAAATCGAGAGAGAGCGAGAGAAAGAGAGCGAGAGGCACGCTCTACTGAAAAGTCCCGGGCGGCCGCGTTGAGGTGATACCGTCTACGGCCGATCGACTGCGCACGAACACACGCACACACAAAACGTTTCTCGTGATGATGTGAATACGAAGCTGCTTCATTTAACGACCCGTGTTGTCCCACTCGCAAAGCATTTGGCGTCCGGAGCGACGGATGATGCGTGGGTGCGAGATTGAGAGCAGAGCGTCCAGTAGCCGTATATCGGAGGTTTAGACGAACAGTGGGGCGCGTTTTCTTTATTTGTTATTTTTCAACCCTGTTTTTCTTTTTTTTTGTCTTTTTTTCTTTTCCTTTCGCCCCATGGCCCCACGCGGCTCCGCAGGCCGGGGCACTTCACGGCGCAAGAGCCCCAAGGCAATATTGGGCTATACCAAGTAATTATACTCGGTACCATATTGCAACCTCCATCATTCTTCTCTGCAGAAATGCAAGAAAAAAATGGGCAGGCTGCGGACTTGACTGAACGAAGCTTCATTCTTCGTTTCGGAACGTAATACAAATACGACAACTCTTGTTTTTCGCGAATCCCATCGGGATGATGCAGTGCGAGTGAACCAACCACCTTGGCTGGTTGCACTGCATGGCCACCGTTGCGGAGACGACGATCGACAAGCTTTGATCGAAGACAGTCCGACGACCCGACCCCCGACATCTCCAATAGGCCGTTTGCTGCCGCCATCCTTTGACATCGTTACGCTGCGTCGCCGAGACTTGTGTGCCCATGGGTACGTCAGCGATTCCGATCCATGGCCTCTTGTACTCGAGCTGCTGCTCCCCCAAGCCAGTCATCCCAGCACAGCGCCAACAGAATGCTGTCTCGCCAGACATCATCCGCGTCGCTTCCCGGAGGCAGCGGTCGTCCGTTGCCCACCTTGCCCATGATTCGGCCCCGGGGAAACAGCCTGTGCCATCGCCTAACGCCCTCTTGCCGAAACCCCATCCGCTCCGCTAAACGCACCGAGCCCCGGTTGCCGGGATGCGCGTGCGCCTGCCAGAGCACCTTGCGAATGCCGAATCCCCCTCCTTCGGTAGTCGCAAAGGCCTTGTGGAGCATCAGTCCGACAGCATTTGTCGTCACGTGCGTACGTTGATATACGGGAAAGATCATGATATACCCCACTTCAGTGCACATGTGCGCCTTGGAAGTGTTGGCGAATGAAATCCTGCCTGCCAGCTCTCCCTCGTCGTCCTCGGCAGACGCGGGCCGAGTCTTGTCGATGATGGCGAACGTGAACATACCCGGGTCGGCCTGCGATTCGCCCTCCACAAAGGTCTTCACAAAGTCTTCTACGTCCTTGTAGGGGCCCGACACGGTGTGCGCGTAGAGCTCGGGATGGCCAGACGTGGACTCGATATATTTTGCCGCATGACGGTCGGCCTATGTGCGGACTTCGATTGGTGAGATTCATCAGATGGCAGCATGTCAGCCGTACTCGAAACGGCGTGAGTTTCACCCTATCGTTGGCGACTTCTCCCAATGGGAAGCAGAAGTTGTGCGTAGTGTCCATGTAGGATCGCTCCTCAGAGGTTTTGTTAGAGGTTTGTGGGCTTGATCGTCCAGCGATAGTGTAAAGCAATCGCCAAGAGCAGCCGTCATGAAAGACTTGACCGATGATGACTGTGTTGACAATCTGGAGCAGTCCAAAGGAAAAGGCCTGCGCGAGCCGGAGCTGTGGGTGAGTCACAGCATTCTGCTACTGCCGAAAGTGGGTGTCATGACCGTCACCGGGCCGTCTGTCTGCTCCCGATCCTTGTCTCGAAGCGGTCATAGAAACGCCGACAACCGGCTGTGCGGGGACCGGCGGCCTGCCCGACAAGCCAAAGGTTGGTCCGCGAGCTACCGGGCACTGGCCGACGGTAACAGTAGATAGGACAATAGAATTGCCCCGAATCCCCCATGTGGGCATCCTAGTCTGCGTTTCTGGATGCATCCTGGCAGGGTGTTCGTCAATTCGTGTCCTCCAATTTCAACTAGACTTGGCCGCGCTGACTGGCGAAAAGCATCGTGAAATCTGGAGCCTTAGCCAGACGCGAGAGTTCCTGGCAACTCCAATTGCGAGGATCGGCTACATTCACCGGGTCGCAGGTCTTCACTCCGTAAGCTACTTGTCTTGACCTCGCTTTCGGCGACCAGCTCATCGGTTTGCCGACGGGTGTCCATCGGCGAGGAACGTCGCCAAAACAACGCGCGTCGCGACCTTGTCGTGTTTCAATTAACCTGACCGCTTTGTGCATGCAGTGTCGCACGACACGAGACTTTGCGAGAGAAAACGGACAGCAACAAGAGAACAGACAGGGTTCCTGTCCGTGAGTAGCCACGACGACGGCGCTGAGGTCACAGGTGCCAGCACGCCGGGATAGGCTTGTTGTTCCCACAAGCCGGTCTACCATGTACACAAATACTCATTCGTTTGCAGGGTGGCTTGGGACGATGGACTTGGGGCGCTGGACATGCAAGGAAGATCTTCCCAAGGTTTCATGTTTCAAGCTGGGCTGGCGCCCGCTTCCAACCAGGCCACGTTGGCCTCCATTAGCCTGACCAACTGACCGGATCTGGCGCTCCTCTGCAGATGGCAAGCTCTCTCGCTGGTCATGGACAGCCTAGCGTGAAACGAACAGGGGCTTTCACGGGACACTTTTGCGAATATCGTCGTCGCCGCCGAGAAGTCATCTTCCTCCGCCAGATCCGCCAAGGCGCTTTTTGTTTTTCGAGGCTTCCGCTCCTCCATGTCTTGGTCTTTCGGGTGGCGCTTCGGCGGCGATCAGGCCACAGGTCATCCATCTCCCATGCACCGGCTGTGTGTTGTTCTGTATTTCCCCACCGTCGATGCAGAGCAGAAAGCGATAACGTTGCAGTACCGGCATTGACGGCTGCAAATATGATGGAGTCGACAGCGTTGCAGCAGGAAACAATGCCACCGTATGTCGTCCACCACTCTAATCTTACTGTCCGTTGCATACGAGCTGCGGGAGAAGAAGATTCGTCATCAATAAAATTCCCGTAACCGAGTTCAGCTCTCTCTAATGTCCGTGTCCGCCGAGAGCCATTCTTCCAGAAGTTAAGGTGCCACAGGTTACATGGCGGCTTGTACGAACAAAAGTCAATAGACTGCTCCGAAAATGACACCAAGAGGTGATTGGCTCAGGCGAGGTTCGGGTCGTGTGAGAACGCTCTCCAAAAGCTGCAAGCCGGGATGATGCCACAAACTGACGATATCAGAAAGTGACGGTGAGCGCCTCCACACGGCCAAGTGGACGATGGTCTAAGCCGGTGTCGTCGTGTTAATTAATTTGACGACGCCAACGCCGAGAGTTTAGTATATAGAACGCGCCGACTTGTACACAGCTGTGGCCCCCAGTGCACACGATCGAGCCAACATGCCGACGTCTGGAGACCAGCCAAGGATGCGGACGGATACAATGCTCCAATGGCGAAAGCGACTGAGTAGTGGTGGTAGCTACGTGTACTCAGTAGACGTTGGCGCCCAGGAAACCAGGGATGGCATTGCGGCGGAGTGGGTGTCGAGATGTGCGACACGACTGGTTTCATCAGATCCAGCCCTGGAGTAACTGCAGACGCGGCAGCACCAATCATTACCAGACGCGTCTTCCGCCGCCCGTCCTTGCAGCCATGTGAATCCTACTCATGGGTGTCGTGAATTGTGCTCGGCGACAGTGCGTACGACCGATACCGTTTACAAAGGTCGGTGGCGAAATGCCCTTGAAAACCGGAAAAAACCCCCCTGGCAAAAGCAAGATCAGGCTTACGCAGTATGCTGAGGACGCTTGAACAAGATGATGAATGACGGGTTCGCTGGAGTCTGCTCCAGGTCCAAGGGACTGAGCAAATAAGCGTTTGTTGTCCTTGGAATAATGACCATGCTGTTCCCACTACTGTATATGACTGGTCGGCTCAGTGGAGGCGGTCACCCTGAGTACAGAGTGATCCGGGCGACGACAGAACGACCAGATACTGCGTCGCTTACACAGCACTGTGTACTGAGTATTGTTGCTTTCCTAGCTGCTGGTCTACGTGCCCCTGGCAGTGATGGAGACCTTGCTCCCAGGTAGCTGGATATGGCTGTGGGGAAGCTGGCGAGTGTCCGCTGGCAATGGGCCGTTGCACGTCAACATCTGAGCACAATCGGCCAGGCAGGCTGCTGCGTTGCAGCGGGAGGTGAGCCAAGGAAGGCACGGAGCATCGTGACCATGGCATGGCGTCGATTCACGGGATGTGTCGAGTGGGTAGGGTAGGCTGACGATGGGACGAGGGTTAGCTCACGAAATTAACGCACAGTACGTCGTCTTCGTGGCTCTCCGTGGTATGGCCGGAGCCGGCGTCGTATGTAGAACAAAGATTGATACTATCTTTGTCCACGTCGAGCAATGGCAGAGAAAGCCGGCGGAGCGTGGCTTACGCAATGGCCTCGGTGCGTCTTCATGGGAACAACAGCCCGAGGCGCAGAACAGGCGGCCTCACCATGAGAGGCGCCAGAAGCGATGGACTCTTCGAAAGGCGGAAAGCAACTGACGGGTGTAACCATTCGAGAAGACGCCGAGACGATCATCTCTCGGAATCGGCGTGTGGCGATCCATTAGCGCAGATGTAATGTTGTAATGGTGATGCTGTTTTGGGGCCAGCTTATCTTTCTTCCATATCGTATCCTTACCGGAGAGCGCCTCTTGGAACTATATCGCGGCGGATCAGCTGTAAGAAAGCAATATCGGAAATCTGGTATGGTTATCTGGAGCAGTCGGGGTCGGAGTGAGCGAGGCGAAAGATTGGAATGGCAGTGATTGGCGGACAGAAAGTGCAACGGTGCCTGGATGCATTGAGTTGAGCAAATTGCACGTTGAAGAATTCCGGTACGGTACGGCTGAGTAAGGGGCCTCAGAGAGGGAGGTACCTAATTAGGTACCTCAGGTAAGGTTCCTTCCACTCCTGCTGCTTTCTGGGTAGGAGCATCCGGAGACCTACCTACCTTCCACGTGCCCCTACACCACCCATTACTGACCACTTTGTCCAGCTGCTTACATAATGCACCTAAGGCAAGGTGGGGTGACCGACCTCTTGCATGTTGCCAACTCGACAGGCAACAGCAAGGCCATACGTACCTACTCACGCAGAACAAAGATACTTTTGGTTGGAACACTTCCCGCCCGCCTGTACCGAAAGTGATGTGTTGATGGGCAGCGGATCGCAGTGTTTCAAGTCAGAAAGGCGGAGATGAGACGAGACGGGACGTTCTCTCGTCACGCAGCGCCGTGCCAGCAGTGCAGTGCAGCGCGCTGTAGTCTGCTGCGCGGCACCTGTAAACCATCCAGTGCCTACCTACTGCGTAGAAGGACGCCGGTTAGTAGGCTGGACGGGGCTGCAGTGCGCTGCAGAGCCAAAGCATGCCCTGGGTGGGGATATGCTATGCACCCTGAGCCAGTTTCATCAAGCCGCCGTAGCTTTACCCTTGCTGCAGCTTCGCAACCTGACCCTTTTTTCCTGTCCTTCGCAGTGGTACTACCAAGGGAGCCGACAAGGGTTTGGATTAAGGGCCTCCTCCATGCTGCTCATCACGTCGTGAACGCGCGAAGGTCTCCCTGGACCGTGTGCCGTTTGGCCGTTCATTCGCCGCTGGGTCACCAGACGAGATCAAAGGAAATCCTCATCCAGAGTCCGAAGGAATCCCACAACCGTGAACTGAGGTGCCATTCACTGTCATCTTGGCCCACCTTGTACCCGGGCACAAGGCATGGACGGAACAAGGCATGACAAACCCGATATTGTCAGGTTCAACATTAACCCACCGAGGCCGACGGCGAAGGGGCGGGACAAGGACAACACGGCTGACAGAAGCCAGGAGAGTCAGTCAGTTCCATCTTGAGAGGACAGCTACCGTCTCCCTCGCAACACCTGCCTTGCGCCATGCGTGTTGTACGTGGTAGGAAGCATCGGAAAGTCTTTGCTTGTATCAAGATAAAATCATGTTAGGGAGGGGAAACGACGTCCAAGGACCGCTTTGGGGACAGTGCGGTTTATCGGGTTTGTAGGTTTGGTAGGAAGTTCCCGGCACCGTCAACAATACCACGCGTCGCCAGTTCTGCGTAATCATCGTGTTGGCTTGCTCTGTGGTAGTACCGTTGTTGCATTGAGGTGTTTTCTCCTTTCAAGGGCTGCTGCGACAGCACACAAAGGAAGCCATGGAAGCTTGTTGCTGGGCTTCGACCGATGAGGAACCTCCTCTACCTTACCTTACTTTGTACGCACCTCGGGTAAGGTACCTACCCAACGCAGTAGTGAGGTAGCCACCCTTACTATCGTACCTACCTAGGTACACCAGTTGTACCTCCAGGTCCTGCGAGATGCAGTACTTGGCTGGACCCCCTCTGACTTTGCGTAAGGTGCCCAATTGTGAAGTCGCCCTGCCGCTGCACGTAAGGTACTAGGTAGCTGGCGGCTGCCGATAGGTACCTGGCCTGAGGTGCCGCACCTCACACGAGGCTAGGTTCCATTCCTCTTTTCACCTCCTCCCTCCCCCCCAGACACGCCCCCGCCCTGTCGCTTCCCTGCACCTCCAAAATCCATCATTAACCCTTCTCTCCCTCCTCCTCTTCTTCTGTCAGGCCGAAGTACCCGTATTTCCACACACGTCTTCCTACTCCAACTTCACTTCTGCAGCAGCAGCAGAAACAGACCTTCGAGGTCCGTCACTTCGACGCCACTTCCACCAAGAATCCCAAAGCTCGGAAGACACTTCGAGTCGACATAGTCTACACTCCTCTCTAACATACGTCCCGACGCCTTGTTCCGTGTCGGCCACTCACTCCAAAGATTCCAGCCTCTCGTTCGGCGGGTCGCGATCCAGGAGACGCCGCTGAGACAACCCCGCGCCATACCACCACAAGAACACCGCACAACCACTCTTTCACCTTTGTCAATGAGCATCTGAGTCGCTCCAATCATTGAAGATGGCGATGCTGGCTCCCAAAACCGCCGCTTTCCCGGCGCCTTTGAGCACCTCCAATCCCATGGTGCCCACCGTGTCGACTGGCGTCGTTCCACCCTCGAGGCGAGCACCCTCCATTCCCAACCAAAACTCCACCTTCGCCAGCCCGACGGAGTCTGAGTTCTCCGAAAACGATGGACCCGACGCCGTGAAGAACTGGGATGAGGAAAAGGTCTGCGACTATTTGAGAAGTGTGAACTGTGGCGAGTACGAGAAGTTGTTTCGCAAGAACCACATCAACGGAGAGAACCTCCTCGAGCTCGATAAGGATGTTCTGAAAGAGATGGGAATTGAAAAGGTCGGTGACCGCGTACGCCTGTTCCTCGGCATCAAGAAATTGAGAACCAAGGCGTACGCGAACCAAAAGAAGCGGAATAGGGTACGCGTATAGGGAATCCCGTATCTGACAATGTCTAACGTACAGCAGGATTCTTTTGGCGGTCTCGAGCAGTACACACCTTCCTCGGGCGGATCACCACGTCCGTCGGCGTCGAGCGCACGCACTGCGCCCACGCCTTCCATGAACAAGCGTTATTCGAGGCAGTACGATACCCTGCCTATCGAGGCCTACTCGTCCTCCCGTCCCACCTCCCCGCTACCCGGCTCCGACTCAATCCGACCTCTGCGTCCCCGGTACGGCCAAAGTCCCGGCTATGTGAGTAACGCCGGGACCTCCGCTCCCCAAACCGGCCGATTGGTAACTTCCCATACGAGGAATAACTCCAGTATGGATGGTTCACTGATGGCTGGCTTACCACAGAATCAGGATGTCATCCGTGTCATATCAACAGGAGGCGTCACCAAAGTCGTAAAGATTGCCGATTGCAACACGTGCGAAGAGGTCATGAGAGTTACCCTCAGGAAATTCGCACTTCGGGAAGACCACGAGAGGAATTACTGCTTCTGGGTGTTGGCCGGCGTTGAGCCTGATCCGAATCAGTGCCGACGCCTCGGCGACACGGAGCTTTGGAGGATCATCAAAGACCAGAAACGACCTGAGCGTAACCGTTTGATTCTCCGCCGAGTGCCCGCTGGGGAGCCGGGCATGCCCGAATTAGAACGGGCTGCAGGCATCGCAATCGAGGAGGCCCAGCAGAACCACAGCCGCGCCCTCGAGACCGTCGACAAAAGGAGTCAGATGAAGGTGCAAAAGCTTCTCGGCGAGAAATGGAACGACGAGCTCCAACACCCGCTCTCCCCCGTCTCGTTCCACGATAGGGAGCGAAATGTCTACAATACGGCAAAGGAGCTGGAGCGCCCAGCTTCCAAGGATGGCTTGAGAACTGGACCGCGCAAGAGCAAGGGCACGTTGCGGTCATTTGGCGGACTGCGACCCCCCAGCGAGCTCATCGCTTCCGACCTCACTTCCTACTTCCCAGACCACCCCAGGGAGGAGATTGACCGCACAGCCCGTTTATCAATGAGGAGATCCACCCGCCTGAGCAAGGTCAACAGTCGACTCAGCGTGGCTAGCAACCTGAGCTTTGCGTCCAGCATTCAGGATGCTCCTCCGATCCCGACCATTGCCGACAGCTGGCTCAACGCCGCCAACAACGCTCCTAAGCAGCGGTCTGGCCTGCGCGTCACACACGCCTTCCGTGACTCGGTTGCCTCCTCAATGCTCGACACACTTCAGGAGGAGTCCCCAGTCGAGCCGAACCGCAAGTCATACGTCTCTTTCGCCGACAGCTCAGACAGCGCAAGTGCCGCGGCCTTGAGCGTCACAGATCCCGACGGTAACGTCACGAGACGGAGTTACTTTGACGCCGATGGTTCATCTGGATCAGGGTCTCTCAAGGACCTGACGCAAGCGCTTAACGAAGACGGCGAAGATGCCGATGAGGAGCTCGAGAGCTTCCTCGCTGGAGAGTCTTGGTCTGACGACAAGTGGATGAAGGGTGCCCTGATCGGACAGGGCTCCTTCGGCTGCGTCTACCTCGCGCTGCACGCCGTCACCGGTGAGCTGTTGGCAGTGAAGCAGGTTGAAGCACCTGCTCCTGGAGCCAATAGCCAGAGCGACGCTCGCAAGAAGAGCATGATTGAGGCCCTTAAGCGTGAAATCAGTCTGCTCCGCGACCTCCGACACCCGAATATTGTTCAGTATCTTGGTTGCAGCTCGTCGTCGGAATACCTGAACATTTTCCTCGAATACGTCCCTGGTGGCTCCGTCCAGACGATGCTCAATTCATACGGTGCTCTGCCCGAGCCGCTCGTTCGCAGTTTCGTCCGTCAAATCCTCACCGGACTGTCCTACCTGCACAACAGGGATATTATTCACCGCGACATCAAGGGCGCCAATATCTTGGTCGACAACAAGGGCACCATCAAGATTTCAGATTTCGGTATTTCCAAGAAGCTCGAGGCGTCCAACATCCTCAGCGGTGCCAACAACAATAAGCATCGCCCCTCGCTTCAAGGCTCCGTGTTCTGGATGGCACCCGAGGTCGTCAAGCAGACCTCGTACACCCGCAAGGCCGACATCTGGTCCCTGGGCTGCCTGGTCGTTGAGATGATGACTGGCTCGCACCCCTATCCTGATTGCAGCCAGCTGCAAGCCATCTTCAAGATTGGTGGAGGCAAAGCTGCCCCCACGATTCCCGATCACGCGTCTGAAGACGCCAAGACGTTCCTTTCTCAGACCTTCGAGATTGACCACAACCTGCGTCCGAGTGCGGACGATCTGATGCTTAGCGACTTTTTGACGCCCATTACATGATGAGGCCACGCATCCAAATACCCCTTCTTTTCTCCGGCCGTCGCCACACCTACGGATGTGCGACTGGCCATTTTGTACCTATTTTCTTTGCAAACTGAAACCCCATTTGCCCGAGTCGGGCCTATATACCAGGAGACAGCCGACTGTCTTCGTACGTGCGAGTGGCCGCTGGAAGGACCTGACGATAACATGGACATAGTTGGACCTTTTCCTTTCTTATATCACGCATGGGCTGGCGAAAAAAGAGGGGCAAGATTTGGCACTTGAGAAGGCCTGAGCATGAACTGAGAGTGTACAATAATATGCCGACGACGAATGAATCAAGAGAAAAAGAGAGGAGTAGCCCTCCAGTTATCTGAATATCTGGAACTGCCGTCTGGAAGGGCGTTCAGACCAAACCTACTGTGATGTCTCCGGACGACTACGCCGCCTCGTCCGACTGTCAGTCATCCCTTAGTAAGCAGCCCTTGTTAGCGCAAGAAGCGACAGCCTTAACGTGTTACATTCCCACCAGCAGCGATGCCGAGTGCCTCGTTTTCTCGCACTAAGCGCGCGCGCCTCAACTTGCTTCTCCTGGCCCGTTCGCCGACCGTTGCATACCCAATTAACGTTCCTGGTTTCTGGTAGCATCGGTTGCCCGGACCGGGGGAACCCGGGCTTTGGAAACAATGAGCCACACAGTAGCATTCGTTTCAGTGTCATTCATGTTACCAAGAGTGGTAGTCTTGCCTCTGTGAGTTTTGTGGAGTGTTCGACGGGCGTGCTGATCTCGCTTTCGGCGACGGCTTGAAATTCCGATATGCGTCGTTTGCGGTAGATGGGGGCCGGCTGGCTGGCTGGCTGCGGGATTTGGGGCTGGAACTTGAGGAGGGATTTTTTTATTTTTTTTTGCAGCTTTGACTCACTGTCCTCTTGTTGAAATTGCATGTGTGGTTGGGAGATTTTCAACCATGAGTTTGCCGGAGGCAGCGCAGGCCCGGCCATTGGGTTTCGGAGAATAGGTTTGGCTCCGTGGAGATTTTGCCGCTGCTGGGTAGAGGACGTTCAAGGCCTGGAAGACGTGACGTGACGTGACTGTGGTAGATGGCATCGTGGAAATCGGCAAACGGACTGGTGGTTCACTATCTCTGGCGAACCCCACGGACACTTTTCGAGAAGCTTTTTAGAAGACCGAAGACCTAATCAATTAAATCACTATAATGCTAATATCCTCGACCAGTCAATCTTCTACCCGACCGCCATTCCTTTCCCAATTGAGACATGAGAGTTTCCCCCCAAGGTTTGAAGTAGAAAGATGAGGAGAATACGCAGTAACAACGCAGCGGCGGCGCCGGGGGCGCAGACGTACCCGACGAACCGTCAAAGGGTAATAAACAACACCCTAAAACGCTAAAACGAGAGGGGGGACATCTTCAACAAGCATCCCATAGGAAAACTTCTGCTCGGCGGCTCTGTTGGGAATCCTGTTATTTCGACGGAGGTCTTTTGTTAGAGCGCCGCCCTAAGCCCCATTTGGTAACACAAACGAGTACCATAGCCACAGAGTGGAAGCCCCACCAAAGTTAGATGTACCATAATTGAAAGGTACAAATAGGTACCTACAGCTCGCCAAAAATCTCTGAATAGCTTCATCTTACTGTACGCATTGTATCACCATACGCACCACCATATGTACCACCATACGCATCGCCATACCGTACGCATCGCCATACCGTACGCATCGCCATACCGTATGCATCGCTATACCGTACACATCGCTATACGCATCGCCATACGCATTGCCGTACGCATCGCCGTACGCATCGCCGTACGTATCGTTATATGCCTCCTGTTTATCGTTGTTATCGTGAAGGTTACGTAGTTGTACTTTGAGAGAGAGGTACAACTGACGGGTATACCCTCTGTGGCGGATGTGATGATGTTGACGAAATAGGTTTAGGGCGGCGCTCTAACAAAAGACCTCCGTCGAAATAACAGGATTCTCTGTTGGCTGCCGGAAATGTGGAGATCTGCCTGCTATATAATAATACCTAACAACTTGTCTTCCTGGCAAGCAGCTGCAGCTGCAGGTGCAGTCGCTGGCTGCTGTACCCCTGGCAGAGATCGTCCTGTCAAAATGCCCGTCAGAAAAAATGGCTCACACCAGCAGGAAAATTTGGCAGGTCCTTCCAGACGAAAAGCACAGGGGAAGAGGGTCTTTGTCATCCAAAACGGGTTTGGGGTCGTGGAAAGGGGGGTTCTGCGGCCGGAGAATCCGGGTAATGGGGGAGGTGTCATCTGAGTTTGGACATGTTTACGCCGGGGCATGGTGGCTCAAGTATCAAGCAGGGAGGTGAGCCATGGTTCGACGCTATTAGACCGGGACAGCGACTCATGGCAGGCTGTTGCCCGATTTTCTGCTCGAATCGAGGGCAGCACTTTGGTATGCAGGCTGTGACGCGATCGAGAGCTCGGCCTAGTATGTATACGTATAGCAGCTTTTCCCGCTGTTCGGAGTGGTGCTTTGCACCAATGAGTGTCTCCGCAAATTCTTCAGCGGAACGAACCGGACAGAGGTCCGCATCATACGTCGCGACATGCTGAGAATTCTAGAACCCCCCGCCCCCTACGCCCCCCTGATCATGCCATCGTATTGTGACTAACAAAGTGGGGGAGCTGGATATCCATGAGTGAATCTGGCAGTCTGAGAGCGAGGTGAGCTTAAAAAGGCACCATAGGCGAGCTGTCCCCTCTGCCCTGTGTCATGCTCACTGTCTAGTTGGACCATAAGGGATGACGACGGCTAAAGATGATGGTGAGGGCCGCAATGATGGCCACGACGTAGTGATATTGGGAATACGTAGTAAGAAAAGAATGTTTGGGGGCCATTGTGAAGATAAGGTACTCGCCTCATAGCAATCCATGATGCGAAGAGCAAGCAGCACATATCCAGAAAGAGAAGGCGGTCGCGCCCTGAAATACTGCCCGTACCTGTATTCGGCGAACGCCCCCCGGAAAGAACAGCCCCGAACAGCCGTGAAATGGGGGTGAGGTCCCGCGGATGTGTTGGCTGATACTACCAAATTTAGCTTACCTTAGCTTTGGGCAATATACGGTGCTACGCTGTGATCTGCCGGTGCTAGCGACAAAAGAAACTAATACATTACCACTACCGACCGTCAGCGAGGCTTAATCGGACGACAATCAGATAAAAATTATCAAGACGACATATACGCATGCAAGTACAAACACATGGGCTACCAATGGCGCGAACAGCTCGTCAAAATGAAGTGCGTTCCCCCCTTCCAATCCTGAACTGGCAGTGGTCCCTCCTTCCCCCCCCCCTTTTTTTGTGTCTTTTGCCGATGGTCATCCTCGACTTTCGGTGTTTATCTCCGTCTCTTCACAAAGAGAACTCCACCAAACTAGCTGGGGACCAATCGCTATTGTAAGAGCAAATGCCATGAGGTCGACGAGAGTAGTGGGGATGAGTTTCACAGTACTGTGTACAAGTACGACTGCCGGGGTAGCACCGGTTCAGGGTTGCAATCTTAGTTTTTTTGGCCTGCTACTGACTACGGATACGTATGTGCGAGTTGCACATGGGCTTATTTCGTTATCGCGTTGTTACGTTGGCTCAATACGTTGACTTCTGCGGTCAACTTCCGAATTTCTCCGACGATGTCACGGCAGCATCGTCCTGGACAAACCTATTATCGAACCTATCACGCCTCGTCTCGTGAGCAACATCACCCAAAGTTGATAGACGACAACAGGTAGTTGCATTTCACATGCTGATCGCTACCATGCGCTTTCTACTTTATTACTACTCCCTTCACAGCACAGGATCCCCAACTAGACGAGCTTCGCCTGTCCGTTGGTGACGGCCAGTTCGACACCCTCAATGACGAGGTCCGGACGGGACAGGAAGGGCGAGTGCGACGTGTTGGCGTAAAAGGTGGTGTAGCCCGAGGGGAATTGCACGGCCATGGCTTCCTGCGTGGCCAAGGGGATGGCCTGGTCCTCGCGACAGTGGAAGTACATGACCTCGATGCCCTCGTTCCACGGCTCATAGGTGGCAGGGTCCGAGAAGACGCGCTTCGACTGCCAGCTCAGCTCCGCGATGGCCTTGGCCTGGAGCACAGGGTCGACGTCGGCGTAAAAGATCTTCTCGGGCGTGTCGGCATACACTTCGTCGCCCTGCGTGTTGTCGCATTAGTCACAGCCGTCAAACTCGCAGATCTTTGCGTGTGAGGTTCAACTTACATCGATTCTCATCCAGGGCAGGTACTCTCCGCTCAGCATATCCAGCAGGCTCGTGTTATTGGGGGCAGCAGAGGCGCTGAGGTACACCATCATGATGACACCACCAGCCTTGTTGTTGTTGTTGGCGGCGCGCTGCTGCCATCCGAGTCCGGAGACGGCGTTGCTGCCGACCATACCGCCGTACGAGTGCACCACGAGCACGATCTGCTTGCCCTCGTCGGCGAGCGTCGTCAGCGTGGAGCAGAGCGCCGCCGCATCTTCCTCAAGCCCGACGGTGGCGGGGTCCGCGCTGACAGAAGGGAGCGTGACGGCCTCGGAGGCGTAGCCCTTGAGCGTGAGGCCGGCGCGGACGAGGTCGAAGGACTGCGGGCCGTGCCAGGCGCCTGGGGTGAAGACGATGGTGGGCAGCTCTGCGCGGGGGGGCACGGCGGCCGAGGCCGCGAAGCCATGACGGTGAGGCTGTCGATCTTGGGGAGCATTGTGTTTGTCGTTTTGGTGATGGCAGCAGGACTAGCTGTCAATCGAATACCGTATTAGAGTGGAGACTACTTTGAGTATATTAAGGGACAGGTCTAGATGTGTGTCTGTAAGGGGGGGGGGGGCTGTTATGGTACACAGTAAACACAAGTGGGATGCCGAAGAAACTTGGAAACGATGGAGTATGTCGGATCTGCAGGAGAGGAGTATTCCTACGAGGCTTGACTAGGACGAGGCGAGGAGAATTAGGTGCGCCAAAGCGTGAGGAAACCAAGGGTCGTAATACCATGAGCAGCGGTCGAAAGTGTCGCTTTTACGTTGGATACATCATGCCTTTTTGAACCGAGGTCGATGCCCGCCAATCTTCTTTTCACTAGATATTGACTTTGCTTTCCAATATTGCCCACATCACGCCGCCATACCATAGTATGTCACCGTAGCATACGCACAATAAGGACGAGCGACGGAGGATGGCACCTCAATCGAGGATGTCGATGGGGCGGATAGAAGTGGCATCGACCACGGGGGCCATAGTCTGTAATGCCCGTGATGGTATCCGTAGCTGCGATCAGACGTCGCAGTCGCCAACTACGGTCTTCAGGGTCGCGACGATGCCACCTGGGTAGGGACAAGGGCTCCTCATGGCTGTGGTTGATGTTCGAATATTCCCCTTAGTGCAACATGACCCCTCTTCTCCTGGAGGTGGACCCCTCTGTTCTCGAGTCAGTCGCCCGTCTCGCCACTTTTTTCCCGGACCAGGCAAGCGAGGGCATCCCGACCAGTACACTACTGTGCGCATCACGTAGAAGGACGCTAGGAGCAAATGCTGCCTCCCACTTCAACGGAGCCCCGCCGGGCTTTATACGCTGACGCTTCTCATTCCTTTCATATCCTTCTTGGTCGATCTCCGAACGCTCAGTTGTTGAACATTTTCTTTTCGTCTTCTTTGTTTGTCTCTTCGAAGCCGGTTGTTCCGGTACCCTGTGCGATCTCTCTTCAGCCTCGATGGCTACTGTATCGGTCGACGACCCTCTGGCGGATCGGGGGCCAGAGTTGAGCGGCACGACAACGACATTGCTCGTACTGGCGACTGTTTTTGTTGGGCTTCGATTTTGGGCGAGATGGATAGTCGGCTTCAAGTACGGCCTCGATGACTGGGCCATGATTGTTGGTTTGGTTCGTGTTCACGTTGACCAGGGCGGGCAGAGAGGACGACTAACACGAGTCTTGGGCAGATCTTCACCTTCGTCGCAGGCGGCCTCAACTATGCCAGTAAGCGCCAGCCAGCTGTGATACTGTGAAGTGATAGACAACTTACACCACCGACAGTGATTATGCAAGGTCTCGGACGCCATGCGGCGACGCTTTCCATTGCACAGCAAGTTGAATTCTTGAAACTCCTGCTTACCTTCGAGTGCATCTACGTGACGGCCGTCCTATTTATCAAGATCTCGTTACTTCTTATGTACCACCGCATCTTCCCGTCGCGCGGCTTCAAAATCTCGGCTATGATTCTCGGCGGCGTCACCATCGCGTGGTGGGTCTCGATTGTGATGGTCGGCCTTTTCCAGTGCACGCCGCTGGCGAAGGCGTACATGCCTTGGATTGACGGTACCTGCATCGACCTTAAGGCCTCCTTCATAGGAAACGCCGTTCCAAACATTCTCACGGACGTGGCCATTCTCTGCCTGCCCATCGGACAGGTTTGGAGACTTCAGGCTTCGCTGGTGCAGCGACTGTCGTTATGCTTTATTTTTCTGCTGGGTGGATTGTAAGCTTTCTACGTTTGCGTGGCTCAGCCCAAAAAGCTAACGTCGGGTTTAGCGTGCTCTTCGCCAGCATCTACCGCTTCACCACCATCATGCAGTTCCAGGTTGCGGACACGACTTGTAGGTTCAGCTCCAGTCGTTATCGAATTAATACCCAGGCTGACCTGATCAGGGACCCTCGCCACAGCCTGCACATGGTGTGTCGTCGAGTGCGCATGCGGCGTCATCAGCGCTTGCCTGCCCACTCTTCGACCGCTCACGGTCAAGATCTCGTCGCAGTTTGGCAGCATCGCGACCAAGTACAACCTCTCGGGAGGCCAGAGTGGTGGCCGTGCGACGAAGCAGAGCAGTCGTAATCCGACAGAGCTCATAACGATCGGCGGCACCGGCGGAAAGTCTGCCGACAAGGGCTTCAAGCGCCTAGACACCGAGGACGGGAAATACGGCATCACGACGAGCGTCACCAGGGGTTCGGAACACAGTGTCGGTAAGGCTCAGGTCGACGCCGACTCGGGGGACGATCTCTCGCTCAAGGGTGGCATCCGTATCAAGGTCGACCAAGAGGTTTGCTGGGGCGAGGAAACCCCGAAATACCCAACGTCCAGCAAGTACCAGGCCTCGTCCAGGAGCACCTTGTCGGGTCCCGACCTCCGAGTGTAGACTCATGATTGGGCCTGTGCTAATGAGGAATGTTGTATTAATAATAGCCGGGCACAATGAACTTCATCAAATATCTTGCTCATTCGAATCAGCGCCGGCCCGCGAGTGACTGGATATTCCGACGGCCCGACCTGTTCCTTCGCCCGATGAGGCTTAAGCGTCGACCTCCCTCGTCTTGTACTCGAACATGGCGTTCGACTCAACGGAGCTCTCGTCCACCAGCTTCTTGGCTGATTCGACCCCGGCGACCGGAAGCCGATACTCGAACTTTTTACCAGCCGTCGGACCCGTCCCATTGATCTGGTACGGAAAGGGTAGATAATCGGGCAGTAAGCCGAGCTGTCGTAAGGCGGTAGCTTGGTCCCAAGCGATATGTTCGTGGTGAAGATGATCTCCGCGAACATTGACGACACTTGTAAAGGGGATGGAAAGGTACTTGCCGGTGGGCGGCACCCCAGGTAGTCTGCCAGCAAATCAGGACGAGTAAAAAGGGTGCGATGACAGGGGACCTCACAGCCAGTCGATGACCTTGTCGTGGGTGCATTTGAATACGAACTCGTCAATCACTCGGTCGATGCCCACCGTGCGACTAACCAGCTCGAGCTCCGTGTCGGCGGGGTTGTTGAAGACAAAGTGATCCCGGTAGAAGTTCGTCAGGCGGGCTCGGCCAACGCCACCAGTGAGTGTGGGAATGTGGTTGACCTTTGGTGGTTAGCATGGCGCTCGATATCGATCGAAGTCACCAACATATGGTTGATCGGCCATGGTAGCCATGGTTTTTTCGACGTTTCTTTCGCCAAATTCGAACAGGGTGTGTTCCTCCCATACGGCCTCTAGGTCGAAAAATGGGCCACCAAGGAGCGGTTTCAAGAAGGCCAGGGTCCGCGTATGGGCGAGCCCAGCAGCATTGGCCTTAAAGTTTGGATGGCTTGGGATCACGAAGAAATCGTCAGCCGTAGGGTAGCTGTACGTCTTGACAGCAGCACAGGGTCTGTGGCCTGCGCTCTGTGTCGCTGATATGTGCGACAGTGTAGGAGTCGCGAGCGACAGGGAAAAGTTGAAGAAGACGGCGGCCTTAATCTCGGACTGCTTTTCCAAGGCGTCGGCAAGCTGTGCGGACGGAGAAGATAGATAGACTGATCGTGTGTCAGATGATGATGCGCAGTTGTCGGCGGATAGCGAGCTTACCAATGGCGCCGAATTTGTCTTCCACGTCACAGCTCTCGAGTTCCTTGAGACTTTCAATAGCCGAGCTGAGCAGTGACGCAATATCACTAGCCACAGCGTCAACCACAACTTGAGCGACCGCATAGCCCTCCTCCGCCCATTTCTGAGCGGGTGGTGGATCCAAGATCTTGTCGTGCTTTGACAGGTCGATGCCTCTTTCAACCAGGATAAGGAGACCCGGGCCGTGGCCTCGTCGCGACAGGGGCGGCTGGACAGTGATGGCAGACATGATCTTGAAGCTTTGTTGTACGATTAGTGGTTGGGAGATGAAGCATAGACAACGACGATGAAGGTAGTGCAGTCATCGTCGAGATAGGCGATATCCTCTTCGATCAGTATGGGTGTGAACTGAACCTCCACTTGGTGCAACCCCCGCTCGAAGTGCAGCGGCGATAATGTTAGCGAATCCTCCAAGTCTATGCTAGATAAGGCAGCTCCGAGACGCGCGCATGTCAGCTTGGCGGTCGCATCATTTTCCGAGGGTTGCTTCGCCGCAATTTGTACGAGTGTCACTCGAAGTGAATCTCACGATTTGGAGAGACGCTTCTATGCATGGAGTTTGGCCGGCCACGATCGATTGTGTTCCATCCACCATATCGGATGGCGCCGTGAGACCTCACTCTGATGGCACCTTGCAAATTCGACCTTGCATTGATGAATTGACTGCAGACTTGCGTTTTGCGGCATGGTGATGACCTGGTCTGTCCGGAGCCTATTTTAGTATGTATACGGATACTCCGTATCCGTACCTAGGTAGCCAACCGCAGGGAGGTGGAAAGTGTGATGACATGAGGTAAAGAGCCTTACGTAAACCGGTATGAACCTTTGCACATCCGTATCGTGACACAAACGAACTAATGCAGGGCGTGGCAGCTCGTGGGACATCAAGCGGGAAATGGTAGCACGCAATCAAACTGGAAAGATATCATTTCGAATGAGCAACGACTCGATGAGATAAGAGACTGTTTGGTCAACGAACGACGTAAAAGGTTCATCAACCAAAATTAGCCACGTCAGTGCAAGGGATTATATAAAGTGTCAGGCAAGAGAGCCCAGGACTTACGATTGCCGCGTCGGGACGTCCCCCACACCCGATCTGGGCGGCACAGGCAGGGGACCACCCACACTGCATCTCAGTGACAGATCTCTCTGCCGGAGCATACATGGAGAGTCCCACAGGGCAAGGGGCAGCCGACGGGGGAGATGACGAGTCCAAGCCTAGGCACTCGGTAGTGTAAGGTACCTGGTATTCTTAGCAGCAGACTTCATGTCAACTTCCATGGTTCCAATCGACTTCCAGGTTGACCAGCTAATAGATGCTCCAACGACGTATCAGATTAGTTGCTACGTGCGCTACCAGCCATGTTATGTTGGCTCAAGCCAGGCCGAACTAGGCCAAACTAGGACAGGCCAGGTCGAGGCAAGTCATCCCATCAAGGAAATGATGCCATTCCTCTTGTGTCAATAGTCTCTGCTGCTTCCATTAAATAATTAGATAGACTTTGAAGTGACATCAATCTCGAGATGGCCATCGGGAAAGGTTTCCGTCTCACAAAGGTAGTTGAACTCTAAATGAGCCCGCTCCCTTGACTTTCCAGCTTTCGACAGCCGAGATTTACCCCCTTCCTCCCTCCCTAAATAACTCGTACGACAGCCGCAATGTTCTTAAGCATCAGCAAAATGCCACATTTGCGCCCTGGCGTCTGCGCTGCTCCCTAGCTCAAGGTTGTCTGCGACCATTCTTTAACGTGATTCCAACTTTCCCTCTGGCTCGCCGCCATCGTTCTTTCCCCTTCTCTTGCACCTTCAAGATTCACAGACCTTGGCAAAATAGCAGTCGTGTGTGATTCATCACCAGACTTGCCACTGTCACTGCGCAACCTCCTGTGCTGGTGACCATCAGCCGGGCAACCGGGCGCTGCTCCTTTTCTCGATATTTCCATCGCGTCCTTCACAGCCGATCGGAATCATGTCTTCGACTTTTCCCGTGAACAGGCAGACCGCCTTTAGTCTTTTGATGCTTCTTATCCTTTTCTGGAGTCTGTCCATGTTCTTCGAGACGACACCGCAAGCTTTGAAACCCATAGTAAGTCCACGGTGACAACTCCTCGCCTCGCCGAACTCCATCCTAATAAAAGGCCAGAAGCCAGACCATCCTAACGCCAGACCCTTGACTGTCCCCGAACAACAGTCTCCAGACAGGTCCAAGAGGCCGCCTGCCAACGTTCCCGCTTCGAGCCAGCAACCCGACATCACCGTCCCGCCATGGTACGAAGACGAGAACGAGAAGGGCCCTGCCACCGCATCGAAGCCCGCCGCCGACAAGATGGAACATGCGAGTAGCGCAGATGCAACACAGTCGAAGCCTTCTGCGGCGGCCGAAATGCCTTCTGCGGCGGCCGAGATGCCTTCTGCGGCGGCCGAGATGCCTTCCAAACAGGGTTCCTCGACCTCTGCCTCCTCTGTCGACAAGCCGCTGATCCTGTACGCCTACGCCGAGTCCGTGTCCGGCCGAGAGAACCTCCAGTTCTTCGTCAAGCAGGGTCTTCACGATGAGGCCGACTTCGTATTTATTCTGAACGGCGAGACTGATGTGGCGGCTTTGATCCCTCAGAAGAAGAACATCAAGGTTGTCCATCGCCAGAACACCTGCTTTGACCTGGGTGCCTATGGCGAGATTCTCCGCCACAAGGACCTGTACAAGCACTACAAGCGCTTCATCACCCTGAACGCCAGCATCCGCGGCCCCTTCCTCCCTCACTGGGCCCAGTCCTGTTGGAGCGACCTCTACCTGAATCGTATCACCGAAAAAGTCAAGGTAAGACATCTGCACGCTTTGTGACTGCGCCTGTTCGGTACTAACGCCATCTAGTTGGTCGGCATGACGGCCAACTGCTGGCCTCGGTTCCACGTACAGTCCATGATATGGGCCACGGATGCGGTTGGTATCGACCTGTTGCTCAACCCGCCTGCCAGCTCCTCCATAACAGACCAATTTGGCGACAGCGAAGACCCAATCGGTATGGCCGGCTGTTACGACGGCTGGAATGCTGCTGTCCACGCCGAGGTCGGGGCTACAAACATATTTCTCCAGCAGGGATACGAGGTTGATTTGATGATGACGGCCTTCCACAAGTCAAAGAACTACATTGACGAATGCGATACCGAGGGGAACGGGGACTTGCTGTGGAACGGCAAGTACTTTGGCACCAACATACACCCGTACGAAACCATCTTCATCAAGGCGAACCGGGACATCGACCCGACTCTGATACAACACTTGACAGAGTGGCAGCAGGCGTCCAACTTCACTAGTTACGCCGCGTGTAGCACAAAATCGTGATTCTGGGCTCGTCTTTCATTGTTGAGGCGTTGGGGCTTCGAATCTGAGCATGGGGATTGTTATCAAAATCAGTTTGGTGATGTACGGGCACGTGCCAGGAACAATACGAGCTAATTTGCCATTGCAACTATCTCGGCTTTGCGCCCTTTTTACATGACACGATAGACTACTTGGGGTCCCACGACGACAGCCTCACCCACACCCGCTGAAAGCGCGGCGTTCTGGCCGCGTAAGTCTACTTGAAGTCAAAGGTTTCTCGCTCCCTCGGTAGCGTATTTGTTGATAAGAAATCACGTCTTTCAATACCTGCGCTTTTCTCGTCAGCCAGCATTCGCCAAAACTCGTTGTCCTCTCGTTTCATCATGTGCCTCTCAGCCGCAATCCTCGTCGCCGTGTTTGCTTCTCGCTCATTGGCAAAGGACTGCGCCTTCTTCTGGACTATGCCCGACGGTAACGAAGACATGAATAAATGGGCCATTGCACGCATCGACGAGATCACGGGGATCTGTGGGACGGATTTCGGTGGCTTTGTGCCGGAGGCGGAGAAGAGCGTGCAGAATGGTAGCAGGCCGTAGAACAGATGTACCGTCTGCCGACATGCGAATAACAGGACGAAGGACCAAGAGTTGGACTTCTTCTCGATTCAATGTGGGTAATACGGTCAACGCATTTGCCATGCCATGCGTGATTGGTAAGTACTCAGTGTATGGTGGGTTGATGCTAGGTTTTAACAGACCCTAGAGGTGACATCGACTCGAGGGCTACAGAAAACTATCTCGTGGATTATGGGCGTTTTCTGGACAACCTACATCCGAGCCAAGCTACCGTTCGAGTTTGCCAGATGTGCAGATTAATTTCGGGGAGAACATGATGCCTGTCGGATACAAGCCTGTCAGGTAGTTGTCCTAGGCGCCCCCGTGGGCTACCTGCCGACGGGCTAAGATTCAATGGACGACATTAGGCGAACATACTACGTTGACTGCAGACCCGAACGACCACCTGGGAATCGGCCTCTTGTTACTTCAGAATACAAGCAGTGTTCGGCGCCTAACGACACGACTTTGGGTCGTTCTCTTAGGACGCCTGCCTGAAGGCTTGGGGCGAGGAGAAAGTTAAGATGGTTGGATGGCCTGCTTGCTTGCTACTATCCACGCTTATATTTGGAAACGCCTTATCCTACCGGGAAGCAGTCGACAGCGTTCAAAATCCGAAAGACAAGTCTTTTTCGAGCGACTGGTTTCGTAAGCTGATGCCATCACCGGAAGCAGCCATGGATCGACTGACCGAATGACGGTTAGTCAATAAGAGTAGACACAGATGTTTCAAGCCGCTGAGCACCAGTATTACAGGGAGGTATCAAGTATCTCCTGAGTTATTCGTGAGCTGTGTGTACTTGACTTTCCAACCTGATTCGCTTCACCCTTTCACCGACTTTCTCGAGACCATTCCACCTTTAACCGTTCAAATGTTTCAAAGCTATCTCGATTTTGATAGTAGAGGTCCGTTTTGGTCCTAACAATTTCAATGCGCCTTCTTCTGCGCTCAAGCTGGCAGCACATGCACAGGCACAGCACACACACTGGAGTATCCTTTCTACCACGCACAAGCTCACGTACAATATGCAAAAATTGACACAGCCGGACTTACGAGTGTCATATTCAAGAACACAGCCAGTCTTCCGGTATTCTTACATGCAACTTACGTGCGGCCTCAGTGCCGGAGAAACATGACCGGCCGCCGCTAACAGTGGGGCAGCAGCCCGGCCGCCGCCGCACGGATGACTTCCTAATCGGACCGGGCCGAACGCCAACGTTCACCTCCTTTAGTCTCCGTCCTCGGGCTCACTTGGCTCCGGCAAACCAAGACCAGCCGGACAGAAATGACGTTCCCACATTCTCTTAGCTGCCGTCGTACCGATCGAAATTCAATGAGGCAGCTTGGCGTGCACGCAACTCACGTCCAACCTTTCCATCTAAAAGTTCCATCCGGATCCGGGAATTCGTTATGGACCGAGCTCTCGCCGGTCAACAGCAAAAGTCACAACCCAGGGCACCAATCCTCCGCAGTTCAAGATGCAGCTCGGCACCGCCCTGGCCACGGCCTTCAGCACCTTTGCGCTCACCAACACTGACGACATCTTCGTCCTCGTCACCTACTTCGCCGAAGCATCGACGAGGCGCACCCTGACGCCACTCAGAATCACCATCAGGCAGTATGTCGGCTTCACTTTCATCATGGTCGTCAGCATGGTTGGTGTCGGCGATTCGCTCGTCCTGCCGTCCGAACCCATCGGTTTCCTTGGTTTACTGCCCGCGCTGCTGGGCATTTGGAAGGGATTTGGGTTGCTTTCCCCCAAAGCAGAAGATGACGGCGAGGCTGTTGGAGAGTCAACGCGGAATCCGGGGCGTGTTCAAAGCTGCGGATGTGACGGTGATGAATGACGGGGATAATGTTGGCACGTACATCTTGCTGTTCTCGCAGACCAAAGGGGCTGAAATGCGGTATACGTAGTTACGTACTATATCCTTCTGGGAGTGCTGTGTCTGGCTGCATTTTTGGTCATGAAACAGAGGCATATACTGGGCGCGGCGGAAAAGTACGCGGGACTGCTGATCCCGGGTCTGTACGTCGGACTGGGCATTTTCATCATCATCATCAAGTCGGAGTGTTACCCGTGGTCCATCGTGAAGATTGACGATGATGTCTGGTCACATCCTGGAAAAACTGTAATGGGTGTTGTTACGGCAAGGATAATTCTGGTGTGCTCGGGGGCCATGCTGTGGACCAGAATGAAGGCGAGGAGGTCTCGGATGGCTGTGGACTCGAACGGAGAGCAGGTCGATAATGCGAATGATGTGGCGGATGAGATTGAATATCAAGCTAATTCATATGATGCTGGAAGAAATGATTTGCAACCTTCAGCAAAGGCTGCGCAGGCCGCGGTATTTCGTCGTAGTCCATCTATGCTGCACCTTGGTCAATGTGCTTGGTGTTGCGTTTCAACGAAGTTTGCTTTGCTGAGAAAGGATGGTAGGCTGAGAGGAGAAGTAGGATTCTCTACATTTCGCGGAGGGAGATCAGAGAGGCGGAAAATGAAGCTTGATCCAAGGCGTAAGCAATGAGGTAGCGCTGATGGGGATCTTGGAAGAACAACAATCGCCTTAGGCCCCAACCTCACCACCAATTGGTTGACTCTTGACGATGCTGAATTAAGGGATTAAGGTATGAAACCATCGTAGACATGTTCGGCGCGGGCGTACAGAACGGGAGTCTGAGGTGTGTACCTGGTCGCTTGCTTAGACGAAGGTTGCTCACTTTCCAAAATCGGCACAGCAAGAGCAATGACGTTATACCGCAGCGGCTACGAGTGGCATTTACCTAGTTACACGAGCACTTGCGTCCTTGGCGGCCCAGGTAGTTTGAGCATGATTGGGCGTTGGCCGGCAACCTCGTCAGTTAATCATGAAACTTTGGAACGTCCGCTGGCCACTGAAAAATGGGCAGTATACACCCTGATCTCTCAGAGTCTTGGTATCATTACTGTACTCTTACGGCTCTTGACAGAAAGATTATCTTACGCCTCTTTTCCCCTTCGTGTCGTCTGTGCATCCCTCCATTCCCACTCCCGGTTCAACCGCCGGCGACACCTCCCACCCTCTTTTATAGCTACGTAGCCAAAGCTCTTCAAATACAAAACCTGGTTATTACTTTCTTCGGCTCGCTGCTTTCTTTATTTGATTTGCTCTGAATTGCATTTTGTTCACCTGCCCTATTATTCGGAGGAACTACTTCACCCATTTTTTTTGCATACGGTGCTGACTGAGGTCGATTTACTACCGGTCGACAAATCTACCAACTGGCAACTCTACAATCAACAATACAAGCCAGCGAGAAACTTAGACGTTCGAAAACATCTACTCTATCGCCTCGAGCAACGCTCACGAAGGCTTTCCACCCAAGAATCTCTGGCTCAAAGTGGACCTCCCCCCACAAAACTAGGAGACAACTTATAAGAGGATGGAAAATGGGCCAATCTACGGATACAGTTCGAACCCAACAACCAGCGACCCAGATACAGCCCCAGGACCAAAACGCCAACTCCGCCTCACGAGCTTTCACAAACAGCACGCCGATGTCTGCTCCTCATCGTCAACATGACCCGTCTGAGTCTTCGAACCAAGGACCTTCACCGTCGACCACGACTGACCCCGGCAACAATCTGTTCATTTGGACTTGGGCCTCTGAGAATCCTTCTCTGAGTCTTTTGGGATTGGTCGTCGGTATTGCGGGACTCATCGTTGCAGTCGTGGCTCTGTGGTCATCGTTGGCTAGTCTGCATCACGCACAGGTGGCGAATGAGTTTACTAAATGGGCTGCCACAAAAGGATACTACGAAGCTTGCAAGGACGATGAGATAAGACTAGAGCCAGGCGCACCAAGTAATGGGCTCTTCACCTTGCTGTCATCAGCATTATTCAAGCTCTTGTTTCAACAACCGCGAATGATTGAACATTTGTCAGACCCTGAACGCGGTCTCCATGGACCTTTGGAAAATCTGTTCTCGAACAAAATCGGTCGTCAATGCGACAACCCGCCGAATTCACGATCACCGGCACCACCTGCGCATGCTGGAGCGCTGGCAGATGCTTCGACAGATGAAATTACGACGACTGGAAGCGTTGTTCGATTCGAGAAGGAGATGTATCCTCTGCGAAAACGCCCTACAGACCTCAGGTAGACGTTGACATCTGACGACAACGATATCCCTTCACATTCTGTCGCCATGGTTTCTACGGAGGTCTGAAGCACGATGTTTCCCAGAGTGTCCGCTCGGGTTAAGTCTTCACCTCCAGGAAACCCGGACAATAACGGCTTCGAGCTGACATGTCGGTGAGATCTAGCTCGATCTGACCATCTAGTCTTATTACAAATTACATGTATTCTGGGAACTTTTAGATACTGATGTGAAGCCAGCTCCAACGGTCGGTTGATCTCATTTGTTGACGCAATAGACCGATAATAAATAGGTGATCTTCTGCTGGTGCGGGGGCGTAAGGGGCCTGGTTGTTGGACTGCGATATCAAGTGCTGATGTCAAGGGTGCCGTACACGACTGTGACGAGAAGGAATAACCGAGTTATGAGGTAGATGAAAAATGTTGGATACCCTTACATGGGCAGATCTCCTTGATGGTTGAATAGTTATATTTCCTTGGTTTTGTAAGACTAATAGTTATACTTTCTGTGTTGGGCAAATGGCTGTAGCGTTTCTGCTGGACAAGACTTAATATAGAAACTGGACATAACATCGTTGGTACATCCTCCCGCATATACACATTGTTACCCAAGATATCATACAACTCCATCACTGATCCCATACGTTCTCGCACTTCAAGGAGGCACCCACCCAAGCTCCTCAATCGGCCACTGGATCCACAACCGATGATCCTGGTCCAGCAACGCCCACGCCCTCGAGATCAGGTGCGTGGCCCAGCCCTGCAGCCACCACTCGTTCTCCAGCCTCTTGAGCAGGATACAAAAATGCGAAAAAATCGCCACGGCCTCCTGCGTGGCCCCCGGCGTCTTGAGCAGCGGCAGAAACTCCTCGGCCATGAGGTACTTCCACACAAACGCGTCCGTGATATCCATGCCGCGGCCGCCGTCCCAGAGGAAGACGCTCAGCGTGCGGCGCAGCTCCTCGATGGCGCGGTTGTATATCCGCAGTAGTTCCGGGTCGGCGCAGTTCTTGTTGACGAGGCGCTGCAGGTCGGCGAGGAGTTCTGTCTGCACCTTGGACTCGTCGCGCGTGTGCCGGAAGCGCTCGCGGCCGTGGGTGAACATGGGCAGCAAGGGCCCGGTGTAGCTGCGCGGGTCGAGGATTTTGATGACGCCCTGCGTGCCGCGGAGGAGGAACATCCAGTCCGGGAAGGAGGACTCGCCCATGATCAGGGAGTCTGAGGATTTGCGGGGGCAGGCGAGGGCTGACGTACGTTTTTAGTTGACGTGATCATCGAGATGGAGAGCTCCAAAAGAGGGAGAGGGGAGTGAGGAGAGGGGCGATTTCTCACCAAAAAAGATGGTCAGCACGGAAAAGAGGTACAGCTTTTCACAATTCTCGCCGTCCAGGGACCCCATGAGGCCCATGGCGGTGCGGCTCGCCATCTGGTGGTACGTCAGGGCGCGACTGATGAAGAAGTCCCGTCGCTCGGGACGGTTGTGGGCGAGGTGCAGCGCCGACACGGCCAGCAGGGCGCGCATCACGTAGTCGCACTCGAGGGCGAGTCGGACGACGGGCACCTTCCACATCTGCCGCACCACGGGGTCCGACGAGAGCGTCGTGTAAGCAAACGTGGTGAAGTTGTGCATGAG
This sequence comes from Colletotrichum lindemuthianum, assembly GCA_001693025.2. NCBI lineage: Eukaryota > Fungi > Ascomycota > Sordariomycetes > Glomerellales > Glomerellaceae > Colletotrichum > Colletotrichum lindemuthianum. Next base: position 10,764 of record MASP02000038.1, on the reverse strand, counting down.
TTCCAGGTCCGTCAGGTTCAGCGATAGGTCGTCGAGACCGCCGAAACTGGGGATGCCGCCACCACCGCCACCGCCGCCACCGGTCCCGTTACTCGGTCCGCCCGGCGTTGTCTGGCTTCCGCCCGGCGACCTGGGAATCGACGATGCCGAGGATTGGCGTTGCGACTGAAGAAAGTCGCACGGCACCGCGTGCTTGATGCAGTTCCGGCACGACGGCTTGTGTTCGTCGCACTAAGGGATTTGGTGGGCCGTGTTAGTCTCGGTCAAGTCCTCTCGTGTGACGCTGATGAGAGACATGAGGCGTTTTCTCATCGCCAAGACCAGAAACCTTGCCGACTCTCACTTTCATTTCATCTTCATTACCTTCACATCTCTCATGATAAACTCACCTTGATCTTGCGGTTCTTACAAGTCCTACACCCCGTCCGCGATTTCGGATGTGACCGTCGCGATACAACAGGCGTATTCGTGCTCGAGTTGCCGACACCCGCCGTCGGAACTGAAGCGCCGGGCGTCGTTGCGGTAGCCGTTGGCGTCGAGTCGGGCGCCGACGACGAGCCTCCGGACCCATCCATCGGGCTATCCATGGCTCGGGGTAGGTCGGAGACCTTTCGGCCAGGGGGCTGGCTGGCTGTTGGTTGGCCTTGACGATGGCCTTGGCGGATTCGGGACCCGCAGCAAGTGTTTTTTATAACAAATCGGGATCATGCGCGTATCAACCGCGACTTCGGCTACCGGAGGAATACGTCAACAACAAATGGAAAGGACCTGGCGCGCCTGGGGTTGAGGTGCAGAGGAAGGGAAACGTTCGAGGAACGTGGTTGGCGGCAGTCTCGTTTTCCTCGGATGTCCCAGTTCCAGGAAACGCGAATACGAGGTCGGCGGGGTTTTCGTACGAGGTTGTGAGGGGTCCAAGGGACCGAGCGGGCCGAGTCTCTACCGCCACCAACTAACCTACTTAACGTGCTCCCGGGTCCCGGAGGTCGAGGTGGTTACTCAAGCCGTACTGGCTGCATCGTCAGAAGTCAGAAGAGCTCTGCGTGGGCGTCCGTATCTCCCTACACGTTTGTTGGGTCAAGGTTAGAGCATATTTATCTGATAGACTCTATTTCTTGAACTTACTTTACTGTCCGGCATATCTTAGTCTCGACGCAGTAGGGCTTGTGTTTGGGTCGGATGCCTCACAATCCCCTACATGCAGACCGTCCAACTCAATTCACTCCCAATAATCGCGCCATTACCCATGTACCATTTTCCATTGAGACTTATCTATCTACGCTGCCGGGCTCATCTACTGGCCGTGTTGCGAGACGCCCTTTCCGCTTCTCGAATTCCATACCCTACTCCCATCCTTTGCTCAATGGAACCAAAGATGTCACGGGTCATTTGTTCCCTCTAAATTACCGCTCCCCCTTCCCCTTGGTGGCTAAACAACTATGCAATGTGACAAGAGACCATCAGCAAAATAAATCCCACGCCGCCATGATGATGGGATGAACGAAGCGTTTTGTCGTCCCGCGTCCGCCCGAGTCAGAAGGGCATCAAGGATATCCGCGTCGATTCAAATGGAGAGATTCATGAGTCCGTCGTAGTGAATGGGTGAGGTTCTTCTTAATCGTCCGCCGCCGCCTTTATGTTAAGGCCTGTGCGCTTTCTGGGATGCTGCTCGTTACGGTAGATCTGGCTGTATGCCAAGTTGCGTCTGTGTAACCCGTAGGCCATCAACTTATTTGGCGTGCTTCTTGAACGCGAGAAGTTCCGACAAGCTGCCGAGAGGGCAGCCGTGCTTCAGGAAGTCGTGCGCCAGAAGCTCGTCCGCCGATGCTCTGCTCTTCACGTCAACGCACAGGCAGACCGACAGGAAGGCCTTGAGCTCCTTGCTCAGCTTCTCGGGCTTCTTGAGGCGCGGCGTGCCGTTGGTTGCAATGAGATACAGAGCCTTGAGAGGCTCCTCGTTAAGGTATGGCGGCTCCGACTCGATCATTTCAATGGCCATGATACCCAGTGACCAAATGTCCACCTTGGGTCCGTACTCCTTCTGCTTGACAACCTCCGGCGCCATCCAGTAGGGCGTGCCCACCATGGTTGCGCGCTTCGACTTGGTCTCGGTAAGCTTGGCGCAAAAGCCAAAATCCGCTGCACACAGTCAGATAACAGATTCCAAAATACTCTCGTGTGCCCGACTCACTAATCTTGACGTTGCCCCGAGCGTCCAAGAGAACGTTGTCGCTCTTGATGTCACGGTGAATAATGTTCTGGGTGTGCAGGTGTTGCAGACCGCGGCATGTCTGTCCGTGTTAGTTTCCATATCTTTTGACCAGCAAGCGGAATGGTCTCACCTCCAAACAAATGGTCGAAATCTGTTCCTCTGTGATGCTAGGGTTGTTGTCGATAACATCAGTCAGAGCACCACCCTCCATGTACTCCAAAACGAGCCACAATTCGGCATTGTTGTTGCGGAGGAAGGCGTCGAGGAAGTTGACAATGTTCGGGTGTCTGCTGTCTTTCATGACCATAATCTCGTTGACGATCAGCTCCTTTCTGGGTTGATGAGCAAGATCCATCTGCTTGATAGCAACCTGGGCCTTGGCGCCCTGGGCACGCAACACCTCCCGAGCGATAGGAGAGACGGCGCTCTCCTTGACCTTGGCCACGTAAACGGAACCGGAAGCACCCTGTCCAATCTTCTTTTGCTTGGAGTAGGAGAGATTCGGATCGTCCTTGGACACGGCCTCCTTGAGCTTGGCCATAACTTCGCTCTCGGACATGGTAGACATGCGGACATCCTTCTGGCGCTCTGGTGCGGGAGGCTTGGCGGTGAGAGCCGCCTCCGCCGCCTTTACGGCATCGCTTTGCTGCTGCGCGGGCTGGGCCTTGGACACGTTCAACGGCTTGACAGGAGCGGGCAGGCGAGACGGTGGCGGGGCCTGAGCCTGAGGAGGCTGCCTAGACTGTTGTGGGCTGCCGTTCGGGTACCGCTGTTGCTGGCTTGCAGGTTGGTCTGGTCGGGGCGCGCGCTGCTGTTGGCTGGGGTCGCGCATGGAGCCTGAACTCTGCTGAGACGTCATTGGCGGACGAGCAGGCACGCCCGTCGTGGGCGGCGAGGGCGCTGGGCGCTGGGCGCGTAGGCCGGTAACCTGTTGTTGTGACGGCTTCGGTGCCGGAGGGGCTGCTCTCGAGGGGTTGTACCTGTCAGTCTGAGGGATAGACGATGATCCACCGCCGTAGCCGCCGAGCTCCTGCTGAGCCATGGGCGTCTTGTTCTTGGGAACAGAAGAGTTGAACACTTCCAGGTCGCGTCGGTTCTGCTCCTCAATCTCTCTTTCCCTCGCGCGCTGGGCCTCGAGCTGCTTCAGACGCTGCTCCTCGCGCGGGTCTGGCTGGTAGTTGGATGCCATGCCCTGCATCTGCTGACGCTGCTGCTGCTGCTCCGTCGGCGACGGCCGCCTAGGCTGGTTCTGCGGCGATGACGTGTTGTAACTAGGCTGGCGCTGGGCCTGAGAGGGCGGCATGGGCCTCGGAGGCGCGACACCGGCACCGGCACTGCCATAGCCCAACTGCTTGTTCTGCTGGGTGGCAGCAGGCGGTGTGGGAGTGAGACTGGAGTACTGTTGAGGGTTCTCGGCGCGCTTGGTCAAGTCCGAGTAGAAGTCGAGGACCTCAAAAACGGCCTGAGGATTGCGCTCATAGTCCTCCTTGGTGATGGCGGAGGAGTTGAGGAGCTTCGCCCATTCGGGAGGAAGGCCGACGAAATCGCCAGTCTGGGGGTCGAAGCCGACGTGTACGGCGTGGGAGAAGTTGGTGGGGTTACTAACACCGCCCATTCCTGGGCAGGCGCCGTAAATAAGGTCAATCCATTCGTACAGGTCGTCGTCGCTCTTGACACGAATCTGCAACGTCTTGGTCTGGCCGTCGTCCTCGCCAGGGCTGTTGGAGGAGCCGCTGGGGTTCCTCTTGATCTCGAAGATGGTGCCGGCGGCTTCGACACGACCGACATTGACGACATCTTTCAGGAACAATGTATAGGAGACTTTGCCGCCCTCGGTCTTGTGGAAGTCGAGCGACTCCTTGCGCAGGATGAGATATTTTTGCTTCCACGGGTTGATGAAGTTTTTGGACTCCTTCACAGAGGCCCAACCCTCCTTCTTGACGGCGACACCTCCCATTCCGTCCACTTGGTTCGACTGCTGGCGAGCAATGGGGAGGGAGATGGTGGAGCCGGTATAGGTGGAAGTCGTGGTGCTCCTGATTGGGGAAATGGCCATGTTCGCCATGCTGCCGGGGAGATTGTTACTGGGAGTCAGGGCAAGACGAGGTCGATCGGTCGGAGGTCGTGGCGCCGGGCCTGGGTTCATGAACTGGCCGGACGTGTAAACACTGCGTTCGTTAGCCATGGCTGCGCAGCGTAGTCGACGACGACAGCGGTCGTGGTCTGCATGCGCGGTAACAATGGGGAACGAGGAGGAGGATGACTCGGTGGTTGCCAATGCGAAAGAAAAAAACGACGGTAGCGAAAACAGCCGACGATGGGCAAATGAAGCAAAGGATGGCGAAAAGGGGGCTTGGGGACGGATGGATTATGTTGGGCGCTGCTGCACCGTGGAAAGATGGGATGTGGAATGGGAACAGAACAGCACAGCGCAATATGCGTCAAAGGTGGTAGAGCAATCGGGAGGCTGTTGGCGGTTGACAATCGGTGAAGTGCGCCATGACAGATCGAGTCGAAATTAACCCCACTTATGGCCTCGCTGGCCGACGCTGACACTGTGGTGTAGGTATGGCAGTGTAGGGGTCTCGGGTGTCTGGAATTGGGGCCTGAGTCTGACAGCAACAGCACAGCAAAGCACTGCACCACCACCACCACACTACTACTGCCTAGGTAGGCACGTACGTAGTAGGCAATGCTGGGACACCTAACCACTTCAGACTCTCGTCGAACCGAATCGACTCGACTCGACTCGAGTCTCAAAGCCTATGAGACAAGGCAAGCGAGAGTGTGGGTGCCGGTGCGCAGAGTGCTGTAAGCTTGCCGGACTGGGCTGAACTGGGCTGAACTGGGCTGCGTGGGCTGGACGGGACTTGGATGGGCTGGAAGTGCTGTACTCGCGCTCCAGCACTGGCTTTTGGTGGCCAAAAGAAGTGCCCAAACCTAGAGAAGGTGCCTACCCAAGGTAAAATAAGGTAGCTCCAGTGTGTCTGATTGCTGTGGAGCAAAACAAGGTAGAGTGGATGGGAACGGGATGCAGCAAATGGTGTGAGGTGAGTGAGTTTGCCTTACCTGCCTGGGTAGGCAAGGCAAGGTACCTTACGATAGGGCAACTACTGAGATAGGTAGGTACTTGGAGAGAGAGGGGAAACGCGATGCGTGTGCAGGTGCAGATGCAGCAGCAACAGTCGCTGACGGTCGACAGCATCCACTGGAGCAAGTAGCGGGTACTCACTGCCCAATGTCAACAGACACGGAGTAGGTAGGAGATGATGTAAGGCACATACTCGACGCGACAGACAGACAGACAGAGAAAGACTCACCTGTTTTGCGTCGCCATTCTCCCTCTCTTCCTCTCCTGTTGCAAAGCTGGAAACTGGCAGACGATTACAGTTTAATAGAGACGGGTTATTTCTGCGGCGGTCCTCGGATGCGTGACCCCGGGGGCAGTGGCTTGGTGTATGGAACGCGCGATGTTTCGTAGACTGGACCGGTACTCTGTACAAGTACTTGTGCCTCCTTGGTCTCCGCTAATGTGCCCTGAATCCTGAATGCTGGGCTGGTACTTGGGGGCTGGTCAAGTGAATTGGGTGTCGTAGGCGGCCGCGAGGTGGGTATGGTTACGGTTGCGGCTTGGAGCGATTCGGATTTGCAGATGCTGGGTGTCTTTTTGTCGCTAGGCTGGCGGATGGGACAAGGGCTTGTAGTATATCCGTACTGTAGATGAGAACGGCCTGTGTACGTAGTGATGGGAGGATGATGAGGAGAAGTGACCAACTTCCAGGAGTAACTCGTGTGCCCAGGTTCTGTTTGCTTCTTCTTTGCGAGGCGGCAACTCGAAGACCAGAAAGGGGGGTGGAAAGCTCAGCGTAATTACAACGGTCACCTGCACCCAGCACGAAATATTAAAGAGGGATGAAGGAAAGGAGGAAATGAGACTACGGATATGGTAGATGGGAATTGAAAAGCATGATGATGCTCAAGCGAGTGAGCGGCGAGGTTCAAGGACGAGGGACAACATATGGGGGTGAGATTTCTGATTCGAGGTGGGTGGCTTTAGGAAGGAAGGGTGGGTGAGGTGAGGGGACAGGAGTCTCTTCCGGTCGTCTGTCCCCTAGGCTCTAGCTGTGGTCTGTGTCTTTTGGTCCGGCCTGACGAGGCAAAAATTGGAGGAAAGGGGCGGCGGCACGCTCAGGATGAGATGATTTCTAGTCGCAGTCGATCAGCCGAGAGGTGAGAAAATGTGGTGTGTACGTCGAGCAGAAGTATGAGTCCGGCTGCAGCCCTTTCAACGCACAGCGTCCACCGATGCTTCGTACATCGAGTTGATGTGACGATAGAATCAACAGAGGTTAACTCCCCGACTCAAACTCTGGTGATCATTCGGGCAAGTATTTGACCCAGTGCACAGTCAAGTCAGGAAAAAGTCGGCATTGAGTCTTTGTTTTGTCTTTTGGGTTCATGGAGCAGCAGCAGCAGCAGCAGCAGCAGCAGCAGCAGCCGCAGCTGTTGGTAGGCCAGGTCGAGATCTGATGTCCCGATTGATGCAGAACCGGGGATTCTTGGCGTCAAAAGAGGAATTTGTTCCTCGTCGCTTTCCAGCGGTTCCAGCCCTTGACGTCAACTTCAACTTGGTCGCACGTCTCAATTTGGCGCACCGATATCAGCGATATAAGGTACCCAAGTAAGACGATGGAACATATGCGCCGTACCCATCGACATGAAGCAACAAACACCAACTGCATACGTTTTGACGAGACATCATTGGCAGGTGGCCAAGGTATCTTAGGTACCTACCTTAGCTTAGGTAAGGTAGGATAAGTTGGGCCAGCTCCTGAACGGCACATAGCGCCCACCAACATTGAACACTGCATTAGGTTGGGCGCAGCAGACCTAAGGTGCCTATCAAAGGCGCATTACAGAGCCCGAGATCCTTGACATGCTGCCACTTCCTCATGTAGCGCGGTTACTAGTGGAGGGGAAGCTGCAGGGGGTTCGCCCTAATGGCAAGGAGCGGCAGGGAAGGAGCAGATATGTGGAGGGTAAGGGCATGCCTTCCATGTGTGGTTGCTACTATGTAGACGGGAGTCAGGTCGGAGTGGAGTAGAGCATGCACCTGCACCGCGGAAACTGAAAATGCATGCGCAGAGTTAGCGGGAGGACCTTCCCGGTCGACGACTTGAAATTGGCTACGGTATACTGTAATTAGATGCAGATAACTGCATTCCGCGGGGAGACCCTCACTGTCTCTGTGTACTGCCGTTTGTGCGTCCTGCCTTAATAGACGATAGACTGCAAGTAGGTATGCCCTGCAGATTCCTCCAGATGAGCAGACGACCAGCAGACCCGAAATCAGGATACCTTAGCCATGGTTACGCAAGTGCGCAGGTCAATGACTGCCGCACGCTTGGAAAGAGCAGCGACTCCATCTTCATCCCTTGCCTCTTTCCCCCAGGTCCCCGAAACATATGTACTTGCTACAGTGATTTGTAGAGAGTCGGCACGGTTCACTTCCTTGTACAGAGGGACGTCATGGCGGGGAAACTGCCTCAAGTTACGGTCCTGAACATCGCCCAGGCCACTCTCTTTTCCCCGTGTTCCGTTTCTGATAAAAAGAACAAGGCACAGTGCCGGGTACAAGCCCCCACTTGTACTACGTACACAGTAGTCCAACCTGGCGACTAGGGTCGATGCTTCCTCGACTTCACGATCCTGGCCGTCACTTGGTGCTGATGATACCGCACTTCTGCTCGCAACGCATGCACATTTCTGAGGGAAACTTTGATGCCACCCACATATGACCCTTCCCGTCGCTGCCTTACTTGCAGTACCTTGGGCTTTCCGTCGCCGTCTGTCGCGTTTGTTTGCTTCGATTCGCCTGTTTGCCCCCCCTTCGATTCCGAACGTGGTTCGGCGCTTCTCGCGGACGTCTACCCGCAGTTTGTTACATGGATGTTCCAACCTCTCTCGGAAATTGCCATTCACGACGTCAGGTTATTACATGGCGATATATGCCACCTATCTTCAGATGATCCTGCATTGAATTCAAAGTTGCAGCGCCACGCCCCAGACAGACTCTGGACAAGCCCAGTGTTCGCAACTCAGAGACAGCTACTTGTAAAGCAACGCTGCCCCCATTGGATGGCAACTGCAGCATCATTAATTACTGTGAAGCTCTGGAACCTCGTATACAATATCCGTGCCAACTCTGTGGTTCTCCGACAACAGGGAGTGCCCCTGAGATTGCTTCTCCAAGGCCCAAAGCCTAAGTGAGCTCAAGATCACAGCCCGATCGAGGCTTGCCCTTCTTTACACAGTACGTTCGTCAGCCCGACCAAACCGCACACCATCACTCAGCCGAACCGCATGTGGCTATCAACAGTATGGGCCACCTGTATTGGCCTCTTGCAAGCACAAAGGGAAGCGTCGTCTGCGGCCAGCAAGATCCGGCCGTCAATGGCCACCTAGGTCCTCGGTCTGCGCCAGCCTAAACAAAACCAGGCAAGCTTCGATGCCCAATGTATTCGCGACACTACACTTGAATGGAAATTGCCGGCCGTCGATGGACGCTTCCATCTCGCCGCACCGTGCCGCCGCACTGTTCCGCGACTGCTCCCACGAGGACCGCCACTCTGCATGACGAAGCTCAACTCGCGCCAACCGTTCGGCATCTGGAGCGTCACATTTCTTATTATAACCGCTCCAGATAAGTACCAAACGATTACATGTTGGCATCGGAATCCCTGCGCCCGCGAACATGACGAGTATTCTCCCTGCAACCTGTCTGCTGTCTGCAGTATCCGTACACATTTTGGAATGGCAAAGCACAAGCAAGTCCATCGTCAACGGAATCACCCAATCAGAATCAACGGAGATTATGTCTCAAGATGAAAAGCCAGGTGACAGCCATAAAGCTCAGCGTGTGCACTCAGACATAGTCTGGACCCCCACCTTGGCCGGATTACCAACCATGATCGCGGGCGCCTTCCCCGAGGCTTCCCCATCGACCCTCGGGACCAGCTTCTCCAACTCCCAGTCGGCATCGCCCGAAGCGCAATAATAGCCAACAACCCTGCTGCGATGCGTTCAAGGCTGCTCTGCTCGACCATCAACGCCCAAGGCGACGGAAGACGTGCAAACCACTGACTTGCCACTGCCGGGATGCGAGGGGCGTGCCTCGGGGTGTGCAGTATTAGCGCCCTCCTGTCAGCGATTCATAGATGGCGCTTGTGTTTCACATTTTTCCACCGCATTTCCGTTGCAGACATGTCGAGGTACGATAAGGCGACGCACAACAACTCGCCGTCTTGCAGGAACCCACTCGTACAGACAAACATGCGCATATGTCCAAGGCGCATACACAGATCGTATGGTCGCCATTGATGTTTCCATGTCTTCAACGCCCGCGGCAGATCGGCCGCCACCAAGAGCGCGCGTCCAAGAATAACCCGCCCCTGCTGTCAACCGCAACAACGTCGCATCCAAGAACGAAACTGCGCGCAAACATGATCACCGCCGTACGCTGAGGAAGACGTTGCTTGGCTTGGCGACGAACTTGAGCCCTCCCCTGTTTGACCTCTCCGGAAAGTCAAAGCCCTGACCGGCGGTTGGTCGAAACTCTCCTGCGCGCCTATGGCAACCCTCTCGAGATGCCCTGGACAACAACTGCAGCCGAAACGGCGCGTGAACAGACTGCTCAGTTTTTTTCTTTTGTTTCCAATCCGCGGATCTGTCACAGATTTCGTGGCCCCGGCCGCCACCCCTGAAGCATGGTCTCCGGGACGGATAACCAGCCGGCCTCAGCACCCCAGGGGATTCCCCGAGAGCACAAGGGTTCATTCAACCTGAGACGGAATGGAGAAAGGCATACTCACCTGCGACTGTAGCTGCGGCTCCATCTCGTGCTGACCACCTTATGATTACGCAGAGCCTCGTTTTGCTCTGGAGTCAATGGCTAATGCTTCGGCGATGGGCGTGCCGTGGTAAGTCGACCTCGCCGTCAATGACATCATGTGTAAGCGAATCTGGCATCCAAGACCGTGTGCTGCTACCGTATATTCATGGAGACGGGACACCTTGGATACCCATGTATCGGGTAGGCTACGACGACGTTGAATGATGCGACTACTGCACGCCAACCGGCGCTGGATGATGACGTCGATGAGGCTCAGATTCATCATGCGGTCTGTCTGCCACCAGCTGGACTAGGTGGCTGATCCAAACGCCCGCTCTAGGCACAAAGGTGCCCGTTGGAATGCTTCGTCTCTACTGTGTACTGGGCATAGACCGTTGACCCGACTCAACGTCAAATCTGCCGTGCGCGCGTTCGGTCCGCCTTCAACCGAGGCCGAACTGGTCGTGCATTGCAGGCCATCACGCCTTGGCGCTATCCTGACGCGATGCATTGACCAATCGGAAAAAGTGAAGGGAAAGAAATTCACATGTTATGCCAAGTTGACTATCTTCTACATGGCTTTTGCTCCACCACTTTTTCGTCTGCTGCTCTAATCCATTACAGTCATGGGGGGGGGGGGGGGGTTTGGGTTAAATGGGCCTGT